>JBCEWE010000518.1:357500-360000 GCA_039877035.1 Silurus lanzhouensis
TAACCCTAATCAGATTAATGCATTGTGTTCGGTCTAAGCAATCTGATGAAGTAGGTTTTGCGTCAGAGTGCGCGCGTGTGTGTGTGTGTGTGTGTGTGTGTGTTTGTGTGTGTTTGCGAGAGAAAGAAAGCCTCTAGGTATTGATATTCTAGACGGTGCCTCAGCTACAGTGCTGAAATCTCCAGCTCGCAGTATAAATTACAGCCCAATAATATTGCTCTGTAGTGAGGAGGGGGTCACGTCGCGCACGCGATGGGCTCGCTCATTGATCTTACGAACTGCTGAGACACAGGCACCACGCTTAAGAACCGAGCCCTATTTCTTCTCCTACCAGTGTGTACGGGAAACACAGCACTTACAGAGATCGATGCACTTACTGCACGTGGCTCTTTACGGCCCATGTGACCGGGTACCGAACGAAACAACAGGAACTTATTCTTATTTAAATTATTCTAGTCTCTCTATCCTGTTCACATATTAAGACGTCTGATGTTTTCAGACATATTTGGTTCTGTAGAAATTTTCCCTTCAGCTCCATAAAAGTATGCTTTACATGGGTTGAAGTGGAAGATCTCCTGCTATAGAGCTCCAACCCTATTGAACACCTTTATTTACCTGACTTTACACCCTTGTGGCTGAATGAGCACAAATCTTCACAAAATCTTGTTAAACAGCTTCCCAGAGGAGTGGAGCTTATTATAAAAACAAATGGGGACTGGATGTGGACTGGGATGTTCACAAAACACATACCAATCTTACGGTCAAGTGTCCACAAACTTTTGTCCGTATAGTATATGTGGTAGTATAAAAAGTTTCAAAACTCGCTCTGTTTATTAGAAAGCACTTTATTTATCTGTGTTTACACACGATCACTTTCAAAATAGTCCCCTTTCACAGCAATACAGCGCCCCCAGCGTTCTTCTGGAATGTGTCCTAAAAGTCTTCTTTTCGAAGCGTGTAAAGCACCTTCTGCCATGGCGAGACTTGAGCTGCATCTTCGGGAAGAGGGTGAAGTCAGCAGGAGCCAACTCTGGCAAGGAGGATGGGTGCGGATGTGAGATCGTGTGGTTTGTTCTCGTCATGCACAAGTTGCCTTGTCTTCCTGATCTCTCATCATCTTCCAGTGATGTTCTTTTGAAGCACTCGTGTCACTCAAAACACCTCATACGACTCATTGCAGCTTCGCTGTATGTCAAACGTATTCCACGTCTCTCTGGCAGATTTGCCTAGACAGAATTTCACCTTTGCTCTTTGTTCTGTCCGCGATTAAATCGCATACCTGTTAACGCATGTGGCTCAGAATTCCACCAGTTACACCATCAGTCTCAGAACCTTTTCATACCACCTCATGTGTAAGGTAAGTTTCTTTGGGGTCCAACTGTTGGCTGAAAATGCATATTTTGACAAATTAGTATTTGTTGTGTTTGCTGTTGTTTAGCTGGAGCCACATCCAAAGGGGTGCCACACCTACAGTATGCTCTCCTCAACTTCTTCTTCTTCTTTCGGCTGCTCCTGTTACCACAGCGGTTCATCAGTCTCCATATCACTCTGTCCTCAATATCTGCCTTTTTCAAACCAACCAAATGCACATTTTCCCCCGTAGCACATCCATAAACCTCTTCCTTGGTCTTCCTCTTTTCCTCCATCGCCAGTATCCCTTTACCATATACCCCATGTCCAAACCATCTCAATGATGCCCCTCTCACCTTGTCTTCAAAAATGTCCTGGTCCATGTTTCTAATCCTATCCATCTTCATCACTACCGATGAAAATCAGCAGGCATCCAGCCTAAAACGTTCCAAATCTAATATACGGTACAGAATACTTTCTAATCTTTTCAGTGGTAACTCAGTGGTTAAGGTGCTGTGTTACTGATCGGAAGGTTGGGGGTTCAAGCCCTGGTATCGCCAAGCTGCCACTCTTGGGCCCTTGAGCAAGGCCCTTAACCCTCTATGCTCCAGGGGTGCTGTATCATGGTCGACTCTGCGCTCTGACCTCAGGTTCTAAACAAGCTGGTATATGGGAATAACGAATTTCACTGTGCTGTAATGTATATGTGACAAATAAAAGCTATTCTATTCTAAATTTGGTAAAAATATAAAAGCCGGCCGTCTTTAACCACTCCCTGTTTATTGATCAGTTTGCTTGCCATGAGTCTGTTTGTGGTTCGGAGCCTGTTTCCGTGTTTGGACCGGTGTTAGGTGTTTTCTATGCTCCCTCCCTGGGTTTGACCTCGCTTTCTATTTGCATTATTTCCCATCACGGACTGCCAGACAGAAGGCGTGTTTGTTAAACCTCTGTGCCTCGCTGCAGATTTTCAGCCTCCACATCTCTGACATTCAGACTGTAGGCTGGAAAAGAGGACTGCCTGAGAGGGTAGAGTGGTGAACGAGTGGTGAACGAGTGATAACCTAGTGATGAACGAAGCCATACCCATAAACACGTTAAGATGTCTAAATTTATACACAATAGGCCCACGGAGTGTGTGTTCACGAGCGGT
>JBCEWE010000518.1:365000-392500 GCA_039877035.1 Silurus lanzhouensis
TTCAGTCTCTGTGTCCTCCGCTCTAATCTCTCTGTGTTCTTCTGTCTCTGTGTCCTCCGCTCTAATCTCTCTGTGTTCTTCTGTCTCTGTGTCCTCCGCTCTAATCTCCGTGTCCATCTGTCTCTGTGTCCTCCGCTCTAATCTCCGTGTCCATCTGTCTCTGTGTCCTCCGCTCTAATCTCCCTGTGTCCCTCTGTCTCTGTGTCCTCCGCTCTAATCTCTCCGTGTCCTCCGCTCTAATCTCTCTGTGTCCTTCTGTGTCTGTGTCCGTCTCTCGTTTTCATGATGAAATAATTTCTATTAACGTATACATTCATGTTCTGGGAAAACTAGAAAAAAATTAAGTTGTGCATGAGGTAAATTATTCCTGGACTCGAGTGAAAGTATGAATCCATTGCCAAAAAAAAGTCAAACTTCTTGTAATTTTCTACTTCCCTCCGTCTACATTCTTCCATTTTCCTGCACATCACACCTTCATAAGGAGAGTTTTCTATCATTACACACACAAGTTCTCTCACATAGTGAGTTCTCTATACTCCAGGTGGACTTTAGTCTATTTTAAAATGAATACTGGAATAAAAAAGAATATAATAACCATTTAAAATAGTACTGAAATTTATTTAAAAAAAAATTAAAAAGTACTAATCATTGAAAAAATGCAATTATGTACACAAATTATAATTACAATACTAATAAAATATATATAACAAATATAATATAATAAATAAATATAATAATTATATATGGTTATATTAAGTATTATATTTATGTTTAAATAAATTTAACATAGCGCTATCCACACAGTGCTCAGTCTCAGTTAAATAATAATAATAAAAAAAGACAGGTCATTTTCCTCATTCATCAGCTTCTCAAAATACTCCCTCCATCATCTCAACACACTCTTCTCACTAGTCAACACATTTCCATCTCCATCCTTTATTGCTCTAACTTGCAGCACATCCTTTCCAGCTCTGTTCCTCTCCCTGGCCAATCGCTACAAATCCGTTTCTCCTTCCTTAGTGTCCAACTTCTCCTACAGCTCCTCATATGCCTTTTCCTTGGCTTTCACCACATCCCTCTAACCTGCTGCTGCATCTCCTTGTTCTCCTGCCTACTTTTCTCATCACTCCGTCTATCCCACTTCTGTTTCTCCAACCTCTTTCTGATTAAGCTCTCTGGCTCCACCACCATGTCTCTTTGTCTTTCTTTCGATTTCCAGATGTCACACCAAGTATCTTTCTAGCCGTCTCCCTCATACCTCCTGCAGTAGTTACACAATCATCCAGTAGCTGCTTCATATGTATCTTCAATTTATCGTTGAATTTGCAAATATTCCACTTAAAAATGTATTTATTTACATTAAAAAAGTAAAAATCCTTCCAAACTATCCATTACTGAGGACACCTATGCCATGGTTCTGGATCTGCATGATCTACATTATACAGGTTTAACCAATGAAGTGGCTGAGGAGCTTCTCCACATGAATGCAGTAAAGCATGGCTCTAGATGATCTACAGTACAATAGATCCAGGACTTGTTTTGAGCTTCATATTAGACATCCATAAACACATCCCTCGAGCTTCTCCATGATGAATTAAGACGTACGTATCTGGAATCGGTGTGTTAATTTACACACTCGTTAGTCAGAGCTCATTACTCGTATTTGTTCATTACCGAAACCTGGAGCAGCGTCTTCACGTGACGGATGAAGTAAAACAGATTCAGCTGTTTTCTCTCTCTCTCTCTCTCTCTCTCTCTCTCTCTCTCTCTCTCTCTCTCTCTCTCTCTCTCTCTCTCTCTTTTATTTTTCACGTCTTTGTTTCCAGACCTGGACATTCTAGTGGAACAAACTCATTATCTGTTTGGCATCCAGGAGCACCTGTTTGTACTCAATCTAAGGTCCATCTTCAGGGAAATTACTTTTTTTTTTACATTAACCAAATTTATGGAATAGAAACGACACTGAGTATAACATCATTTTCTCATTAGAGATGCAAATCCCACTGGAATGATAGAGCAAGCAACAGTGGGCAGAGCAAAAAAAAAGAGAAAATGTACTGTTTTGTGTTCGGATTCTCAATTCTTATTGGTCCGAATTTTTCAAAAATTGTTTACTAAATAAAAACTGAGTGATGTATTAATTTAGTCATGTGATCCACTCATAGTCAGTTGACCCCTCAAACTTAAAGCGACCAAGATGGTGGACGATGTTGAACTGCAACTGTCAGACCTCCACTCGCATCGATTCACAGAAAAAAAACTAAACATCTGAAGAAACAGATGCTGGTTGAAGGTTCGTACACGTTTGAAGCGTGCACAGCATAGTACTGAAGGTGGTCGCTTAGCTATGGAGTTGTTTAAGGCATTGGTTTTTGGATCTGAAGGTCATGAGTTCAAATCGTAGCCACACCAAGCTGCCTCTCATAGGCCCCTGAGTGAGGCCCTGAACCCCATAGCTGCTCATTTACAGAACCTTTTTCATTTAGTAAACACGGTGATGTTTTTTTCTGACACTTAACATGGGCCTGTTCACTGTTTCCTATTTTTTTTCTAAAATTGCACTTATAGCAACTGCAGAAAGCGAGACGACACAGGTTTCTTCATGTTTAGTCTCTGGTCATTAGCTAGCAGCTAAGTTATAGGCTAAAAAGTTATATTACATGAGAAATCAATGAACCTCTAACCCAATTTCTGATTAGGTGGGCAAAATCAAGTGGAACATCTTTCCTGAAGAGTGGAGATGTTCAAAAAAACACGTACCAAGTTCATGGTCAGGTGTCCACAAATGTTTGGTCGTGTAGTGTATGTCTGTCTTTGCAAAAGTAAATAAGTGTATGCATGCAAACCTGAAGTGATGACTGGATCGTGTGGTAGAAAGTGTGTGTGTGTGTGTGTGTGTGTGTGTGTGTGTGGTATATATATATATGCTAAATGTACATGTTTCCTTGTACCACGTATGTAATTTGTTCCACACACTGTTTGAATGCATCTTCTGTGTTTTGTCTTGTAGAATGAATTATGTTCTGCCACAGGCTGTACATCTGTAGTGCAACGGAATATTCCGGCTTTTACTGAAGCTTGTAGAGCGCACACACACACACACACACAAACACACACACACACTCAGGCTGATATCTCTACAAGACAGGGGATAAGTGTATCTCTAAAGGATGATGCCCGAGTGACTCTTATTCCCTCATAACATAGTAAAAGTCACAGTCTGCTTTTCTCGTCTGAGGGTCTGATTAGATAGTCGGAGGAGATGACGTGAGCTCTCTGTCCACTTCTGCTGTAAAACGAAGCGGCTTAGGAGACGAAGTGTGTGAACTGTATTCTTCTGCTTTATTCGTCATTTTCAGGCCTGTTAGCAGAGGAAAGGGGGGGGGGGGGTCACAGTGTAAACACCAAGCATCAGAGCTGTGGTGATTTTTGTAAAAAAAAGAAATGAGGGAAGAAAATGACATGATTATCAGAGGGGAAGGGTGTGACTGTAAATAAAAGAAAATAAATAAATAAATTAACTTAAAAAATAAATACAAGAAATAACATAGACACCAATAGAATTGAATGTAGGATAAAAGTGATGTGTAATGAATATACCGTAATTTCCGGACTATAAAGCGCACCCATTTGACAAATATTTTTATTTTTAACATAAATAAGCCGCACCTGTCTACACTGAAACTAATGAACTTTACACAGGCTTTAAAGAAAGACACTAAATGCAATATGTTGCGCTTCTATTAGGAGCATAGCGGTATTTTGGGAAAAGCCTGCCACTGCATTCTTCCGCTATTACTGCGTGTGTGTGCGTGTGAGACTGAGGAATATGTCCTCATTATTTTCTGATGCTCATTTCTAAGTTTCTTTGACTAACCCATAACGCTGTTGCCAAGAAAAATAAAAAAGCACGAGTTTTGGAAACCTGTCTGTGCTTAAATGATTTTGTTCACGGAACGAATTAAACTCGTAGGTCAAGGTACCACTGTATTTCTCTGAGGAGTTTATCTTTTGTCATCGTCATGCGCCACAGGTGGAAGTTTTTCTCCCGATGCCGTGCAGCTCAGAACACAGGTGAGGTGCGTTTTTTCGTTTCTGTTTGGAAATTTCATTGGTCTAATGTTATGTCGCTCAGTTTTTTGGCTTGAAGTTTGTGAAACCGGGAAAACCCAGGAAAAATCCATATATTAGCCGCTTCGTTGGCTAAAACGTGGGAAAAAAGTAGCGGCTTATAGTCCGAAAAATACAGTAGTTTAATTTTATTAGTGACTTTTTTTTCCTGTGCTGTAATCACGTGTCACTCACTCACTCACTCACTCACTCACTCACTCACTCACTCACTCAAATACTCACTCACTCACTCACTCACTCACTCACTCACTCACTCACTCATTCACTCACTCACTCACTCACTCAAATACTCACTCACTTACTCACTCATTCACTCACTCACTCACTCAAATACTCACTCACTCACTCACTCACTCACTCACACACTCACTCATTCACTCACTCACTCACTCACTCACTCACTCAAATACTCACTCACTCACTCACTCACTCACTCACTCACTCACTCAAATACTCACTCACTCACTCACTCACTCAAACACCTAATAACTCACTCACTCACTCACTCACTCACTCACTCACTCACTCACTCACTCACTCACACATTTACTCACTCACTCAAATACTTACTCACTTACCTAACTCACTCACTCACTCACTCACTCACTCACTCACTCACTCAAACACCTAATAACTCACTCACTCACTCACTTACTCACTCACTCACTCACTCACTCACTCACTCACTCACTCACTCAAATACCTAATCACTCACTCACTCACTCACTCACCCACTCAAATACCCATTAACTCAAACACACAATCACTCACTCATTCACTCACTTAAACACTCACTCACATAAACAGTATCTACATATCTACAGTATATATACAGTGTGTATATATTTATATATATATATATATATATATATATATATATATATATATATATATATATATATATATATATAGGTGTGTGTGTGTGTGTGTACTGTATATATACTGTAGATATTCATAAACAAGCCTGTATAGCATGAATAATTAATTTGCACTTACTTTATTGCTATAATTCCTGCCAGAACCTATAATTTGAACAGTGTTTATAAGTAAAAGCAGATGTAAACTGTTTCCCAGACTCAGTAATTACAGTGTCAGAGGGCAAATGTTCAAAAGCGAAAAAATCAATAACTAGGGAAACACACATACTGTACATTCACCATCCATTTATTATAAACACAGTATTATTTACAGGAAACAGTTTGTTATACCATACAATGAATTTATTACTATGTGAATCCTCCAGCAGCATAACACATACATTCTTAAGGACATCAGAAGAAAAAAGAAAATTACAAATGTATAAAAATTGCAGTAGTGCGAATGCAAGAAAGAGAGAAATCAGGGTAAGAGGAAAACAGTTGAAGTGATAACCATGCATAGGGCATGCTGTACAAGCCTGTGGGGGTACTGTTATGATGCGAGGTCGCTCCAGTTGGTCAGGTCTAGGATCAGCACTGTTATGTGTTTAGAAAAATGAGGTCAGCTGACTACTTGAATATCCTCAATGACCAGGTTTTTCCTTCAATGTTTTTTTGCTTTCCTAATGTCACGCCATTATTTCAGGGTACCACAATTACAGGATGTCGAGCTCAAACTGTTACAGATCAGTCAGGGAGCATAAAATATTGTTTTCACACACTGTAGATTGATCACCACGGTGTCCAGACATTATGATTCTTCTTGTATCTTCATTACTAGATCTTGGGGAGAAATAAATGCAGTTCTGGATGAAAAGCTGGTTTGCATGCTGTTATTTACATTGAAGAAGGGTGTATATGTGCAGAGTATTCAGAAGAAGCCTCGGTAGTCAGTGCTATTATCATTATATCAACATCCGAGTGAAAGCTGCTGGAAATTCACGCTTCCTGTGTACGTTAAGAGCTGCACAAACACCCGAGATTTATTCCACAGTCGAGGGAGAGAGACGCGTTGCGAAAAAAATTGTGACAGGATGATCTCCAAAAACTTTCCAGAAGACTTATTTTTTTCTTCTTCTAACAACAAGGGATAAATCTGTATTTCGGAAAACGTTCGCTGGAGCTCTTTCTGCTGTTCTGTGTGAAAACACTTTAATGACTGATCTGATTTAGAGACAGAGTTTGAGTAAATATTCCTCCTTTAACCACTGATCATGGCTGAATCGCCGACAGACGGGCGCTTAGGCAGACAGTGAGACATTTGATGACAACCATTAGCTATAATAACTGGAAAGTATCAGAGGAAAAACACGTCTCACCTGCTTAGTTAAATGAATGAAACTGGCTCGAATTCTGGATTTCTTTTCATTAACCACAGATCTGACAGTAATGCAGCTGCAACTCAAAGAATTTCTGTAGATATTTGCTTTAGTCCAAATATGACAGTCTGATACGTTTAACAAATAATAACATAATAATATATTCGTATTCATAAGGAATTATATGGTAGACATGAAGGATTCTCCAGTTTCAGATTCAAAACAAACGATTATTGAAGGAGTCTCCAGAGTCAGTCATTTCTATCCAACATGCGTGAAGCTGTTTTGCATTTAACGGAAGGAGTCTCCAGTTTTAGCTTATAACCAACATAAGAAGAGCTGTTCTTAATGTTCGCGGAAGGAGTGTTGAGTGTCACAACCATTTATAGCTATTATAGATAGAGCTGTATAATGTTGATGGAAGAAGTCTCCAGTGTCAGCAATTTGTAACCATCATAAATTGAACTTTTAAACAAATTTGAAAGGAGTCTCCAGTTTCAGAGATTTTGTAACCATCGTACATAGAGCTTTTAAATGGGTATGGAAGGAGTCTCCAATTTCAGACGTTTGTAACCATTGTACATAGACCTGTTTAACTATAATGATTAAAGTCACCCATTACAGCAACTCGTTACCATCGTAAGTAGAGCTTTTAAACCTTTATAAAAGGGAGTCTCCAGTTTCAGCAATTTAAACTATCATACATAGAGCTGTTTAGTGTTTATGGAAGGAGTCTCAGCAATATGTAAGCAGAAAATATAGAGCTGTTTAATGTTTATGGAAGGAGTCTCCAGTTTCAGGAATTTACAACTATCATACATAGAGCTGTATAACGTTTATTAAAGGAGTCTCCAGTTTCAGCAAATTAAACTATCATACATAGAGCTGTATAATGTTTATGGAAGGAGTCTCAGCAATTTGTAAGCAAAAAATATAGAGCTGTTTAATGTTTATGGAAGGAGTCTCCAGTATCAGCAATTTGTAACCAGAGACACAAAAAATTCCCAGTGTTTGTTTGTAAGTCCGCAACATCAAACAACAATAATACATTCTATTCTATAAATCAAAATGTTCTTTAAATAATAAAAAATTCTACAGTTATGTAAGAGGAATCAAACCCTTCCAGACATGCTTTTATCAAAAAATATCACTTCAGGGTGGTAACTGTGACTTCGCCTCATCACACCATCCTTTCGCTAATTAGTTTCCTTCAACCACATTCCCCCCAGTCTTTCAGTCCTTTCTTTATTTAGTTTGAGCTGCCTTACGGCCAAAACGATGCATCATTTATGCCGAAGCGTTCATGTTTTAATCACTGCTGCTGAATCGTATGGCAGTGAATAAGTATGTTACCGTGTGCTTACCCCAGCGACACGGTGCCCGTGTGCCAACGCCGAACACTTTCTTTTGTTTTCGATTAATAACAGTTTGTAAATTGCATGGTGTTGCATCATACTGTATTGAATATGTTGCTGTTTTAAATGCAGCTTCTATTGGATTATTGATCACACGTCCAGCTGTTGTCTCAGACTTAATGAACGCACCGTCGACAGCAGCATCGACCCGGGCAGTTTGTTATGAGATTGTCCTCAAGCCTTTTGCCATGTTATTCATATCAGTTCTAATCTCCTGAGTGTAAAATCACTTGTCTGGCTGCCCAGAGGCTTAGATCAATTTCATGCCGAATCATCAGCCTTTCTTCGCGTCATCATCTTCAACAGCAGCTTTGTCATCGTCGTCCAGGTCAGACTGCGATAACGAGCCCAGTGTTCATTTCTGAATTTTCACTGCAAAAAACACGTGATCGAGAGCGCACCGCATGTACGGCCTTGTACCCCCAGAGATCTCCGGTTCTTCTCTCAGGGACCCTTTTTGGTGCTGATTTTCCTTCTGTGTGCACCTGCTCCAGTTATTCAGCTGCTCCAAAAAATATGGGCTGCCTGTTCATGCCTGTGCCAAGCCACCATCCAGTGCTTTCATTTATTACCGAAGTATCTGCACAGCTGAGCAGATTTCCACAGGACATTCTGCTTATTAGAGTTTCCTGTGGAGAAAAAAAGCATGTAATCGCTGGAATTTTTCAAGAATGAGCACTTTTCAGCATGTCTGCACAAAGTAGAACTGTCTACTCGACATGTTAGCATGTACACATTAGCACTCTCATTATTATTAGCATTATTATGAATTATATAATCTTTTTATGACGTTGTTTCACTTCAAAGGCGTGTTGTAGAACGGGTTATTTGATTGGCTGAAAGTTGTGTTCAAGCTGTTAAACGTACGGGTTTACAAATGGAAATCCATGAGACATGTAATTTGAAATATATTTTATTTCTCATATCATATCTATATTTGATAATAAAGGCTGACTTTTTCTCTTAGTTATTAATAAAGCTCAGGGCAATGATAGTTGATTGCTGGAACTATTGGCTATCAGCAAACAGATATAATCCATACCGATTTTTTATCCTTCGGGTCCGCTGTCATAATGAGAACGTCCACTAGAGGCAAATTACTGACGGCATGTGCTGTTTGTTTTTACATGTGAGCCTGCACGCCGCACGGAGAGCGCTATATATATTTATTATTTCGAATTTATTAATTGTATAATTATATTTTTTTATGAATTTATTCATATTTATTTCCTGTCGCACATTTTAATTAATTAGTACTGTTTTTTTTTTATTTTGTAATAAATACTATCATTACTATTTTATATATATTGATTTTTTTTTTTATATCCAGTATCCATTTTAAAATCTATCGGTTGATTAATCGATTATCGGCAAGTAAGATCCAACCAAGCTATCGGTATCGGTGAAATCCACTATCGACTTGACCTTTAGTTATCATAGCCTAATTATCTGTTAGATTCACCCAACAATCATATGCATAAGCATAAGCAGAATAAATGTTTTGATGTTTTGAAATTTTGTAATGATAGTAATAATCGTTTAATAGGCGAAATATCTCTTTAAAAGTAATGTTTATTTGTCTTTAAAGTGCAAAGCAAAATAATAAACTTATTATTAGCATTAGCAGGCATCATAAATACAATTTAAAACTGTAATAAAATCTCCACAAAAATACTGGTAGTCACTCCAGCCCATGTCATTTTTCTGTTACAAATCATTAAAGAAAGGAAAAATGATGTTGCCCTCACAGAAAAAGGTTTGGGGAAATCCTGTTCTAAATCACTGTAAATTTGACGAACTGGAGAGAAAAACGTTAAAATGAGAAATATACAGAAAAATTTGTACCAGGAGTTTAACAGTTTCATACATGACACAAATGCAGGTAAATTTCTCTCTGGCTCTTACTCTCTACTTGTCTTTCAAATAAATTATACGACACTATTAGATTTTATTTTTTTATTTACTTATATCTAATAATCCATGGATAGCTGTGCTCCTGTACACCATTTAATTGCATTTGGCTTTACATCAGGCCGCTCTTCACCTCCATATCTTGCATCAAAAATTGTGTAGCACCCCTAGCCTGGATTAGCCTTTGCCATTGGTGGTCCACAAGCTACGCTCATCAAAATATTACTCTAGTCATACTTTTACTTGATTAAAATTACACAAGTATTTGCCTTCAAATGTTCCTAAGTATCCAAAGTGCTTTAATTTATTATGACTATAATGTTCCTATTATCATTCACAAAAATTACTCCAATGAGGTCACGTGTGTTGTGGTGAGTTCGAGTCTGGAGTTTCTTCCATCGTTTATTCTCTCAAAATGTTCTGCTTGCTGTTGAACTGATGCTGAACTGTATGTTGGTGGTAAGTAGATTCCACCAATCAAAACAAGTTTAAAACAGAGCGGGGACTCGACCCTGATTGATGACTTGCTGTGTGTTTGACCAGTTAAGTTTTTAAGTGCCTTATAAATATAAAAAAAATTAAAACAACGACCGATTTCACAAAATGTTTGACTTTAAAATGTAGTGAAGTAAAAATCTCACCAAATGGAAATTCTTCAGTAAAGTACAGAAACGTGAAAAAGCTACTTAAGTACAGTAACGAGTTACATTGACTTTGTTACTGTCCACTACTGGCCCTTGCTTGTATCGCTGAGTAACCAAAAAAATCAGTTACTTATGTTTTATATTCAAAGTTTGCAACAGGACCTCATGATCAATAAAAACTTAGCTAACAACTTTAGCGTTACCTCAGAAAAGGAAACTAGCATCGTTAGAATACTCCTCGTAGGTTTATTTGTGCAAGTGGGAGCACTAACTAAGTGGTTAAGGCATTGGTCTTTGAATCAGAAGGGCAGGAGTTGAAATCCCAGTGTCACCAAGCTCCCATTCCTGGGCCCCTTGGCAAGGCCCTTAACCCCTCAGTTGCTTATTTGTATGACTTGTCATTTCAGCAACCTTGTAACTCTAATAGTATATTGAAATCAATAGTTTTAGATGTGTATCTGGATTATTGTCAGGAGTTTTGAAGTAGTAGGTTTGAAATCTGGCAGTAGATTAGTGATGGTAGTTCATGAACAAATGTGACTCAGAAGAACGTCATCTCAAACAGTGATTCTTCCTTCTCTACTGTATCAGCGAAATCTCTGTAGGTTATGTACCTAAAAACAGAATTAAGTAGTTCATCTCATAAGGTTCATAAATTCATCTCTGGTCCGTGTCGTTCGTTCTTTTGTCACATGACTTCTAAATACGCTATGCAGTTATATATACATAATTTATTGGAACTATAGTCAAAGTTCTTCAATCCGATCTTCCATGAATGATGATGATGATGTAATACGTCTTTATATGTATCTTTCTTCAGTAATTAAACTATTGAGCTCCCTGGTGCCTTCGCCGTCTTCTGCTAAGTTCAGCACGCTGCTAACGTTTAGTATGTACAGAGTCCGGGGTGTGCACAATTCAATTTCTGGTCCTCTGTAGTAAATTTCGGTGGCTACATTTCCCCGAGTGAACATTCTCCTCGTTCTGACAAAAGGCAGTGATTTCTTTTTCACACAAGTCTGTCATGTGTCATGAGTGTTGATTTCAATCATGTATCATGTACTTGTTTCTGCAGTCAAAAAAAGGTTGGGGTTTGAGCACACACCACTGCTACTGCTCCACTTGCTGGTGCTGAGGATCCATGACAACGGACTGTAATTCATATAAACAGTTTGCTACAATGACACATTTGATCCAAAGTCTCTATAAGGGAACATTTGATAACCTCAACGTTGATGCAACTAAAAGATCTAGATCAGATTTCCTATAGATTTCCTTCTGAGTCTGGTTCCTATCAAGGTTTCCTCCTCATATCATCTCAGGGTGTTTTTCCCTCAAACACCATCTCCTCTGTGCCACTCATTAGAGATAAACTTCTCCTTATAACTCATTAACTTATTAAAGCCTCAAATAGCTACTTCTTTATAGAGCTGGTAGACCTTCGATGAGTAGATCAACATATCATTTTATTGTGAGGCTGATAAAGAAAAACACTAAGGCCAAAAGTATTGGGACAAAAGTAGTGCTTCTTCTTCGAGCTGTTAGGACAAAGTCGGAGGCACACAATTGTATAGAAATCAATTTCTCCTTCTACTTTAAACTAGGACATCCAAAACTGCTCCAGCAGGACAATATTCTTTGCACAAAACCAGCTCCAGGAAGATATGGTGTAGTTGGTTTGGAGAGAAAGATCTTGAGTATCCTGGTATAGGGACTAAATGTGGAATGCACTCACATCAGTTTTCCGGCAAAAATATCTGAACTTTCAAAACTATTTACCTCTTGTACTTTCGATAGAGTTTGAGACTCGAAAATTATTTGCAATTATTCTGCTGATTCTCTTACAGAGAGGATGTTAAGATTTTAACCCGAATCCCATCAGATCATATACCTGATCTGTTTTATGTTCCGGATCCTGCTCGATTGATCATCAGTGGTTCTCTGGGATCATTATTCCACTAACCACTTTTCCTTCCTCTGCTTTCATTATCTGTTTTAATCAGGTTCTGTTGATCCAGTATCACATGCGATTAGCATCGGACCACCCGAGTCTTTCCACCGCAATGGAACCTGTTTTATTCATTTAACGGAGGTCCGAGCTCGTTAAAATTTCTAATTAATAGGTGTCTAATGAACCGTTTAGAGACTCGCAGTGAAATTGGGTCCCATCCAGAAGACACGGTGCTGATATTCATTAAGTCTGCAGTGTGACTCGGTTCCTCTCCGACGGTGGCGTGTCTATCTGGCTCATGCCTGATCTCCAGAGAGGAAAGATCAGTGTGTAATCAGACTGGAGGTCTGATATTTCTGTCCCATGTGATCACTGATGAATAGGAGGGATTTGGGTTTAATAAGCACACATGATTTGATGCTTTATAGTTCAAATTTGATGTAGGCTAGAGAACACAGGAGAGTTTTGGTACACATTACTATTTTGGGACAACCCAAATGGAAAAATGAGTGGAAATGTGGGGCAAAGCTAAAATCTGTGTTGATTGAAAGGTAGGAGTGGGTAATAGAGAAAAGAAATTATCTATAAATATATAAAGTGGCATCAGAAAGTTTTTGGAGTTTTTCTCTGTTTAGAATAAAGTACTTTATTTATCTAGGTTTACACACTATCATGTCAGGATCCTACAGGCTTGCACTTCCGGGTCGTAACGCACTTTTCCAGCCAGCGCCACCAGGGCATTTAGGGACGCCGCAAGCTTGTGCTCGCAGCCAGATGATCCTGTTCCTGTTACTCCAGAGTTTCATAGAGTAATCTTGCCTGATTTCCTTGCGGTTTACCGGTCGTCTACTCTTCAATCCTATTCCAGTTTTGCTTCTAGAAGCTTCTGCCTAGCTCTGATTACCTGTATTTCCTAACTCTGTATTCTTTGGGCTATTCTTTCCCTGTTTGGTTCTGTTACCTTGTGACCTTGGACTGCTCTTGGTTCTGCATTGTCCTGTTTTCTGTTTTGAACTTTTGAAGGTCTCAGCGTGCATTGCTCAGTTTGTCGTTTTGTGGACTGTATTTTGGGCCCAGTTGTTTGACCTGCTCGCACCAGTTCAGAACCTCCTCACCTTCTTACCTACATCAGTACCTGACTTTACTGACACCCATGTAGCTGAATGAGAACAAATCTCCAGAAAATCTAGTGGAACATCTCACCAGAAGAGTGGAGATTATTATTAGAGGACTAAATGTGGAACGGGATAAAATAGCATGTGTTAATATAAATCTGTAAAATGAACGAAACATAATCATCCTGTTTAAGATTTATCTTTAAACGTGGCCTGAGGTGTTTATTTCAGGGAGGAAATCGCCTTTTGGGTTGTAGCAATCTTTTAACGCTCATACGCATGACAAATATTGCACAGTAAGGCATTCCGCTGAAAGATGAACGTGTTTTCGTAGATGTGCATGCTCCTGATGTAGTTTTGCTTTTTTTATTTAATTTTTTTTTCCGCTCTCCCATTTCAAACACTGACTCCAGCATCAGTATTGATCAGTTAATTACTTCGTAGCAGCAGGATCTATCGATCTATCTATCTATCTATCTATCTATCTATCTATCTATCTATCTATCTATCTATCTATCTATCTATCTATCTATCTGTCTGTCTGTCTGTCTGTCTGTCTGTCTGTCTGTCTGTCTGTCTGTTTAATCATCCCTCTATCTATCTATCTATCTATCTATCTATCTATCTATCTATCTATCTATCTATCTATCTATCTATCTGTCTGTCTGTCTGTCTGTCTGTCTGTCTGTTTAATCATCCCTCTATCTATCTATCTATCTATCTATCTATCTATCTATCTATCTATCTATCTATCTATCTATCTATCTGTCTGTCTGTCTGTCTGTCTGTCTGTCTGTCTGTCTGTCTGTCTGTCTGTCTGTTTAATCATCCCTCTATCTATCTATCTATCTATCTATCTATCTATCTATCTATCTATCTATCTATCTGTCTGTCTGTCTGTCTGTCTGTCTGTCTGTCTGTCTGTCTGTCTGTCTATCTGTCTGTCTGTCTGTCTGTCTGTCTGTCTGTCTGTCTGTTTAATCATCCCTCTATCTATCTATCTATCTATCTATCTATCTATCTATCTATCTATCTATCTATCTATCTATCTATCTATCTGTCTGTCTGTCTGTCTGTCTGTCTGTCTGTCTGTCTGTCTATCTGTCTGTCTGTCTGTCTGTCTGTCTGTCTGTCTGTCTGTCTGTTTAATCATCCCTCTATCTATCTATCTATCTATCTATCTATCTATCTATCTATCTATCTATCTATCTATCTGTCTGTCTGTCTGTCTGTCTGTCTGTCTGTCTGTCTGTCTGTCTGTCTGTCTGTCTGTCTGTCTGTCTGTTTAATCATCCCTCTATCTATCTATCTATCTATCTATCTATCTATCTATCTATCTATCTATCTATCTATCTGTCTGTCTGTCTGTCTGTCTGTCTGTCTGTCTGTCTGTCTGTCTGTCTGTCTGTCTGTCTGTCTATTTAATGATCCCTCTATCTATCCCTCTATCTATTTATCTACACTATATGGACAAAGTTATTCAGACCACTGACTTTTGCAGCCATGTGTTAGGTTCTTCTTGGAGGCACACAATTGTACAGGATGTCTTAGCTGCTGTAGCATAAAATTTTCCCTTCACCTGAACTAGGAGGCTTAAACCTGTTCCAGCATGACGAAAGCCCCTGTGCACAAAACCAGCCCCATTAAGACATGCTTTTCATGGTTTGGATTAGAAGATCATCTGCTACAGACCTCCAACCTTATTGAAAACCTTTGCGATGAATCCTCACCTCACCTACATCAGTACCTGACATTACTAACACTGTAGTATCGGAATGAGCACAAATCTCCACAAAATCTGGTGGAACATCTTTCCAGAAGAGTGAAGGTTATTATAATGCAATTATAATGGGGACTTATTGTGGAATGAGATGGCAAAAAAGCACATACTGACTTATAGTCAGTTGTCTAAAAACTTTATCCCCATACAGAGTAAATTCACATTTGGTAGACACCCTTATCTAGACCAACATTTATCTCACTCATACCATAACTCAGCAGCTATTGGAATAAAGGGCCTTGCTCAGGGGTCCAGAAATGGCAACTTGGTGCAGCTGGGATTTGAACTCACAACCTTTAGACCCAAAGCCCAATGCCTTAATCATGAAGCTGCCACCTTCCTATAGAAAGTGTGTGAAAAAGTTGAGCCATTAATAAGCTGGACGATTCATCTCTAATTAGATATCAATAAAACAGCTAATGCAGATGCCTGGACTCAGGTAGGGGGCGTGGCTTGACGTTTAAAGTTGTTAACATTAACGTTATATTGCTTCCAAGGTAAAAGTGTAAAAGTAAAAGTGTAATAAATTCACACGCCATATGGCAACGCCGCTATTCGGTATCAGTAATAGTGCTGTTTTCACGACCGTCAGTCAGCTGCTTGAGACGAAAACTTGTGAAATTCTCCTGCTGGTTTAGTGATTAAGCTTTCAGCGCTGCCGGCGCTCTCGTGACGCTTTGGCATCGTCTCAGGTGGGTCGAGGGAGGGGCGTTTATTAGCATAGTACATAAAGAGATAAACAGGATTGCAGATGGTGGCATTTTAACACACCGCCTCTGCAGTGTGGAGAATCACACCGTGGATGGATAGAAGGAGAGAGAGAGAAAGAGAGAGAGAGAGAGAGAGAGAGAGGAAGGGAGGATGAGATCTAAACACTGAGAGACAGAAAAACAAACACAAGCAAGCAGTGAAATAATTATCACTGTATCTCAATTCTGGGAAACAGAAGAAAGTAGCATCTATCCACCCTTCCATCCATCTATTGTCTATAAACCTTGTTCTACCTGAAGCTTATATCGAAGAAATCAGAGCTCAATATTAAGAAATACAGTCTGACAAAACCTCACTCACAATTTTGTTGACCTTCGGTGGACATAAATACAGTAATCCCCCGTTTTTTGCGGAGGTTACGTTCCAAAACCGCCCACGATACACAGACGCCACCCCAAAAATGCGATTTTATGTATACAGTTCTGTACTGTATTAACATTTTACTTTATTTCATAATTAATAATTATATTTTTATTAATTAAAACAATTCCTTAATTTTTTTTTTAGTCTAAGAAAGCCTGTATAGTTTATACTGTGCAGTACTGTAAATTTTTCTCTTTTGCTAAATTATGTACTTTTTATTTGTTCAATTATTAACCGCACTAATTTTATCAATGTGTGAATAATGCAGCATGTATTTCTGTTCGACAGTTAATATAAAAACATAAATAAATATAAGAGGTGAAATTAAAACATTCAACACAATGCACATTTATTCACCACTTCCTTCTTTACTCAAATATAAAAAAAAAAACATGACCCGAAAAAAAAAAACCCATTTTAATCACTAAACATTTGTTTTACTGATTCACCAAGTCTCAAATCAAGTACCAAAATCTGCCATGATGCACAAATCCGGCTGTTAAAACCGTCCGTGTGGAAACATAGCAAAAGTTCTGCTTGGTTTCCTGATGATTTACATAATTTAAAACACCATCATTAATTTAAAACAAAATTGCGATAGTATTTTTACGAGCTGCTCTGTCATCTGAAAATGTAAACAG
The DNA here is from genome assembly GCA_039877035.1 of Silurus lanzhouensis. NCBI lineage: Eukaryota > Metazoa > Chordata > Actinopteri > Siluriformes > Siluridae > Silurus > Silurus lanzhouensis. The sequence goes on from JBCEWE010000518.1 coordinate 381,959, forward strand.
GCTTGTCTGTTTAAACAACTGGCTCAGTTCAAACAAAGCGATTGAAAGAAATTTTCTATGTTCTTTTTTCCACATGTTTAATGGACATGAACAAGTTACTTGTGCAATACTACACATTGTACCCAGTTAATTTGAAGTAGATGTAAATCAAGGTAAAGACCAGGCGCTTGGAGTGGTATGTTAAATGAAAAGAGACCGAAAACTGGATAAATACTGGAGATTTATCTGTCATTTTGTGCATCTTTACAAAGTTATAAGCAGGCACAGTGTACAGTAAGAAAAAATCCAAGATGGCAGAAGTTAAAAGGACACATGGAAATGCCCTTGCAGCTACACGTTTTTTTTTTTGTTTTTTTTTTAAATTGCGCCACATATAGCTTAGTGGTTAAGTTCTTCGGGCCTTGGTTCTGAAGGTTGTAAGTTCAAATCTCAGCCACACCAAGCTGCCACCACTAGCCCCCTGAGTAACGCTCTTAACCCCATCGTTGCTCTGGTGTATAAATTAGATAAATATACTTCGTTCTGGATATGAGCATCTGCTAAATTCTCTGAATATAATTTAATTCATTTTTATTTGTATTGCACATTTAACAATGAACATTGTCTCAAAGCAACTTTACACAGATAATGTGGTGATGAAGTGTAAATGATGTTCTTTGTAAGTGTAAGTTTGTCCCTGATGAACGAGCCGGTGGCGACTGTGGTGAAGGAAAAACTCCCCGAGATGGCATAAGGAAGAAACCTTGAGAGGAACCAGACTCAAGAGGGAAACCCATCCTCATCTGGGTTGCACCGAATGTCCATTTATTACAGATAAACGATGTTGAGGTGCAGTGATGGTGATCAGAAGCAAACTGTAGTCCTGAGTCAGTGTAGCAGACTGTTGAAATTAACTACAGTCCAAATCCAAAAACCAAAGCTCCTGTTCATATTCTGTTATTTCATGGATCCCCAGAGCGGTTGATGAGAAACCGTCCTCAGCTGCACAGAGTCGCCTCAAATCAAAGAAAACACTATCCAGGGTCCAAAATATAAGTGGATATTTCTCCATTATAGGATAAAAGGGATCGTTCAGAAGCACTAGTAGGACCAGTGGAGCCAAATCATGGCCATATAATAAATAAATGCCCCCCACATCGTTAAAAAGCCAGCATATACATTTTTTTTCCTTTTTTCTTTTTGTTTTATGATTACTGCTAATCATTCTTATAAGACATGGGACTGAACTGTGACTGTACCGAGCGCACCGAACCGAATTGTAATCACCAGGATGATCAGCCTGAGTAATTAGAATTTACACTGAAGTGTTATTTTCCTAGTACACTGTGCAAGGAGGTCCTTCATGAGAAAGAGAAAATGAGTTATTTATTTATTTATTTATTGTCTGAAATGTATTGTGTCCACATACTTTTGGCCATAACTGGAGTGTAACTGGTAGGAAGAAGTCGATTTTATCTCTTGAAGCCAAATAAAGTTTGCACTGTCTACAGTCTATACACACACACACACACACACACACACACACACACACACACACACACACACACACACACATAGGCTCAGGCTCAGACCACAGTGTTCCAGAGAAGAGAAATATTTTGTGTACCAACCATATGGCCAGAACGATTAAATATCCCTTACAGAATATAACGCTTCAGCACTTTGCTGTCTCGATTACCATACGTCATTAACCCAGATATACAGTGACCTCAGGGACAGTTACGGCAGTCCATAAATGAGCTTCAGCTTTTCTTCTCCTGAATTTAAGTCATTTATTCCTTCACACCTGATCAGACTGAGGTTTGATGTTTTGGGATTTAAAGACCTGCAAATAATGTATCTGCGTGTGTGTCTGTGTTTATCCAGTAGATCTTGATGTTATTAGAGAGCTCAGAGATCGTGTCAATGTATACAACAATGTATTACCATGATACATTCTGATCTCATTGTGTCCTGCATTCAGAATCCGAGCTCCTTCTTACCCATGTGATTCTACATTCCCTGTTTAAAATGTGGAGTTTTTTATGTTTTTTTAGAAATACATGCATATTCCTTTTCAAGCCAAGTCAAGAAGCTTTTATTGTCATTTCAACCATATATATAGCTGATGAATTACACAGTGAAATGAAACAACGTTCCTCCTGAACCCTGGTGCTTCATACAACAACGATCGCAGAAAACACAGGACAATTTTTTTTTGTTTCTATTAAAAAACTAGGTCAAGTAAAGTTGTGAATATTTAACACATTTCTAAATGTCCAAATTATTTTCATTGAAAAATCCTCATTAGCATGAAGAACAGCTTTACATATATGTATATATATGTATCCGGACACGTAGTTTTTCCAAATATTCAGCTGAAATACTTTGCCGTGCCTCTTGTAAAAACTGCCAAAGGTGTTCTTCAGTTAGAGATAGTTGGAGATTTCGTTCTTTTTTGTAAACCAGTTCATCCCAGAGCAGTGCGAAGTATTTAGGTGTGGTGACTGGGCAGGTGATTCCTTGATAGATGTCACTCTAGAAGACTGTTATTTACATTTACATTTGCGGCATTTAGCAGACGCCCTTATCCAGAGCGACGTACAAAAGTGCTTTGAGTCTCTAGTAATGAATAAATCCACACTGGTACGCAAGATTACAAACTTAATATAAATATAACTCTTGAATTCTACAAAGCAAACTTGGAAAGTGCTAATTAAAGTGTTTTAGGAAGAAGTAGGTCTTTAACCTTCGCTTGAAGATTGTCAGGGACTCCGCTGTACGGACATCTAGGGGAAGTTCATTCCAACACCTCGGTGCCAAAACAGAGTATACTTACCTCTCATTCTGAGAGAAGGTGGTACCAGTCGAGCAGACTGTTATGCTTTGGCTCATCATCTCAGATGGAATCCCACGGTGATGAAGTATGGACCGGTTGCTATGTTGGTTCCTTTTATTTTCCGGAATAAGTCTCCAAATAAGGAATAAGCTTCCACCTCCATGTTTGACTTTCGGGCTAAGGAAGTCTGATCACATCTTCTCTCCTGTTCTCTGTCTTACAGAAGTTCTTTTGTTAGAAACAAATATTTGGACTTATCTCTTTACTGTTTGTTGTAGAGACAAAAGGAACAAAAGGAACAATCATTTGTCTCAAACACCATATGTTTCCACACTATTGACAGACCTTTTCTCTCAGCTGCTCCCATTAGGGATCTCCAGACCCCCCCTGTCCTCTACATCTGCCTTTTTCAAACCAACTACCTGCTTGTCACCACATCCATAAACCTTCTCCTTGGTCTTCCTCTTTTCCTCCTTCCTGGTGGCTCCATCCTCAGTATTCTTCTACTGATATACCCCATGTCCCTCCTCTGCACACGTCCAAACCATCTCAATCGTGACTTTCTCACTTTGTCCCCAAAACGTCCTACATGTGCTCTAATAAACTAGTTTCTAATCCTGTCCATCGTCGTCACTCAGAATGAAAACCTCCTGTATACATCTATGATGATACCCATAATTCCCGCTAATGTAATCACTATGACATTCTGTCACTGCTGATGTGTAATGTGATATTGGCCTCGGAGTTTTCTGTAAATGGAGCAGAGTCCTGCACCAGCCCAGTTTTAGAAACAGGTTCCTGACCTGCTACCCACAAATATCTTCAAATCAATTTGGTAAACCAAACTGGCCTATTTATATATAACTTTATATATCTGATTACCCGATTACAGTCAGTCATTAAAGGCTGTTTTTTATTTATTTATTTATTTGTGTGTGTGTGTGTGTGTGTGTGTGTGTGTGTGTGTGTGTGTGTGTGTGTGTGTGTGTGTGTGTTGTAGAAAGTTTGTCCATCATGTGCCATGAAGTGTTTCTGACAGCAGTTTGTAGATTCTCACTAAAATGACAAGCTACTGATTTTTACTTACAGTGAGGAAAATAAGTATTTGAACACGCTGCTATTTTGCAAGTTCTCCCACTTAGAAATCATGGAGGGGTCTGAAATTGTCATCGTAGGTGCATGTCCACTGTGAGAGACATAATCTAAAAAAAAAATCCAGAAATCACAATATATGATTTTTAAACTATTTATTTGTATGATACAGCTGCAAATAAGTATTTGAACACGTGAGAAAGTCAATGTTAATATTTGGTACAGTAGCCTTTGTTTGCAATTACAGAGGTCAAACGTTTCACCAGGTTTGCACACACTGCAGGAGGGATTTTGGCCCACTCCTCCACACAGATCTTCTCTAGATCAGTCAGGTTTCTGTCCTGTCGCTGAGAAACACGGAGTTTGAGCTCCCTCCAAAGATTCTCTATTGGGTTTAGGTCTGGAGACTGGCTAGGCCACGCCAGAACCTTGATATGCTTCTAACAGAGCCACTCCTTGGTTATCCTGGCTGTGTGCTTCAGGTCATTGTCATGTTGGAAGACCCAGCCTCGACCCATCTTCAATGCTCTAACTGAGGGAAGGAGGTTGTTCCCCAAAATCTCGCAATACATGGCCCCGGTCATCCTCTCCTTAATACAGTGCAGTCGCCCTGTCCCATGTGCAGAAAAACACCCCCAAAGCATGATGCTACCACCTCCATGCTTCACAGTAGGGATGTGTTCTTGGGATGGTACTCATCATTCTTCTTCCTCCAAACACGTTTAGTGGAATTATGACCCAAAAGTTCTATTTTGGTCTCATCTGACCACATGACTTTCTCCCATGACTCCTCTGGATCATCCAAATGGTCATTGGCAAACTTAAGACGTGCCTGGACATGTGCTGCTTTAAGCAGGGGAACCTTCCGTGCCATGCATGATTTCAAACCATGACGTCTTAGTGTATTACCAACAGTAACCTTGGAAACGGTGGTCCCAGCTCTTTTCAGGTCATTGACCAGCTCCTCCCGTGTAGTTCTGGGCTGATTTCTCACCTTCCTTAGGATCATCGAGACCCCACGAGGTGAGATCTTGCATGGAGTCCCAGTCCGAGGGAGATTGACAGTCATGTTTAGCTTCTTCCATTTTCTAATGATTGCTCCAACAGTGGACCTTTTTTCACCAAGCTGCTTGGCAATTTCCCCGTAGCCCTTTCCAGCCTTGTGGAGGTGTACAATTTTGTCTCTAGTGTTTCGGACAGCTCTTTGGTCTTGGCCATGTTAGTAGTTGAATTCTTACTGATTGTATGGGGTGGACAGGTGTCTTTATGCAGCTAACGACCTCAAACAGGTGCATCTAATTTAGGATAATAAATGTAGTGGAGGTGGACATTTTCTAGGCAGACTAACAGGTCTTTGAGGGTCAGAATTCTAGCTGATAGAGAGGTGTTCAAATACTTATTTGCAGCTGTATCATGCAAATAAATAGTTTAAAAATTATATATTGTGATTTCTGAATTTTTTATGTCGCTCACAGTGGACATGCACCTACGATGACAATTTCAGACCCCTCCATGATTTCTAAGTGGGAGAACTTGCAAAATAGCAGGGTGTTCAAATACTTATTTTCCTCACTGTATATCCTAATTAGGATTAAAAAAAAGAAAAGCCTGTGATGATTTTCTGCCAATTTTTTTGTAGCAAAGCTTCATTTCAAGAGACTGCACTAAGAACTGACTTATATAAAGGACATGTTGCCATTTACATTCACAGCATTTGGCAGATGCCCTTATCCAGAGCGTCTTCTCAGTTTTAGAACACAGCTGAGCAATCAAGGGTCCTGCAGTAACAGCAGCTTGGTGGTGTTGGGATTTGAACCCTTAACCTTAGTATGAGAAGACCAACATCTTGTCCGATGAGCTACCACTTCCCAAACTTGTCAACAACACTAAAAATAGGTCCACTGGATTCCAAGTGAGAGTCTGTAAAAGACCTGGAGGAGGTGGAGGAGGATTTGGATTGAAAGAAGTAGTAGTGAGTGAATAAATAAATAAATATATATATATATATATATATATATACATAAGCAATTTGGAAAAGCCAGAAGCAGAGATCGATGATTGTAGCGTGGCGGTTTATATAACCTTCTTCAAGTGCAATTTCTCCGAAGGATCTTTAATAAGACGTATCTCACTGCCTACCTGCCTGTCATCACGATCTGTTATTCCTGAAGACATGTTAGACACTTTCTTACGGATATCAATTTTCTCTCTCTCCTGATGCCTTTGCTGTGACTTTCCCTGCCTCGGCTGCCTGTTTGAGAGGCGTGTAGCGTGTAGCGTGGTCTGAATGAATTTCACACTACGTCTGCAATTTACACTTTTGTACATCCTCGTTATGTCCTTCTGGGGTTTTTTTTGTTCCTCGAACCCAACAGAAACCTCAAGGTGTGTACTTTGTATTCTCAGGATACACTTCGGGTCTCAGGACGACGCTGAGAGATATTGTACTTCCCGGAGACTCGAATGGAAATCGCCTATCTATTGTTTTAATACTCGTTTTCCCCTGGTAGTCTAGTGGTTAGGATGCAGCGCTCTCACCGCTGCGGCCCGGGTTCGATCCCTGGTCAGGGAACCAACTCCAGCCACTTTTTAGTGCAGGTCCCAAGCCCGGATAAATGGGGAGGGTTGCGTTAGGAAGGGCATCCAGCGTAAAATCATGTGCCAAATCAAACATGCGGATGATCCGCTGTGGCGCCCCCTAATGGGAGAAGCCGAAAGAAAGTTTTAGTTTAATGCTAAAGCATCAGAAATTATCTTTTTATGTCTCCATTTTGTCTCATCGATGGTTCTGTGTCACACACAAAGGTGAGAAAAACAAATACTTCGTTGAAAAGAAATACAGCGATGGAGTTGGTCAGGATGCTCTCGATGATGCAGTGGTTAAAAACTCGTTACATACTGTACATATTCACATACACTCTCTCTCTCTCTCTCTCTCTCTCTCTCTCTCTCTCTCTTTCTATCTCTCTCTCTCTCTCTCTCTGTGTCTCTCTCTTTCTATCTCTCTCTCACTCTCTCTCTCTCTCTCTGTCTCTCTCTTTCTATCTCTCTCTCCCTCTCTCTCTGTCTCTCTCTCTCTCTCTCTCTCTCTCTATTTCTCTCTCTCTCTCTCTCTCTGTCTCTCTCTCTATCTCTCTCTCTCTCTCTCTATTTCTCTCTCTCTGTCTCTCTCTCTATCTCTCTCTCTATCTCTCTCTCTCTCTCTCTCTCTCTCTCTCTCTCTCTCTCTCTCACTCTCTCTCTCGGTTTGATCTAATTGTAGATCTGCTTCATGTCAGGTTGATGTTCAGCCTTCCAGGTCGTGCATTACAACCATGTAACTAGCGGTAGATATATTTAAACATCATTTATCATGACACATCGTCGAAATGAATGACAAATTAATAAACAGACTTTTTAACCACTTATGTATTTGACAAAAGCAGCATAAAATAAACCCGAGCTTTGCCTCTGGCTGCCGTTACTCACTTGTATCAATCACATATTCAGCAAGTGATTCTTGTTAAACCTTCCTGCTGCTCACTCACGACTCTTAGCAGGTTACCTGCTGATTCAGCAGAGCTTTAAAGACCTTTTTATGAACCCGGGTTTGAGACACCTTCAGGTGGAGCGCTCCTCAGGATGAAGAGTTGTCAGGATGTGTGCTGGGTGACTGACAGAATGGGATCTGACAGTGTTGGTGGATCGTTCGCTTTTTCTGATATACTCAGATAAATTGGCAGCTTGTTATGAAGTCTGAAGTTTGAATAAGACAGAATTTGGGACACATTCAACAAAGGTTTCCTATCAGGACTTTTTTTTTCCTTTTGCAGATGCTTATTAAAAAGTATGATACACTGTAACGATGCAAGTCACTGATACATGAAATGTGAAAGATGCTAATAGTAAAAGTTTGAATTTCATACGCAATAAATCATTTTAATCAGCGGTCCCCAACCTTTTTTTGCACCACGGACCGGTTTAATGTCTGACAATATTTTCACAGACCGGCCTTTAAGGTGTGGCGGATAAATACAACTAAATAAAATGAAACGACCATAAAGAATTTCTAAATCTAATCATAAACGTGAATCCACCGTGTTGTTTTTTGTTCATTTTGCTCGTTTGGGGGTTTGAATTTAGCGGTAATGTATTATGTGTTAGTGGCCGGAGCCCCTTTAAGAAGGTAGTGGATGGAGGTAAGACATGTGACTGAAGCATCATGACCTGCATCAAGAGTGAGTCATAGACAGATGTGGAGGAGAGAATCCAGTTATTTTCTTAAATAAAAAATCGTTCAGAATCAGATAATATATAAAACGGAAATAATGTAAGTTATGTATTCTTTCTATGCGGCCCGGTACCAATTGACCCATGGACCGGTGCCGGTCCACGGCCCGGGGGTTGGGGGCGACTGCTTTAGAATACCATAAAAACATGGTCATATCAATTTTAAATCATATCAATTGAAGAAAAAAAATGTGCATAATTGTTTGAACAAAAATAAAATGATGCAAATGGAAATGTGCGTACTGTTGCTCACGAACGAGTCTTTAATGTGACTCAGAAGAGACTCTTTGAGCCTCCTCGTTCTTCTGAGTCACATACTGAACGAACGATTCGGACCAGATGATTCATGGGATGTACATAACCTACGGAGATGTACATCTCATGAAATATCTAGACCGAATCGTTCGTTCTTCTATCACATGACTCCTATAGACGCTACACAGTGCCATAGAGGAGTCACATGACAAAAGAACTAACAGTATGGACCAGAGGATATGAGAGGTAAATTTTGGTTATCATGGCACATCTGTTGCTCTGCATTTTAAAGTGTATTACAGTTAAACTGCTGTAAAAAAATATCAGATCAATATATCTTTCGAAATTTTTCTAAATCTCTTAATCAACTGCAGTTCTGATCAAAACTACTAAACTACTTTTTATTGCCAATTTAATTATTGACGTCACTGATACGAGGAAAACACAAAATGACCTCATTTTAATATAAAAAAATGATTGTGGACTGGATTTTTCACAGTCTTGGATGTGTGAAAGATTAGTAACAACATTGACTTTTATGCATTGTTAGGTTTTTTTGCAGCATCAAATTAAATGATTATTTTTTTTTATTCTTTTTGCTTGTGGCTGTTTTTTCCTCATTCCTCTTTAGTGCCCCCTGATGGAAAGAGGTTGAATTTGCATTTTTTACTGTTGACCAAATGGTGCCACAAGACCATCAAATAGCGCTGTGGATAGAATGCTTAGTTTTTGACTTTCCTATTGAGTTTTCTATGGAGTATTATAGTGTGTGTGTGTGTGTGTGTGTGTGTGTGTGTGTGTGTGTGTGTGTGTGTGTGTGTGTGTGTGTGTGTGTGTGTGAGAGAAGTTGACCTTTGCTCACTGACCTTGATATGTCTGAGAAAATCAGAGTATGCACCTCAGCTCTCAGAACTACAAAAAGTCTACATGAAGTAAACAAAACCAAAGGCAGTGAGTTTATACACATGCTGCTCTTTGCTGATTAGAAGCACAGACTAAACAAAAACGTGGATTTAGACACATTTGCATGCCATCCTGCTGGTCATTTGACAATGAAAAGAGCAGCAAGCAACTTGAGGAGAAGCTTCACTACTGAAGAGGTTTTGGGTGAAATTATGCAGCCTGACCCCAGTGATCTGCAGGATTCATCTCCTTCAGACAGACTCAGGAGAGTCAGATCCAGATTTTGTAGCAGCATCCTCATCCGCAACTTCCACGACCGAATGTGAGGTGGATACTGAGGATCCTGGATCTGGTTGGATCGGGAGAAATGGCTAGGTGTGCGTTCCGACTAATGCAGAAACTCGTTTTATGCAACCTGCTTGAGAACATTAGGGCCAACGAGAGTCCAGGATGTGAACTCTGCATTTAGGCTTTTTTATGTGAGAGATGTTTTAAAAAAAAAAAAAAAGGACCGCGGTGAACTTCAAGGATGTCAAAGCCTACATGGGCCTAATCATTTTGGCTGGGATCTACAGATCCAGAGGTGAGTCCACATGCTGCCTGTGGGACGATCGAAGGGCCCTCTGCATGTTCCTCAGCAGGTTTCACCAGACTAAACAAAGCACCCTGTTTTGATTAAGCTGAACAGAGCAGCTCTCCAAAGAGACGACAAGATCACCCCAATCAGAACGCAGTGGGATATGTGGGCTCATCGACTTCAAATTCTTTTTAATCCTGGCAGAGACGTGACCGTGGATGAACAGCTTGTGCCCTTTAAAGGGCGATGCCAATTTCGGCAATATATATACCGAAAAAAAAACCTGCCAAATTATGGATAACTGCTGATGTCGTCACATCCTATGCCTGGAGGTGTTCGTTTATCTGGGAAAGACCCACTACTAACTTTCAAACACTGCTCGACTGGTAACACCTTCTCTCAGAATGAGAGGTGGTGGAATGAACTTCCTCTAGATGTCCATACAGCAGAGTCCCTGACTATCTTCAAGCAACGGTTGAAGACCTACCTCTTCCTGAAACACCTAAATTAACACTTTCCAAGATTGTAGAATTCAAGAGTTATATTTATATTAAGTTTATTAATTTTGTGTATCAGTGTGGATTTATTCATTACTAGAGACTCACAGCACTTTTGTACGTCGCTCTGG
>JBCEWE010000518.1:397500-825103 GCA_039877035.1 Silurus lanzhouensis
AAACGATGTACAAATGCAGTCGCAATTTGATCAAAGCAAAAAAATCTTCTTATGATGAGCACAAATGACTAAATGATGTGGAGGTTGAACAAGTAGTTTTGAGAAATTTCGTTTCTGATCTGAGAAACGCTACAAAGCAACTGAGAAAAAACTGTAGGTGGAGTATTTTCGCCCAGGCAGTGTGTATCCTGTGTTTAAAAAGCTTTTTAAACCCATGTCTCTCAACTTTCGTGCTAAATGATTCGGCCAAAGTTTGTTGCGTGTTTTTTTTTTCTCGTTTATTTTACCTTGTCTGCTGCAGGTGCGTCATGTCGAGCTGACTTGAGTTTCATAATCCTCATATTCAGTGTGTAGAATTTAAACATTGCAGCGCATCGTATTGCATTAAATCGCATTGCATTGTAATAAAGGTGAATCGCGTCTCATCGGTAGCGGCTTCAAATGTATCTTTGATAATGTATCGTATCGTCGGCTATACATCGAGATGAGAATCGCATCGGCCTCAGTTATGGAGATATCTGCGCATCCCTAATGTATATAATCATTATCTGGATAAAAGTACAATAATTCCATTTCCATAACCCGTAGAGAAAAGTCATTCTTTCTCCCTTCTTCCTTTGTCATCTATCTCTCATTTTTAAAACAACACAGTCATCTGTTACACATTCGCACACCTTCTGAAGGAAGGTCTGTAGCACCGCCCAGGGAGCGATTGTCCTTGGTGGTGAACGTCTCTGCATCAGGAGGCACCGACTAAAATGCTGAGTAAGCAATATCATTCACTTATCTCTGAAAAACCTTGGCTGCGTTCTTAAGTTGGAATGTCACTGCGTGTTCGTCTTTTTCAGAGCTGCTAATGAAACGCTGTTCAGGTTTGGAAGCAAAGTCCGGAGACAGAAGAGAGAGAGAGAGAGAGAGAGAGAGAGAGAGAGAGAGAGAGAGAGAGAGAGAGAGAGAGAGAGAGAGAGAGACATTATTCAGGCTTCTCTTTGTTGTTTCGCCTCTAGGTTTAACAAGGCAACAATTAAACGTGATTTGGTGTTGCTGTGTAAAGAACAATCCAGCAGCTGTGAAAACAAAAGCATCCCAAACACCAATTATCCCAGAAACTCAGGCTTTGGTTTATGGCTTTGTGCTTTTTTAACTGCGCACAAGAGGATCATGGGATTCTAATTGTAGCGTGAGGTGCTTTAAAAGTCGTCTACTGAGGTGCTTTAGCTTTTTATTTTTCCCTCCTTTAGGGATTAACGAACACAGACGATTACAGACGGGCCGTGTTGGCGCAAAAAAAATGGGTTGTAATTGAAATGTAAATGCGTTTTGAACGTATATAAATAGGACAAAAAGCGTCATTTTAAAATCTCACCACTGTTTCATGCTCTACAGGTTTGTCCCATGAAATAGCAGTGTTTCTCAGTTATGGGGAAATGATAGAGAAATTCCAAAAAAGTTGTGTAAAATATAAACACTGTATACTGTATATATACTGTATTTAGAATGCAATGATTTGCAAATCTCATTAAACTATATTTAATTCACAATAGAGCATAGAAAACAAAAAAAGCGAGGTACCATTTTAAGAATAAATTTAAAATGGATTGCAGCAAAACTTCTAAAAACAGAGAAATGCAACAAAAAGCTAGAAATGTACTAACAAAGAAGAGCTGAAAGAACATTTTTACAACTAATGAGGTTAATTGACAGCAGGTCAGTAAGATAATTGGGTATAAATAGTGTATCTTAGAGAGGCAGAGTCTCTCAGAAGTAAAGATGGGCGGAGCTTCAGCAATCTTTGAAAAGCTGCATCTACATATTGTTGAATAAGATTTTAAAGACTTTAAATATATCATCATCTACAGTACATAATATCATCAAAAGACGAACTGGCCAAGCAGAGGATGTACTTTCTACACTGATTAAGAAAGTATGGTCTGCCACCCACACACCACCGAAAATCCAGATACAGGAATGTACCTAGAAGACTACAATGCGTTGCCCCAGCAGGGTACAGCATTGTATCTCTAAGCATTGGTACACTTTTGTACCTTCTTTTTTGTACCTCTAAAAGAACATTTATGCAACCCAAGTGATAGAAACGTACAATTGTGTCCTGGTTTGGTTTAAAATTACAACCTGATACATTTCCATAGCAGAGGGGAAAAAATATTTTAGAGGTGCAAACAAGTAGGTAAAGAAATTGACTCTTTTAGGTTTATCCCTGTACCTTGATTTTTCTGTGTGCAGGAGATGTAGAACTGTTGATACGGTTCTACACTGCAGTCATTGAATCAGTCCTGTGCACATCCATTACCATCTGGTTTGGAGCAGCAATAAAACAGGACAGGAGCGGACTGCAGCAAACAGTTAAAACAGCAGAAAAAAATCATTGGTGCTCCCCTGCCCACTCTCCAGGAATTGTACTATACAGAACCAGAAAACGGGCAGGAAAACTCACTACTGACCCTTTGCACCCTGGACACAACATCTTCCGGCAGGTTCTACAGAACTTTGTTCACCAAAACTGCCAGACACAGGAACAGTTTTTTTCCTCAGGCAATCACCCACATTAACAACTGACCTTAATTATATGCCCTGCTTCATATCTATAAGTACTGCATTATAAACAGTCACTCACCATGTCATTCCCTATATGTTACACACACTATCGCTGCTGTATATTGTGCAAAAGTCACATCTTTAGCTTATGTGACACACAATATTGTTATTTGCACTACTATGAACTCTCACATTTTACTGAGACATTACTGACCGTCATATACTCTGTGTATTGTGTTCTTATTTAATCTGTATTGTCTGATATTGTCTCATATAGTCTGTGTTGTCTTGTATAGTCTAAGCTTTTTTTGTGCTTTTAAGAGTCACCAACAGCTGGAACCAAATTCCTTGTCAACATACTTGGCCAATAAACCGGCTTCTGTTTCTGATTCTAAATCTGAGAAACTATGGACGTCTCTGTGGACAAGGGCAAAACGATATTTGACATTATTTTTGGCAATCATCGTCGCCGCGTCCTCCGGACTAAAGAGGAGAGGGACGTTCCAGTTTGTTAAAAAGCAGAATCTCTGACGGTATGGGGGGTGCATTAGAGCCTATGGAATGGGCTGATTGCACATTTGGAGAGGCTCCATCAATGCAAAAAATACATCCAGGTTTTTGTGCAATGAATGCTTGTATTCAGATAACGTTTTTTTTTTTAAGGCAGGTCTTGCATATTTGAGCAGGACAATGCTAAGCCACATACTGCACCTATGACAACGGCATGACTTTCTAGTAGAAGAGTCTTTTTGCTGAACTGGAAATAAAAAAAATGCCAACGATTCATTAGACTCTGGATCAGAAGGTCACAAGTTAAAATCTCAGCAGCACCAAGCTGCCACAGCTGAGCCCTTGAGAAAGCTCTTAAGTTGCTTTGGGTGTCTCGAAATGCCGTAAATGTAAATGTAAAGAAAGAAGTAGTAAGTATAAATTCAATTCAATATAAAGTAGTACCATGATTCATCACAATGACAATCACTACATGTGATCATAATGATCCTGTAAGAGGTGTCAATAATTGTGACACATGATTTTGTTTAAAAATCTATATTCTTATTTTTAAATGAGCAAAACTTCAAAAGTTTAAATTATATATATATATATATATATATATAGTCAAAATAAAGACAATGTAGAAAAGCAATCTTTCAAAAAGGGATCTTCAGTTAACCAATAAAATGACAGTATCATGTCACAAAAACCGAATAATCAGAGGTGACTGTGATTGTCAGAGAAGGCGATACTAGTTTTCAATGTGTTTGGAATTGAGCTCTTTTTGGACACAAAACGAGGCCAGCGGTGTAAATAAAAGTAACTCACAGGCAGCAGATGTGTGTAGGAGAGTGTTAATGTCTTCAACAGAGGTGCAACATGTAATATGTGATGCCCAAAATCTTTCAAATACAGTGGAGTAAAAAGTACATCTCCTGAATCATAAATGTAGTTGAGTAGAGAGTAAAAGTTTCTTATATCTTTGATACTCAATAAAACTAGAAAGCAGCTAAAAATTTACACAAATTACACATAAATTACGGTAACAAAGTACATTTACTCAAATACTTTACACCACTTGTTTGGGAAAGAACCACATACTGTATGACTTAAAACGTCATGTATCTCATTGTTTTGATCCATATACTGTATATTGTTCAGAAGATTTAATGCCGAATAAGCAATTAAGCCAACGCAGTACCCCAAAAACTCTACGACTCCTAGAGTGGAGGAAAACGTCACATATAACACAGTTGACAGCATCAGATCATTGTCTTGAGCAACTCAGGCTCAGAGATAGTTCAAAATCGAATCCGTGTCGCAGCAATAGGATGCACACTTTTTTTTAGAAGTGATACCACTAGTTATGTTTGTTCGCCTCTCAGCGATGAGCCTGATCAGGATTTCAGCACGTATCCTGATTTTCCTCTGCCAGACACAAACACAGCACATTGAATTATTGTTTCTCGCACTTTCTCCTCAGAGAGAGGGTTTCTCAGATTCTCAGTCGAGTTCTCTTTAGATACAGTGCATCGATCTCCATAAATCAGATTTGACCGAAATAATCATTCAAATTGTGTGCAAATGATAATAATAATAAAAAGACATGACAAGTAAATTAAAAAAAAAGAATGTATTCAGCCAGAACCTTAGAACCACTGACGAGTGGATAATGCTGATTATCACGTTACCATGGCAGCGGTCAGAGTATCCAGGCTAACCCTGTCCACTCCTGAAAGCTCCCATAAAGGGTACGTGAAGAGGAATGGAATGGAAGAAAAAGGCCTGGTCTGATCAATCATGTTTCCTCTAACATCATGTAGATAGTTGAGTGCATCGTTACGTATGACACATCGACAATGGCAGCAATGTTGTGGATTCTTCTCCAGCGATCATCATGCACAAGTTGCCGAATGGTTTCGACATTTTCAGGGGTTGAGCTCGTTGAAGGTCTTCCTGTACTCTTGTCTTCCAGTGATGTACTTTTATTTATGTATTTATGATTTTTTTATATATAGCGCCTTTTACAACAGACATTGTCTCAAAGCAGCTTTACAGAAATCAACAGTGAAGGTGAATGGTGTGTGTTTGTCCCTGATGAGCAGCCGTGGTGACTGTGGTGAAGGAAAAACTCCCTTAGATGTCATGAGGAAGAAACCTTGAGAGGAACCAGACTCAAAAGGGAAACCCATCCTCATTTGGGTGACATCAAGAGTGTGATTATAGTCTTTAAACAATACAGAACACTGGAGAGTGAGAACTAACATGAGCACTGGAGTGTGTGATTATGAGTGATGTTCTTTCTACAGTCTTTTACAGTCATTTGAGATTATAGAACCATGAGCTACTGAGCAACTCATAAAATAGCTCAACATTTGCGATCATCACAGATCCAACACCAGCTTCTCCATGCCAGAGCCTTTAAACACTCAAATAAGTCCAATGTCCAAACTCCACATGAAGTGGGATCTGCTCTTGAAGCACCTCCATATGTGAAATGTTTCTCTCTCTGTAATGTCACGTGTTGTTATATTGCGGGTTTGTATTGTATTGATTGTTTCTATAATTGTGACGTGATAGTGGTGGTATTAAGAGGTGGATTAAGTCTGGTACGTCCACACCGAAGGCCAAGGTACCAAATGCACGGCCCACCACTGTTATATACAAATTTCTTTATTAGGGGTGTAACAGTACAAAAAAAATCACAGTTCAATATGTACCTCGTTTTTTTAAGTCACAGTTTGGTAAAATTCCTGTACAGTTAGGAGGAAGATTTTTTTTATATTATATATATATTTTTTTTATTAGCACAGTTTTTTATTAATTATAACATTTGTCAACATAAGCAGTTAAAATTTTTTTTTTTACTTTTTTAAATAAAATACCTGTTTGGTAAAATTATATTTTAAAATATTTTATAATGTTTGAAAAAAAATTTAATATATACAAAATTAAATAGAATAAATCAAATTAATGCAATATACATTTTCATTATATTGATTTAGTAATTGATTTAATTTAGTAATTGATAAAATTGGCAAAATTTTAAAGGCAAAACAAACACTACAAATTGTAATTTCCGTACGCAGTGAGTATACACAGTGACACTGCGCTAACTCGAATTCCTTTTTTTATACCTCTGGCGTTGTTGTGCATGTTTTCATGTTTAATAAAACATAAAACATTAAAACATTTAATAATGCACTCAATGTCCGAAGTTAAGACTAAACAAACTTGCTGTCTGCCAATAAATACGTTTCTGAAGGAACTTTTAATTTTAATTATGTAAAAAGGATTGGATTCATTAAACATGTGCACCGAATCAAAAGCCATAACACTCTGTATTTACATCTGAATATACAGCGGTACCTTAACCTACGAGTTTAATTCGTTCCGTGGACGAGCTCGTAGCTCAATTTGCTCGCACATCAAATAAATTTTCCCAATTGAAAATACTTAAAATGGCATTAATCCGTTCCAACCCTCGATATGACACACCCGTTTTTTTTAAGTTTCATGTTATTAAATAGGGTAAATACATTTCTAAATAACAAATCTTGTATAAAAACATAATAGAAACAGTATGTAAACATATAATACGGTTTTATGCAGTGTATTTACCTTAAAGATGAGACGACTTGAGCTAACGAAGACGCTGGTGGAGGTGGAGGGTAGAGGCGATAGGCGGAGGCGGAGGGAAAACTCGTTTTTTACTATCACTCCTGTACACTACGTATCCCTAAACTTTTAATGTTTCACCTTTTTTTCTTTGCTCATCTTGATTTTCGTCACAGTCTTCGCTTTCTGGCTTCGCTTCGCCATCTAGCAGCGGCATCTCGAGCTCGTACCTCAATTTATTGCTCGCGTAACAAAGCAAAAATTCGACCGAGTGACCGCTCGTACCTCGGAAAACTCGTACATTAATGCACTCGTAGGTCAAAGTACCACTGTACACCTTATTGTTCTGTAGAGAGACTAAAGATTTCAACACTTCATTACACTCTTTCTTACACACACACACACACACACACACTATTCCACAGAAAACTCAACGGAGATGTGTGTGTGTGTGTGTGTGTGTGTGTGTGTGTGTGTGTGTGTGTGTGTGTGTGTGTGTGTGTATGTTTTTATATAACTGCTTTTCTGAAGGCAGGGTGGTACAGCAGTGTTTAGTTCGAGGTCACTGATGAATCTTTTGTCAGGAGACAGTGAGACGTCTTTCAGGATCATGACCTGAAGCGCTGTATTCCTCAAACACCACCGCTGGTTGCCTGAGAATTTACACTTTTTATCCAACGATGTTGTGGAACGTCTAAGAAACAAGTTATTTTCTAGTCCCATGTGGATTATAGCAGTTCTTGTTTTTTTTGCTCTCTCAAAGTTTAGAAAAAAGAAATAATGCAGCTTGGAAAAATCTTCTGTCTTGAAAACTATGTAGTAAAACAACACTTTGTGAACCAGAACGAGATACAGGGTTAAGGGCTTTGCTCAAGCGCTCAGAAGTAGTAACTTGGCTGTTCTGGGATTTGAGCTTACAACCCTCCAATCAGAAGTTAAACAATGGCCGACACCCTTGTCCAGAGAGACTTCTCTCATTTATACAGCTGAGCAGTTTGTTGGTTGCAGCTGAAGGCTTGTTGGTACTGAGATTTTAACTTACCACCTTCTGATCAGAGGGATTTCTGCTGAGCTGCTACTTACATTTACCCCATTTGGCAGATGCCCTTATCTAGAGCGACCTACAACTGAGCTGTTGAGGGTTAGGGGCCTTGCTCAAGGGCCCAGTAGGGACACATGTGTGGTGCAGGGATTTGACTTTCTGATCCATAGTCCAACACCTTAACCACTGAGATACAGATAGTTTTACCTCTGACACTGGAGACGCCATACTTGTTGAATAATGTTTAGAATTAAACATCTAACAAGCTTGCATATGCACTATATTTCCAAAAGTATTGGGTCACCTGACCTTTCCTGCTTGATGTGGTTCTTTTCCAAACTATTACCACAAAACTGGAGGCACTCAATCATGCAGGACGTCTTTAGATGGCGCTATAATAAAATTTTGCATTTACTTTGCCCCTGTGCACAAAGTGAGCTCCTTGAAGATCTGGTTTACATGCTTTGGAGAGGAAGATCTTGCTCTTGATCCTGATCTCATCCCTACTGAACACCTTTGGGATGAATGTGAACACTGACTGCACCCCAGGTCTTCTCACCTACATCACCTGGCTTTCATAACACCCTTGTGGCTGATGAACACAAATATCTATAAGCACACTCCAAAATCTAGTGGAACATCTTCCCAGAAGAGTGGAGGGAATTTTAAGGGCAAATTGGGACTAAATGTGGGATGTGATGTTAAAAAATCACATACTGTACTGATGACCAGGTGACCCAATACTTTTGGCAATATAGTGGAGTCTGTGATTGTTATCTCTCCACATTTTCTCTTTATTGTGTCTTCTTCTTCTTCTTTTTCTTCTTCTTGTGTGTCTTTTTTTTTATGGTTTTCTGCACCCTATGAAATCAGTTTTAGCCCATTTTTTCCAGCCATCTCCAAACCGATTAATCACAAATCTCCACTCCAAAATCTAGTAGAACATCTTCCCAGATGAGTAAAGCTTATTATAAGAGCAAATTGGGACTAAATGTGGGATGGGACGTATAAAAAGCTCTACATATAAAATATTCTACTCAAGTAAAAGTAAAAATGTGCTTTTTTCTTAGAGTTTTTTTCTTTTTAACATCGGTGTGTGTGTGTGTGTGTGGGGGGGGTTAATGTAGTTTTTAAAGGACAAGGAGATATAAATATCAAACTAGTTGTTTTTAATTGAAGGAACACCTTAAGAAATTAAAGTGCGACAACAAAAAAATGAATGTAATTAAAAATAATAATAAAAAACCACTAATGTGACTTTTACAGCAAAAAAGAAATAAATCTCCTGTTATACGAGCGCACGCATTAAACGACTTTCGATTCCCCTTTGCATTATTTTTATTTATTGAAAGTTTTACACAGTAACGAAATTTCTAATGTAAAAAACTTCAAACAAAACATGCTTTAGTGAAAGTAACGTTACAGATTTTCAAAACTACTTTCAAATAGTACTAGAAGAACACAAAAAAACAACTGGATTACAGTAACGCGAGTAAATGCGTTGTGTGTGTGTGTGTGTGTGTGTGTGTGTGTGTGTGTGTGTGTGTGTGTGTGTGTGTGTGTGTGTGTGTGCAGAAATATACATTAAATATTTTCTCACAAAACAGGAAGCTAACAACATCCATAACAATCTCTGTTAGGATTCTCGGGTCCTCGTTTCTACATCTCGCACACACACACACACACACACACAAACACACACACACACAAACACACACACACACACACACACACACACACACACAAACACACACACACACACAATTCATCTCTAACTCACGAGCCGACCATTAGACTTTTTTTTCGAGGGTCATGATTTTAGTGCTCTAAATGTACTTTTTAAATGCAGATTTTTTTTGTCTTCTGGTTTTTTGGAGTTTTTTTGTAGGTCGTGATAAACGTAAAGTATTAATCACCCACTTAGTTTCACCTTTTACACTCTTGGCTCACCTGCATCTGTGGAGGCGTATTTTTCTTCTCCTGAAGTGAGTTTTTCTGCAAAAAGCTGCGACGGGTTTCTGTGCTGTAGCTATTTCTGTTCCACGCAGACGTGTCCAGTTAAAGGTGCAAGAGTTGAGTTTAATTTCTTGATGATGCCCTCAACGTGTACCCAAGTGTATAAAGAGCTCAACTGCTTGATGAAGCGTTGGTAGATGGATTTTAAACAGGTATGGTGAGATGCTGGAGGAACCACCTTCATAGAATGTAATAATAGCTGCAAAAAAATAATAAAGTTATTTAAATTGACTTATAAAATGATTCGTCCAAAATGATTCGTTCATCTCCACATTCAATTCAATTTAATTGAAACTTTATTCATATAGCACATAACAACTAGCAGGTACCAGACAACGTGCAAAATGCAATGTGCACATAATAGTAATATGAATTAATATGTCTTTAGTTTAGCTTTAAATATTCCCTTTCAGAGGTAAGATCAGGAGGGAGGGAATTCCAAAGCCACTGGGAACGCACGTTCACCCCTGGATTTAGATCTTGTTCTTCGAGCAAACACGAAATGTTCCTCCAACTAACGAAAACATCTGTTCGTCAGTTCTGCAACAGCAGGAATTCTGTAACACTTGTGTTAACTCTACAGTTTAATAATGCGATAGGATTAATACTGTGTGGTTTGATTTCTCATAAACCAATTTAGCAACTAATCCCAATTTTTTTATCTAAACTCTACATTTGAATACTCTCTTAAACCTGACCCACCACATGTTCCTCCTTTATTTCACTGTTAAAGATGCCCCAGGATTTCAGTGGTGTCCTGCCTAAATCGATCCACCTCTTAATCCCATCATCACGCCACACTGACAGAAACCATCAGTATTTTAGAGAAGTGCAGTAAAACAGAGCGCTGCATCACACACAGGATCTCATACAGTGAGAACGAATGTCATCACTAAAGCAGGAAACCCAATGAACACAATTCAACACGTCTCCTTTCACTGGAGCCGCAACTGCACCTCCACATACATCATCTCTAACAGGAGCGTCGATTTAAACCTCACAAAACATCAACATTTTTTTCGTTTTTTTCTGCGCATTACACAGAACTTTTCCTCAAAATGTCCAGCTTTTCTTGAAAAGTCCATCTTGTAAATATCTTTGAAAAGCGGCCAAAATAGTTTCTTTT
Source organism: Silurus lanzhouensis (assembly GCA_039877035.1). Taxonomy (NCBI): domain Eukaryota; kingdom Metazoa; phylum Chordata; class Actinopteri; order Siluriformes; family Siluridae; genus Silurus; species Silurus lanzhouensis. The sequence goes on from JBCEWE010000518.1 coordinate 408,351, forward strand.
CCTCAGTCAGCCATTTTGAAAAAACAGCTATTAAATCCACACAAATATATTTGAGTTTAATAAAATGTATTGATTTGATTTGTCAATCAAATACTACCGTTTCTTCTCCTTTGCGACATGTAAATTCTGTGATTTAACTTACTATTACGGTTTTGTAATTTGTTAACTGAAGAATAATTTTGGAAAGAATGTGACAACTTTGTACTTTACTGTACAATTTAATTTGTATTTTGAGAAATTAAACCTCACAAATAAACTGTTTTTTACTTTTTACTAACAAAAATATTAGGTCAAATACTCAATTACTCAAATACTCAAATACTCAAGTACTCAAGTACTCAAATACTAAAGTACTCAAATACTCAAGTACTCAAATACTCAAGTACTCAAATACTCAAATACTCAAATACTTTTACTCAGGTATGATTCTTTACACCTCTGGGTAACACCTGGAAACATTTATTTGATGGTATTCCCTGCAAATTAGTGAGGAAGCACATGTTTTTTCTGAAATGTAGTGATTCCAAAATGAAAATACTGATAAGGTTGAAAAATTGACTCTGGTGCAGTAATACAGTGAAACTTTTACCTCCTATAGAAAGTGGATTTGTTCACAAATCAGTTAGCAAATGGCCCACAAAGTTGATTAGGTGCAAAAAAACATTCATTTTCGATCTTTTTCAATCTAATGGAATTAAAACCACTGGATTATATACGGCATACAAACCAAAAAACCCTCTACTGCATATACACAAAAGCACCGAGGGCCAGCCGATGACGAACTCCAGCTCAGAAACCACTGGTTTCAGCGAAACTCTGTTGATTGTTAGCGGCTTTTGACTCTGGCTGCTCGTTTTGCTGTGAGATAATCACGCTGAAGACCAGCGCTGTCTCCGTCCCTGCAGAATTCAGTGCTGATTGCGGAGGCGGAGGCGAAAATTACAGCCTCATTTACCCAATTATGATTCAGTGTAGTTGTGTTAAAGAACATCTCAATGAAAAGGGCCACTTTTTTCCCTTTCTTTCCGAGAGCTGAGGAGACAGAAAAAAACTAAAAGAATACATAGCTGAGCATCTTTCACATCCAGACTCCAGAGAATAGCCGTTTTTTCCCCGGGGGAATTTTGTTTAGTCGGACTGCTGCTCTTACTGGAAACAAAGAAAATGTTCTCGGGTGTTTCACATGTTCATGTAGAGAGCAGTCAGTAATGATAAATGAGGCAGTTGAACCATAAATCTTGGCACCTCTGTCAGCAGTGGGGTTTGTGTACGACACTCTCATTGGCTTTTTGTGATTTGAAAATAAAAAAATTTGACAAAAAAGTGTCTGAACTGAATAAAGTCGTCCTGACACTAATAATGCATTCAAAAAAAAGGGGGTTTGTGTTCAAACCTTCTCACCAAACACCTTCTGATTTTGTTTGTCCCATGTTTAGAGAGGCCTCCAAAGGACAGAGATGATGCAGATCTCTCAGACTCTCCTCTTTTCTCACGTTGGGGCCGTGACCTGGGGCCTGAGAGCCGCCGCGTCGCTCTGCGCAAGTTTCAGTATTACGGATACAACGCCTACCTCAGTGACCGTCTCTCACTGGACCGAGCCATCCCTGACCTCAGACCAGACGGGTGAGCAAGTCCCCGAGACTGACCACCCCTCTCTCTCTCTTTCTCTCTCTCTTTCTCTCTCTCTCTCTCTCTCTCCCTCTCTCTCTCTCTCTCTCTCTCTCTCTCTCTCTCTCTTTATATATCTTTATCTATCTATGGAAATCTTATTCTCATTAATTCAATTTATCTTTCTTCAATTTTATCTATCTATCTATCTGTCTGTCTGTCTATCTGTCTGTCTGTCTGTCTGTCTGTCTGTCTGTCTGTCTTTTTTTTTTTCTTTAATTTTATTTATCTGTCTGTCTGTCTGTCTGTCTGTCTGTCTGTCTGTCTGTTTTTTTTATTTGATCTATCTATCTGTCTGTCTGTCTGTCTTTTATTTTTTATTTTATCTATCTATCTATCTATCTATCTATCTATCTATCTATCTATCTATCTGTCTGTCTGTCTGTCTGTCTGTCTGTCTGTCTGTCTGTCTGTCTGTCTGTCTGTCTGTCTGTCTATCTATCACTATTTCCTTTCTTCTCTCTCTTTCTTTCTCTCAGTTTAGAAAATGTTTATGATTGTACACATACAAAGTTGCAAAGCCGTCAGGTAGAAAAGAATGAAAACAAAATCATACAAAATGTTTATTGAAAATAATAAAAATAAAAATGCTAATTGTCAATAAATAAAATAAGATGAGATAAATAATAACAATTGCAAAACTGCATTCTCTCTCCCTCTTTCTCTCTCGCTCTCTCTCCCTCTTTCTCTTTCTCTCTCTCTCTCTCTCACACACACACACACACACACACACACACACACACACACACACACACACACACACACACACACACTTCTCCTCCATAACACTCTGTCTCTCTTAGTCACTTTTTCATCATCTCATTTATCTGACTTATAGATGATCTTCTCCCACACTGCGCTCAGAGCAGCTTAAACGTCCTGCTCTGGGGAACTCTGAAAAACGCCGCTTGCTATCAGCTGGAAGTAAACCCAGGACTGTTTGGTTCTCCGAGCTCCTGCAGCTCTGCTTCTTCTCTTCACTTCACTTCATAACTCTCTGCTTTACTTCAACGTGTTTTGGACACCCCTGCGTTGCCGCGCAAGCGGACTTCATTTGATATCTCGTGAAATGAATCTCGCAGGACCTGTCGAGTCTGAATAATTTATAGCTGTTACTGAAGAGCACACTTTCGGGTGAATCTTTGAATAATGAGCCTTGGATTTACATGGACGAGAGAAAAAAGGCGTAAAAAAGATTTGAGAAGGAAAAATATACATATTGGCAATTTTGTAGTGTTCAAGAAAAAAAGCAGCAGATAAGGAACGCTTTTTCTAAAAACATGTTTTGGGTGAAATGGCAAATGAAATCAACTCAGTTGATTAAATAGATTTACATTTAAGTACAAGTACTATGTTTGATTTATTTTTGACATTTTCCTAGAATTGCTACTCAAACTTCAATAAAACCACCAAGTAGTCATTAATATTCATAAAGCAGATCGCTGGGGCTCATAAATATTCATAAGTCAGCTTATACTAGATCTCATAGCGTCGTGTTCGAGCGAGTCAGGAGGACGTAGCTTTTTCACAGACTTGGCACGATCTGCCTGCTTCATCCCAAAGCCATACTTGCTGGTTCCACATCAACAGCCTGAAGATCCATGAAGTTACTGAGCAACTCAAGAACTTTGAGGATGGATTTGGGCTGTAATTAATATCAACAGTCTGCTACAATGCTAAGGATCGCAGGTTCCATGAACAGTTACTGGTTAAGACATTTTACTTTGGATCTGAAGGTTGTGAGTTCAAGTTCCACACCAAGATGTCACTCCTGGGCCCCTGAGCAAGGCCCTTAACTCCATAGCTGCTGTAAGACTGAGATCAATTGTAAATCGGGAATAAAGGCATCTGCCAAATGACGTAAATGTAATGCAAATCCAAATCGAGGTTAATTAAAAAGGTTAAAATGTACCATTACTTCAAAGGTATGATGGCCATCGTTGTGATTAGCTAGTTAGCTCTGCAGTGGCCAATCAGTTTTTACTGCTGTTGAGTTATTGCTTGAAGGTTATAAAGGATTTAGAACCGTATTAAAATGCCAGGGAACATGTTGAAATCGCAAAACCAAGCAGAGGGTTGGCGAAGAGTAGCTGACAAATGAAGTATTTACAATCTGAAATATGATCAACGATCTACGTTGCACACTATTTCCAATTTAATATCCAATCAAATATCCAGTACTAACCTGGGAGTGAACGGGAATTTCGTTGGTGGTCTTCTCTTAAGAGGAAATGTCCATTCTGCAGCCATAATCTAGAAGAATATGGTGCAGGATGGGACGGGATGGAGAAGGTTGGAAAGCACATAGCAAGAGATGTTGATGGATTCCTGACTGATAAGGCATATCCAAGTTGTTCAAGAATCCCACAAACCCAAATAACTCATTCACAAAATATAAGACGGCTAGAAATAAGGCAAATTTTACATTTTAACAAATTTTTTTGAAAAAAAAAAATGAATTATTTTATCAATGGTTTTTCATTTTTCGGTTTTTAACTCCCCCAAATAAACACAACATACGCCGACCCTGATTTACAGCAATTCCGAGAAGCTTCCGAAGCTTTACAGGGTTAAATAATGAAAGAACTCTTAAAAATCGCAGCACCTTCCTGAGTCTTGTGAGTCTGATGTCATTTCAGAAAAGAAAAACAGAGCCTGTATTTTCCTCAATAACCAAGGATTTGGAGAAAAGCGAGCGCTCTGAACCATTCTGATCCAACGTTCTGTCTTTGTTATCTCAAGGCTACTGTGAAGAACATGCACTCGCCTACTTTACAGATGGGGCACAAAGTTTGCACTCAAAATCTTGTCCTTTCTCACTAAAGAAGTAACATTGAACATAGAAAACATATTAAATGTTTCACTTTAATTTGAGTAAAAAAAAAAAAGTGTAGTCAGAACTTCACCTTTTACCAGATTCTTTTAAAACATGGGTATCTGCACTTCTACTGAGTGAAGGATGTGTTTACTTTTGCCACCTCTAAAATTAAACAGTTGGAGAAACATTTTGCAACTAATGAGGTTAATTGGCAACAGGTCAATAGTCTCTCAGTAGTAAAGATGGGCGTGGCTTCACCAATCCGTGAAAAACTGTATCTACAAACTGTGGAACAATTTTAGAATATTGTTCCTCAACATAAAATTGCAAAACAGTTGAATATCTCATCATTTACAGAACATAATATCATCAGGAAAAAAAATCTGGAGAAATCTCAATGTACCCAGGGGACAAAAACGAAAATTAGTATTTGATGGCCGTGATCTTGGGGCCCTCAGGTGTTTAAAACAGTCATGATTCTGTAATGGAAATCACTGCATGGGCTCATTAACACCTCCAGAAATCATTGCCTGTAAACACAGTGTGTCACGTCATCCACAAATGCAGGTTAAATCTCTATCATGCAAAGAAGAAGGCATGCGTGAGCATGATCCAGAAACGCCGCCATCTTCTCCGGGCCAAAGCTCATTTATAATGTACTGTGGCAGAGTTAAAAACTATATATATATATATATATATATATATATATATATATATATATATATATATATATATATATATATATATATAGAGAGAGAGAGAGAGAGAGAGAGAGAGAGAGAGAGAGAGAGAGAGAGAGAGAGAGGAGTCTATGGTTTTGTGTTTTCTTGGTAAAATGTTGATTATCTTCACTCTTTCTTTTTTCATTTTTATTTCATTTTTGTTCATCAGGTGCAGGAACATCTCCTACCCGGGCAGCTTGCCTCAGGTCAGCGTTGTTTTCATCTTTGTGGACGAGGCTCTGTCGGTGATCCTGCGCTCCGTCCACTCGGCAATGCACCGGACGCCCTCGCACCTGCTGAGGGAAATCATCCTGGTGGATGACAGCAGCAGCAACGGTGCATATATTACACACACACACACACACACACACACACACACACACACACACACACACACTCATTGCTATGCTGTAGGGAAGCGTGTTTGTCTGACAGGTGTTATAATAACACGCATCACAAGGACGTGTGCGGTTCCTTCTGCAGCGGTGTGTGTTATATCAGCATGACGAACGAATCAAGACGGAAGCGTGTTCGCAGCCACCGTTCGCTCTGCACACCGATTCCACGTACAGCTTTGCATTCCACTGTGTTCTGTTCGGATGCTGTGGATTTGCATAACGGGATTGATTCATCACAAACCTCCCGACTTCTCACATGTACAGCGGGGCTTCCAAAATGTTTTTTTTTAGTTCAGCATTCATGATGAACAAACAAACAAACAAATAAATATTAATCAGGTGGATTCGGCATTAGCTTTGTGTGCTGCACTTCCGTCAGCCGGAGCCGGTCAGGACGTTACGCTCGTGTCTGCTGTGTATCACAATAATATTATCTCACAGTGACTTATTCCACTATCCAACACAAAAACTGTGTGCTTATGCTTACACTGATACACTCCAATCACAACAGGGATAGACAGACAGACAGACAGACAGACAGACAGACAGACAGACAGACAGACAGACAGATAGATAGATAGATAGATAGATAGATAGATAGATAGATAGATAGATAGATCGATGGATGGACGGACGGACGGATGGACGGACGGACAGACAGACCGACTCTCAAAGGTACAGACATAAATAACAACGCTATACATTTTTAGCTTAGACTATACAAGACAATACAGACAATAAGAGACGATACAGATTAATAAAAACACAATATACATGGATGTAATGGAGCTGGTTGTGAGCTTCTTTCTTCTTTGGTTTTGCCAACATCTCCTTGGTCTTGGGCACGTGGAGGAGCAGATGTTTTTTCCTACAAAATTGTTTATCAGGTCCCTGTACTCCTCCTCCTGTCCATCCCAGACGAACCTGTCCACCACAGAGACCTCTCAACATTCATATTCCTTAATTTATGAATAATCTAAATATTTTAATATTTTAATTAAATGATATAATTAGTATTCGAATATTTAAAAAAGGAACGTTATTCAGTCCAAAAAAAGCTAAATGTTTGACATCCCAATGTGGAATATTTACACCGAATGCAAACAAATCTATTTATTGTAAAAAAAAAAAAAAAAAAAAAAGATTTTGTAAAGAAAAACATCTGCTTTTACATATTAGTAAAAATTAGCTTTAAACATAGAAGTAAAAGTTACACTGTGTTTATAGCATTACATTATATTCATATGTAGAAAACCAGTAGTGGCTGTAGCGTGTAGTTTGTGTAGCGCCAGTGTGTGAATCTAAGCTGATGAGAAATCAGGATCTGATCCATGATCCAATCTATGTTCTCTGCTGCCTTTCAAGCTTTCCAGATGAACTTGGAACGAGTCTACAAGAGTTTAATTTTCTCATCAATCTGTCAGCAAGATGAAAAATGAGGAGAGCCAGCATGTGTGTGTGTGTGTGTGTGTGTGTGTGTGTGTGTGTGTGTGTGTGTGTGTGTGTGTGTGTGTGTGTGTGTGTGTGTTACTGATGCAATAATTAGAAATCTGATTAAATTCTAATTATTGTACATAACGTTACATTCAGACCCCCAGCACCCCAGCAGGACATTTGAAGGCTTTAGGTCTTCAGTGTGGGTGTAGATGTTGTTGTGGATCCTTTGACATTGAGGGATAAATTCTCAATTGTATAGGATATCACTGGAGGCAGTGGCATAAAATTTTATTTTCACTAGAACTAGGGGATCCAAACCTGTTCCAGCATGAGGATGCCTCTGTGCACGAAGCCAGTTTCATGAAGATATGCTTCACATGGGTTTAAAGCTGTAGAAGATCTCCTGCTTTAGAGCTCCAACCCTACTGAACGATAAGTGTGAACGCTGACTGCACCCCAGGCCTCCTCATCTCACCTACATCAGTACCTGAATTTAACCCCCTTGTGTCACAAAATCTCCACAAAATCTAGTGGAACATCTTCCCATAAGAGTGGAGGTTAACAGTAAATGGGGACTAAATGTGGACTGGAAAGTTCATACCAATGATCTGGTTATATAATGTTCAAGCATTTTTTTTGTATTAAAATCTTTTAAACACAATGTTACAGTAGCGTTTTTTAACTAGCGTGCTAGCAATCTTTAAATATATGTTTACATAAAAGAATAACTAGTGTAGTCTTAGCTAACTTGCTAGCAACTTCGACCACAGGTTTGGATGATAAAATAAGTAGTGTAGAGTATGCTAGCTTTCTTGACTTCTTATTTTTTTTTCCACAGAATATATTCAGTGTATTGGTTTCGTGCTAGCACCTGTTAGCGTAGTGTTAGCTAGATATTTAGCAGGCTTTTACAATGCGTTGTTGAATTAGCTGACTAGTTTGGAAATAATGTTTTGAACTATAATGTGTGCTTGTGTGTGTGTGTGTGTGTGTGTGTGTGTGTGTGTGTGTGTGTGTGTGTGTGTGTGTGTGATATCTACAATAATCTTACAGCTAAAGATGAAAGACTATGACTTGATTGTGACTTAATTAGAGACACCAGCGTGTGTGTGTGTGTGTGTGTGTGTGTGTGTGTGTGTGTGTGTGTGTGTGTGTGTGTGTGTGTGTGTGCGTTTAAAGATTACGATGATCGTTTGATGCCTTTCAGAAGTACAAAATCATGATTGAGGTTGAAGTGTTGAAAAACTGAGCCGCTGTACCATCGTGCTGTTTCGCAGCTGGCTGTGTTCTATGATTTGTTGCCATGGCAACAAATAATTGGCCGTGATTGGACAGCAGGTGTTTATATACACTTTGGAGACACTTAACTGTTATGGTAGATCTGATAAAAAAACATGTATTAAACGCTGGAGCTGATCCTTCATGAGGATGCCGGAGTGTAACCAATACAGGGAGCATAGAGGAAATATCAATGAAAGACTTTTTATATAAATTTCCTCTAAATATGTTATTTTTCCTATAATATATATTTATTAAAGAATATCAAGTGATAATTTTTATCTGATTATAGTAACATTTAACATTATGTCTGATTTAAACCTTCTTAAAATGGAGATTCCTTATATGCCATATGGACAAAAGTATTGGGACACCGGACTTTTCCAGCCATATGTGATTCTTTTCAAAACTGTTACCACAAAGTTGGAGGTAGACAATTGGATCAGGCAGGAACATGAGTTTTTCCCTTCACTTTAACAGGTAACCCAAACCTGTTCCAGCAGGACATTTATGCACAAAGCCAGCTCCATGAAGATATTCATTGCATGGGTTGGAAGATGTAGAAGATCACCTGCTATAGATCTCCAACCCTATTGAACATGATGAATGTGAACGCTGACTGCACCCCAGTCCTCCTCACCTTCTCACCCACATCAATACCCGACTTTACACACAACCTTGTAGCACAAATCTTCACAAAATCTAGTGGAACGTCGGCCCAGACGAGTAGAGGTCACAGGAAATGGAGACTCAATGTGGAATGGTATGCTCCAAAAGAAGCACATACCAATCTTATGATCAGGTGTCTACAAACATTTGGCTGAAGTGTCTATTCTCAGCGATCACTTTGAGTACTGAAAGAATTTTGCTAACAGTAAATTACAAGCTTTTCCTCGTCTCGTCTGCTTTTTTTATGACTCACGGTTGACCGCGATATCGTACTTGTTGCTAAACGAATGCTTCTGAATCTTCATGCCACTGTGCTTCAGGATAATAGGCAGCCATCTAATAAAGAAAGATGAGCAGTGCAGCGAGCAGACGGGAGCTGAACCGTTACCGTCCTTCACCCAGAGACCTATACACGGAGTCACAGACAGGAGACAGGAGTCCCGGCTGTGAGTGATGTGGCCTTTATTGCAGTAAACACTGCTCTTGTGCACTGAGGGGAAACGACTGGGAATGAAATTAAAATGTAATAAAAGTGTTCAGACAGGTTCCTGAGGTTCCTATTACTGTGATAGCACACAGACAAAACTTGAGTGATGTGAATAGAAGAACCGGGCAGATTTGTTGGACTGAAGCAGCTAGATGATGATGATTTGTGTTTTTCTGGACTCAACCTTTGAGACTGTATGGAGTTCATTAACTTCAGTTCAGCTGGACACTTTATATCATCTAATTCAACCTGGCCAATTCTGCTGCAGTCATGTGATCAAAACAGCCTCTTTTTTTTTCATGAAATTTGAAAATTAGACTTTTTCTTTTTAAGTTTTTCATTTAATTTAACTTATTTCTAAAGCACTAAAAAGGTTATAAAGTGGAAATCTATACTTTCAGTGCCTTTAGGCCTCATTATTACTAATGAGTGAGAAAAAACTCCTTGAGACGGCATGCAGGAGAAACCTTCAAAAGACTTATCCTAATCTGGGTGACACTGAATGTCCATTAATTACAGTTCCATCATTGTTGAGGTGCTGTTCAGTGATTGGTGCTGAAATGCAGAAGTGTTCATGCAAACTGTGGTCCTGAGCCAACTGTAGCAGTCTGTTGATATTAATTACAGTCCAAATCCATTCTCAAAGTTCTTGAGTGGCTCAGTAGGTTCATGGATCTTTAGGCTGTTCATGTAGAACTATTCTCAGCTACAAAGAGTGGTCTCCATTTCAAGGCTTCAGGATGAATCGAAAGAGAAGAACGGGGACAGGAACACTGGCTATATATATATATAATCAGTTTACTTCAATACATTTGAGTGTGTAATAGGTCACTCTTGATGAAGATGTCAGAAAAACATATTCCTCTCTACACTGAAGTGAAAACAAGAGCGTTAAATGAGAAGCCGGGGCGATTAAAGAGCATCATGTAACCCCACAGTCCTGGTGAGAGTGTGTGTGAATTATGAGTTCTCTCGCTGTGTGTGTGTGTGTGTGTGTGTGTGTGTGTGTGTGTGTGTGTGTGTGTGTGTGTGTGTGTGTGTGTGTGTGTGTGTAACTATAGAAACCTCACTCCTTATAAAGGTCTGATGCGCAGGAGAATGGAACGCTAACCTGCATCCATTATTCACACAGAGATCTCATTTATCACACACTTTTACTTTTCATACTCAAGTCCATTCTGAAGCGAAAACCTTTATTCCACTGAGGAGTACATGATTTCTTTTGTCTGCTTTTCTACATTATATGCATGGGCAAAAGGGACACCTGACTATATATATAAAGTATATATAACATTTTACAAAATCGAAAAGAAGCGAAATATAAATCAAATCAATGTTTGGTGTGACCACACTTTGTACTGGGATTTTGTAGGATCAGAATCAGGTGTATGATGAACCTAATTGCAACAAGCAGGTGCTAATAATCAGCAATTTCATATTTAGTTTGAAACGCAGTCATGATCTGAAGCAGAAACAGCTGTGTAGAAGCTTTAATCTGGGTATTTGACTGTAGAAGACTGTAGAAAGGACATCAATTATAATCGCACACTCATGGTAGTTGTTTCTCTCTCTCATGTCTCTGTCTCTCTCTGGTCTTTTATATTGTTTATGATTTATATAATATATATAATCACACTCTTGGGAGTCGCGACAGTCGCCCCAGGCTGCTCATCACAGATAAAATACTGTACATCATTCACTTATATTACAATTTTATGTTTTCTAATTTTTACGTTAAAACAAAAATCAAGCTATTTTGAGGAACCACAAAGAAACGGGCGATGTTGAGAAGTATAGATGCAGTGGATGGCCAAGGAAACTTAATGCAGTGGATGAAGGACACACCATGCTTAACTCCCTTATCAACATTGAAAGATGTCCAGAGTGCCAAAGAACTGATGGAAACCAGTGAGACCCGGGTACACCCATGTACTGGGAAGTCTGGCCAGAAGTGGTCTTTATGGAGGAATTGCATCCAAAAATCCATACGTTCGACACAGAAACAAGACTAATCGACTTAACTATGGTAGCAGGTGCTCTGGACTGATGAGTCAAAATGTGAAATATTTGGCTGTAGGATTTTTCTGGAGAGCTTTACAATAACGAGTGTCTGCAGGCTACAGTGAAGCATGGTGGAGGTTCTTTTTGCAAGTTTGGACCTGCATTTCTGCAAACAGAGCTGGAGATTTGATCAGGATTAATGCTGAGATATCCAGGCAGATATTTCTCCATAATGCAATACTATCAGCGAGGCGTTTGATCAATCCCACATTTATTCTGCAGCAGACAATAAACCCTAACATACAGCCAATGTCATTAAGAACTATCTTCAAAAACAACCAGACCTGTTCTAAACATGTAGGAAAATAATTTTAGATACCTGACTTTTCATCTGTATGTGGTTCTTCTCCAAACTTTTACCACAAAGTTGGATGTACACAATTGTATAGGATTTTTTCGGATGTGGGAGCATGAAATTTTCCTTCCACTGAAACTAGGAGACCCAAACTTGTTCCAGCGTGAGAAACACCAGCTCCATGAAGATATGCTTTCCATGTTTTGGAGTGGAAGATCTCAAAAAATTAAGTAGAACATCTTCCCAGAAGATGAGTAGTGGAGATTATTAGATGGATGGATGGATGGCTGGATGGATGGATGGATGGATGGATGGATGGATGGATGGATGGATGGATGGATAGATAGATAGATAGATAGATAGATAGATAGATAGATAGATAGATAGATAGATAGATAGATAGATAGATTATGTCTCATTTCTTTCTCTGTCTTCCTCGCTCTCTTTTTTCAGCCGAACTGAGGGAAAACCTGCAGAGGTTCGTGGAGGAGACGAACCAGCGGCGTCCCGACTTTATTAAGATGGTGCGCCACAGCAGGCAGGAGGGTCTGATCCGTGCCCGTGTGAGCGGCTGGAGGGCGGCCAGTGCACCCGTCGTGGCTTTGTTCGATGCCCATGTGGAGTTTAATGTAGGATGGTGAGTGGATCGAAGATATTGTGTATGGTTCAGAAGGCTGGTTGCGCCCTGGGTGTAATTCACACGCAAGCTGACGGCTTATTATTCCAGCGGAGTCTCATGCGAGGGTGTTCCCGGGAACAGGCGGCGGCTCAGCAGGTCGTCATGATGCTTTCCGTATTTTTGTAAATAAATCGAGTGAGCTGAGGAGCGGATTTCTGTTTGCGCACACAGTGTAATTTGATTTTCTGTCTAGACGTGTTAAGGCAACAGTTTTGGGTGTGATACTGGAACAAGATGCACAAAAAGACGCAACAAGACCTTGTACATAATCATTAGTTTCATTGTCATTGAAAAAATGTTTAGAAGGAGTGTAATAAATGAGATTATGTTTAATTATAGATCATCAGTGCTCTTTGCTTTTAGTCACGCTCAATTATAATTGTTTTTTTATGCCCAAGAATGAAGTCAATGTGTATCGTTGCTGCTCCACAGTTCAAGACTCTTCACTTCGGCTTACGACCTGTGCATTCGTTTCATATGTTCTTATCATCGCCGTGTGGTTTCCATCGTTGCCCTCTGCCCTCACAAAAACACTGCAGGTGATAGATTTTGGATTTGACACCATGGAATGGTCCTCAACGTTCTTGGGATTGGCTCCGGATTCCTGTCTAGGACTAATCTCTTACTGAAGATAAGCGACAAGGATGAAACCACACATTAGGGTGTAACAGGAACTAAAGAGGGTTCCAATGCATAGTCAAACACTCTACAGACAAAAGCATTGGAACACCTGAGCGTTCCTGCAATATGTGGTTCTTCTCCAAACTGTTACCACAAACCTGGAGGCACTCAATTTTAAAGGATGTATGAGCGTTTTAGGATGTATAAGCATGTAATTTTCCCTACAATTAAACTAGGCGATCCAAAACTGTTCCAGCAGGACATTCGTGCTCAATACGAGCTCCATGAAGATATGCTTAATGATTGGATGCTGTGGAAGATCTCACCAGGCTTCACACATTTCCACAAAACCTAGTGGAACATCTTCCCAGAAGAGTAAAGGTTCTTATAACAGGAAATGGCGATGCAAATTTTAGTCCGTATTACGTAGTTTCTTGTGTTTTTCTTCCGTTATTGTAACTCGTTTTTGGTTTATCTTCTCAGTCTTTACCAGGTCTTGTTTTCTATGGGGGTTTTTTCTGGTGTTTGAGTTATTCGATTGTTTTGAACCTTTCCTCAATTTCCTGTTATGATTTATACTTGTGTTATTTCGATACTTGGTATTTAACCCATGACCCAAATTATGATTTGGTGATTATAGTGGATTACATGTCATGAAAAGTCTGCTAAGTTCATACAGTTACAGTCCTGCATCTTCAACTTCTTTAGAAATCATGAAGGACCCCACAAAAAAAAAAACCTTGCTGACACACTAACTGCTATAGATATAGTATGTGTCCATAATTAGAAATTAATTAGTAATTCATTTCAACTTTATTGTCCTTATGTAAAGTACATCTACAGAGCCAATAAAATAAATAAATATGGGTGGAATAGACAGTAATAATACAATAATGCAATAATAAACATAAGTTATGGATGGTGCAAAAATGCATAGTGGATGAAAAGGTGCAATACAGACAAAAAAGTGACAGTGGGTGGTCCTGGGTGTGTTTTTCTACAGGGCCGAACCCATCTTACACAGAATCCAGGAGGACCGGCGGCGTGTGATATCCCCTTCTTTCGACAACATTAAATTCGACACGTTCAAAATAGAGGAGTATCCTCTATCAGCGCATGGATTCGATTGGGAGCTCTGGTGTCGCTACCTGAACCCACCCAGAAGCTGGTGGAGTCAGAAGAACCACACAGCACCTATCAGGTACCACAGAGAAAATGCGAGTAGTTTGTCCGTCACGCGGTAGATGGCGTTAATCTAGAACTCAGTTTGTTCTAAAATCTTGAAGGAGTCCTGCACTGATTGGCTGCTTTGTGGTGGAGAGGCGGTACTTTGAGGAGATTGGATTGCTGGATGAAGGCATGGAGGTGTACGGAGGAGAGAACGTGGAGCTGGGAATCAGGGTGAGACGTTTCTCTATATATTGAATGCACACATTATACTGTATTACACACCATACGTTACACCAACTCTTGGATTCTCCGCTCTGATTGGTCCCGAGGTTTTAATTCATTTCATATGATTGTCGAACTTCAAATTCAAATCCGAAGTATGTCAAGTTTCTACAGTAGCAGCTCATACGCAGGGATTTCAATGGCAGATGCTAATATTAATAAACTAATTCAACAAAGTTTTTTTGTTAGGACACATTTAACATTTAGGGAAGGAGTCTCCAGTGTTGGTGTTTTTGTAAAACCTTGTCAGACACAACAATACTTATTGCAAGGAACTTCCATAACATTAAAGGTAACTATAACTAGATAAAAAAAAAATCTTTATCAGATTGATATCAGTTGATCAGCTTCTTCACACCATCCATGCGCAAATTATTCACCTTTTATCGGTTCACGTTTACGTGATTACGTGTTTTTTCTTCCACATGTATATATAGTGTATTATATTTCTTCCTAAATCGAATGGCTTTAATTTTCCGTGGCCGTTTTTTAGCTCCAGGAGGGGACACATGTCATCCTAAACCATGCAGGAGTAGAGCTATGTTAAACATCTCCAACATCTACAGCACTTTTATAGAGCAATGTGCGATTGCAGGCGAACTCGCTCCAACCTTTAGCTCTCACATTGAGCATCACTGATCGGTCCTGCTGACCCTATAATTACCAGACACATTCTGAATAGAATGTACCACACACACACACACACACACACACACACACACACGGTTCTGCACAAAGAAACAGCCATCTGTTCGCTTCAGGCTGCTGCTTTCAGTTTTGCAGAACCACTGAGCGCTGTCTGTTAATGAGGCGTGATAAAATCGCATTACTCCCAGCTGTTAATGTACGGGTTAGCCCAAACCCCCAGACCCCCAAACCCCCAAACCCACGAACAGGTTTTTTTGTGGCGTATGTAATCACGCTCTTCTGTGAAAATGTTAGTGATACACATTTAAATTGAATTTATACACACCGTTTTACGAACGAGTTACGTTCCAAACGAGCGTTCGTACTATGAATTTGTTCGTAAGTTGTTACTGTGTTCATTATTGACTACGCATATCTCCTAATGATGTAAGAGCTATTAATACTATTAAATAAACAATAAAATATACAAAAACAAATCAAAATAATTGAAATAATGTATACGCTATTTTGTATTGAGTAATAAAAAAATTATACGAATTAATAAATATACAATTTATTTTAAAAAATTTATTCGCCCAAATCCAGTGCGCATCATGTAGACTCGTTACGGTCAACGACTAGCTAGCGGTGGATCTCCCCTGTTTAAAATTATTATAATTTTTTTTTTTTTTATGTTCTGAGTGTCTGTATTATTAATTAAATATGAATTATCACCAAAAGAAATGTATCCATTATTATTGTTGTTGTTGTTTAGAGTAAAAAATATGACTTTTTTTTTAATATTATTTTTATCATCGTTATCATTGTTGTTAAAAGGGAAAAGATTACTATTTTTTTAATCATTTTTATTCTTTTTATTATTGTTGCGAGTAAAAAATCAGCCTTTTAAATATTATTTTTATCATTATTTTAGTTGTTAAAAGTGAAAATATTAATATTTTTTTATATAATTTTTATCATTATTATTATTGTTGTTGCGGGTAAAAATATTACTTTTTGAAATAATTTTTTATCATCGTTATTATTATTTATTATAATAAATATTACAATTAATTTTAAAAAATGAAACGATAATATAATAATAATAATAATAATAATAATAATAATAATAATAATAATAATAATAATATTAATAATAATAAATCCGGATTTTTATTATTTTTAGTTAATTTATGTAATGAATTTTATTACCTAATGAATGGTAATGCTCTGTAGACTAATTAAATGACTATAACTAATTAAAATGTAAAATTCGATTTATAACAAATAGTCAGCAGCCTGACTAATTATTAAGAACTATTAAAATCCAGATGAGAGTTAGTGGCTTGTAATCAGCAGCACAGACTCTCTGATGAATAATTATCAGGGTGGGTCCTTTTGTGTGGGGAAAGAATTTAAATCAATATAATTAATAAAGTTGATCTGATTTACTTTTACGGTATTCGGCAGACACATTTATCCAGAGCAACTGTTTCATTTATACATCGGAGGAGTTGAGAGTTCAAGGCCTTGCTTAAGGGCCCAGAAGTGACAGTTTAGTGGTGTTAGGATTTAAACTTCTGACCTTCTGATTAAAAATCCGACATTGTGACCACTGCGCTTCATGAAGGTTTAATTTAATTAATTAAATATTTTGGATATTATTTCGTTATTCATGATGGATGGATAGATAGATGGATGGATGGATGGATGGATGGAAGAACAGATGGATAGTAGAACAGATAGATGGTTGTAGTTGAATATAGAGTACATATTGGATGGATGGATGGATGGATGGATGGATGGATGGATGGATGGATGGAGGACAGATGGATGGGTGGATAAGTGAATGGATGAATGAATAAATAAATATGAATGAATGTGAAAATTGATGGATAGTTAAATGATGGATGACTTGTGTATGAATGGATGGATTATCAATAGATGATGGAAGAGGGTGGCCAAATGGATGGGTGGATGGGTGGATGGGTGGATGGATGGATGGATGGATGGAGTGATGGAGGGATAGATGGGTGGGTTATCAGTGCAAAGCTGGATAGTTGGAATGTTGATGGATGGATGGATGGATGGATGGATTGATGGATGGATGGTTAAATGTTGGATTATTTATTTAGGAATAGTTGGATTATTGATAGATGGCTGGCTGGATGATAAATGGATCGAGGATCTATAGTGGATGGATGGATGGATGGATGGATGGAATGGTTATTGGTGGCTGTATGGATCATACATGGATGGATTTTATGCAAACATCTGAAAAGGAAAAAGGAACTGAGTGCAATTTTGTAATTCTTAGTGGTGTGTGTGTGTGTGTGTGTGTGTGTGTGTGTGTGTGTGTGTGTGTGTGTGTGTGTGTGTGTGGAGGGATTTACCACAGTCAGAGGATAATGGCCCTTGGCAGCGGAGCTTCCCTCTGCTTCTGCTATCTTCATCCTAAAGCTCTTCAGTTAAAGGCTGCATTGGAACCGTACGCATCGCTAAGCCCCGGTTTCTCTCTCGATTAGCCGATTAGCGCTAATGCACAGAGACTCTCATTCTTTCTTCTTTCACTCCCCATTCACCTAAAATACCATCAGGGAAATAAATCTCTTATTGACACTGAAACCTCAAACCAAGGCCAGATCCACACCTAAGAACATCCCATTCCTCTTTTTCCTATTCCTATAGGAACCTCCACTCTTCCAGGAAGATGTTCCACTAGATTTGTGGAGATTCTTCCAGTCACAATGGTGTTAGTGAAGTCAGGTACTGATGTAGGTGATGTGAGGAGGCCTGGGGTGCAGTCTGCATTAATAATGAACCCCAAAGTTGTTAAATAGTGTTTGGAGCTCTTTAGCACTTCCACTCCAACCCATGGAAATCACATCTTCATGGGCTTCCAAGTTCAAGTGAAGTGAAAATGTCATACTCCAGCATCCAAATACATCATAGAAAAGACTCTACAAGTGGGTATTTTTTCTGGGTTCTGAGATCACGACTGCTGTTGTGTTTATGAGCAGAGATCTTCATCTAATAGATGTAATAGATAAGGAGACCATGACTCGACCGAGCGTATGATCACGACTGCTCTTTTGATACTAGATAAAGAAAGCAAAGCCGCCCTTGAGCTCGTCGTTCTGCTCTGCTTTAGCGAATTATCTCAGTGTTTAAACAGCATTAGAACAGGGACGTTTCTGCCTGCTGGAGGAGAAACCGGAGATCATTCATCCACGGATCATCAGCGCTGTTATCAGTAATGATGCAAATGAACCATTCTGCCGGCGAATCAGAGTGCTGAACATCTGTCTCCTCCCTGTTTGCTTTTTTCACATAGTGAACGTTGTTTTCAGGGGAATGTGGTTTCTCGCTGTCACTCTTAGTTCTCCTGAGGAAACACAAAGCTTTGTGCTGACTGCAGATACGACAGAGAGGCCGAGTGATGCAAAAAAAAACACGGCTCACTCACTGCTTTTTATTATTATTATTATTATTATTATTATGGCTGTCATTAATTTGTTCTAATCGACGCTCGGGCACTGTCCGTCATAAAATTATAATAATATAAATATAAATATAATACTGCTTCATTTACAACTTGCTTAATTACTGTAGAATCCCTAAAAAAAGACAGATGGATCATCCATCTGTCTTTTTTTAGGGATTCTACAGTAATTAAGCAAGTTGTAAATGAAGCAGTATTATATTTATATATAATTATCCATCATGGATGGATGGATGGATTGAGATATGGATGGATGGATAATTGGTTGGATGGTTGAATGGATGGTTGGATGGGTGGATGAATGAAGTGATGAATAGACAATAGGATAGATTAACTGATGGATAGACAGACAGACAGACAGACAGATGAACGGATGGATGGATGGATGGATGGATGGATGGACTGATAAATAGACAAAAGGATAGATTAACTGATAGACAGACAGATGGATGGATGGATGGCTGGATGGATGGACGGACGGACGGACGGACGGACGGACGGACGGACGGACAGACAGACAGACAGACAGACAGACAGACAGACAGACAGACAGACAGACAGATAGATAGATAGATAGATAGATAGATAGATAGATAGATAGATAGATAGATAGATAGATAGATAGATAGATAGATGAATGAACTGATGAATAGACAAAAGGGTAGATGAACTGATGGATAGACAGACAGATGGATGGATGGATGGATGGATGGATGGATGGATGGATGGATGGATTATTGGATGGATAGATGGAATGCACAAAATAGTTATAAGAGCATTAGTAAAGAATGTGTAAAATTAGGAGAGGGAAAGAAAATGAAAATGAGAAACATGAAGAAAGAGAATAATGTGACTGTGTGTGTGTGTGTGTGTGTGTGTGTGTGTGTGTGTGTGTGTGTGTGTGTGAGAGAGAGAGAGAGAGAGAGAGAGAGAGAGAGAGAGAGAGAGAGAGAGAGAGAGTTTGAAAGAAACATGAATGTAGGTGGTGACACTCAGCAGGAGTGCAGTGGGTGGATGGAAAGGAATAGGTGCACAGATACACACACACGCACGCACACACACACACACACACACACACACACACACACACACACACACACACACACACACACACACACACACACACACACACACACACACACAGCAGATCTTCCTGACCTGTAGCACTTGTGTATATAGAGCAGTCAGCTAGATCCAAATTCAGCATATTTTTGTGCAAACATGCTGCAATTTTTGAACCCCACATTGCATTCAGCTATGCTCACACACACACACACACACACACACACACACACACACACACACACACACACACACACACCAATACACTTCCAATACACTTCCAATACACTTCAAAACACAGACCAATACACTCCAGCACACTCCAACACACACCAACACACTCCAGCACACACCAGCAACACAAACAAACTTTACCACACACACACACACACACACACACACACACACACACACACACACACACACACACACACACACACACACACACACACACACCAATACACTTCCAATACACTTCAAAACACAGACCAATACACTCCAGCACACTCCAACACACACCAACACACTCCAGCACACACCAGCAACACAAACAAACTTTACCACACACACACACACACACACACACACACACACACACACACACACACACACACACACACACACACACAATACACTTCCAATACACTTCAAAACACAGACCAATACACTCCAGCACACTCCAACACACACCAACACACTCCAGCACACACCAGCAACACAAACAAACTTTACCACACACACACACACACGCACACACACCAACACACTCCAGCACACTCCAGTATGCTAACACAGTGTATGGGTGGGAAACGAGTCGTGGACAGACAGGAGTGATTTCCTGTCGTAGCTTCCTCATTATTCCTGATGCTGTAACGCGCTCATACCCTGAGCTCAGAGGCTTCGAGGCTTTAATCTGCTCTGTGCAGCTTAATAAACTGTGATAAATGGCCACCATGGGGATCTTTTCCTTTTTTTTATTTTAACATGACATTTAGAGCAATTGGCACCTTCAGATCTTTAGTGAGATGGATATCTGCGCTGAGTTAATGCCAAAAGGACGACCTTACAATGTTCCGTATAACCATCAAACCTGATTTATATTTCCCTCACTGACGGATTTGAAACTCTTTTGAACGAACGCCAGATTTTCTGTTTTAAAAAAAATAAATCCATATCATGACAAGGATGTGGGATGCAGAGGATCAGCCATGATACAGCACCCCTGGAGTACAGAGGGTTAAGGGCCTTGCTCAAGGGCCCAAGTCATCAGTAAAGCTGTAGTAAGTCAAATAATGGCACCATACCACTGTGGTGAGCAGAAGACCATATCAGGTTCCACTCCTGTCAGCCAAGAACAGGATTCTGAGTCATCATCGGACACACATAGGGACAAATTGGGCAGTTAAAGATCTTCAGATCTTTGAGTCATTGTTATCAAGCATTCAGGCAAAATATACAACTAGACGATCATGTAGTGGCGGTGTGATGCATCAGATCATGCAGATACAGGTTGATATTTCCAAATCAATCATCAGAAAAAAGAAAAAGTCTGATCTTTGGCGTGGTTGTTGGGGACAGATTGACTGGTTTGAGATCTTTTCATAGACTGCTGATCTCCAGGGATACACAGCAGTCCCTAGAGTTTACGCGTCATGGTGCAAAAAATAAAAAACATTCAGGTAGAAACGTCTTGTTGGGGCCAGACAGCTGGTTCGAGTTGACAGGAAACTTCGATAATGACTCCATACAACCGTGGTGAGCTGAAAAGCATCTTGAAATGTACAACATGGAGATGTATAGCAGAAGACCACTTGGGTTTCATTCCTGTCAACCAAGAGCAGGATTCTGAGGAAATGTTGGACACAGAATGGAACACATTTGGGTAGATCTTCAGACGTGCAGATTGAGAACGATTGTGACATTTTAGAAATTATTTTGATGGAAAATAAAATCAGTTTTAGAAACTGTGTGTGTGTGTGTGTGTGTGTGTGTGTGTGTGTGTGTGTGTGTGTGTGTGTGTGTGTGTATTTTCTAAGGTGTGGTTGTGCGGGGGTAGCGTGGAGGTCCTCCCCTGCTCCAGAATAGCTCATATCGAACGCGCCCACAAGCCGTACACAGACGACTTGGCAGCTCACGTGCGCCGGAACGCCTTCCGAGTGGCCGAAGTGTGGATGGATGAGTTCAAGAACCATGTGTACATGGCCTGGAACGTTCCACTGCAGGTGAAACAACCCAGCAAACAGTAGAAGATCTTCATATTGAAAGCTGTGGTCATGACCAAATTGCCTCTGTATTTGTGTGTGTGTGTGTGTGTGTGTGTGTGTGTGTGTGTGTGTGTGTGTGTGTGTGTGTGTGTGTGTGTGTGTGTGTAGGACTCAGGGATCGATATTGGAGATATCAGTGAGAGGAAGCTCCTGAGGGCGAAGCTGCATTGTCGGCCCTTTCGCTGGTTCCTGAAAAACATTTACACTGAGATGCGAACGTACGCTGACACCATCGCTTACGGTGAGGTGAGAAACACACACCTTCATGTTTCTGAACATCGGGAGATCTTTCTAATGGAACGCTGGAGATTAAAAGTGAAAGAAATATCTCAAACAGAATAAGCAGTGGTCAGTGGTCGAAAGAGGACCCCCGCATAAAAGTAGTGAGCATGCACAATTAAAGCAAACACTGAGTTCAATACCCCAGAATGCAATGCTCTGAAAGCTGATCAGGTTAAACAGAGTGAAGAGCTGAAAATCTGGAGCTTGAAGCAACAGCTAAATCCCACCATGCTGCAATACACTCCAGAACACTCCAGAACACTCCAGCACGAACACCAATACACTCAGACCCACCAATACACTCCAGCACACACACCAATACACTCCAGTAAACAAATGTATCATTTTTGAAAGAAAAAAAGACTGATATTTTAATAATTAGCTGTTCTTTTATGGATCATGGTGATGAATTGCTCGGTGTTGTGGACAGAAACGAGCTGAGCTCCAGGGTATTCAGGAAGGCAGCGTGGTCATTAGCAAGCACAACACCAAAGTCTATGAAATGCTTCTTTCTCGTCACGTCTTTCTGGTTTGTTTATTTGTCCCGTGTGCTCTGTTTTGCAGCTGAAGAATAGCTTGAAGCCGGATCTGTGTGTGGATCAGGGGCCCGACTCGGACAACATCCCTATCCTGTACCTCTGTCACGGCATGACGCCTCAGGTTGGCGCTCACTCTCTTCTTTATCACCCCACACTGACCGGCGTAGAGCTGGTGTGCACATTGTTTATCTGTTTAGACACATTGGCTAAATATACAGGGTGGTGCAGGAAAAGGGGAAATTTGAGAATTAGAAGTTTTTGACCTTGGAATGTTGGTGATTGTTTGGAACCGGTGCGAGCTTAATTCGAACCTTTAGCGTTAGTTATAATGGAGCAGTGGAGTGGTGCACAACGAACGTTCGCTGTAAAAGCCTTTTATAAGAATGGTGAAAGTGCGAGTGCTGAAATGGGATTTCGGCATCATTACCAATTAGAACGTCACGATCGTACGGAAGTCCGAGTTTTTTTCTCGTGATCTCGACGTAAAAAAAGTTATTTTCTCATTATCACGACTTAATTCTTTTGTGACATATAAGTGCATCTTCTAGAGGCAGCATCCTAGATAATAACCGTAACCGTCACCGTTGCGATGTTGCGTAGCGCTGCACTGCTTCGCTGTGTCGAGCCGTTTCTTCCAAATGACGCACCATGTTATAATCGCATGAGGGACACGATCATGGCGTCATAACTGGTTATGATGCCCAAAAAAGCACTCACACAATCACCATTATTATAAAAGGCTTTATAGTGAATGCTCATTGTGCACCACTCCACCACTCCATTATAAATAATGGTAAGGGGTTTAAAACAAGCTCACACCGGTTCCAATCACCCACACCCCCAGGGTCAAAAACTCCCAATATTGGGATGCCTGTCTATTCCAGCCATTCTTCCTTAAACATGAGCACAAAGTTGGAGGCTTTTTTTCTTGTACACAGTTGAATACGATGCGTCTTCACTTGAACTAGGAGTCCCAAACCTGTTCCAGCATGACAATACGCCTGTAAAGATCTGCTTTACATAAGTAGGAGTGGAAGATCTCCCGCTATAGAGCTTCACAACCATACTGAACATAATACATGTAAACACTTACTACACCTCATGCCTCCTCACCTACATCAGACCCTGACTTTACTAACAGGCTTGTAGCTGAATGTGGAGAAAATCTGCATAATCTCCACCCAGAAGAGTGGAGGTTCTTATAAAAGCAAAAGGGATGTTCAGAAAGCACCAATGAATAATAAGGGACGACTGTGCAGCAAGTTAGTGTACACCAACAGGAAATGTATCTTAGCATGGACTTAATGCTCTGATATAAACTTTGGTAGGCGTCTTTGGGACCATGAGGTGAGTCTAGACAACATGGTATAAATGTCCCGTTTTCACCAGGTTCATTCAATTCAGTTGATTTTTTATTTTGTAGAGCGCTTTCAACAACGGACACTGCAGAGATCAAGCAGTTATGAACGAATGTATGTTTGTTCCTTATAATTGTGTGTCCCTAATAAACAAGTCAGTGGCAACTGTGGTTTCATTAGATTTCATGAGGAAGAACCCATCCTCATCCTCAACCGTAATTAATGGTCCGCTAATTAATTTGGAATCACAAATAATTTTTTGTATAAAAAAAAAAAACCATGGGAAAAAACATCCAAGATAAAATATTTAATTAAAAAAAATTACAATTTTTTTATTCAACATTAAAGCTGAACTTTATGTAAATGTAAAATGGTCCACCTGATAGTCAAAGGAACATGTATGTAACTGCAAATCTATTAAAATAAAAGTCAGCTGTGAAAAACTTTTTAATTGTAAAATATGTTTATTATGCATAAATCCTTTTGAACTATTTGAAAATATATGAAAATATACAGTAAGTGATGCATGTACAACAGCATAGTTCTTATTGTCTTAATATAATGCATTTGGGAAAAACCCCATGCTGACAATGTATGTAAATCTTTGCAAATTTATTAAAAATTACAAATAAATAAATAAATAAATCACATGTACATAAGTATTCACAGCCTTTGATCACTACTCTGTTGAAGCTCCTTTGGCACCAGTTACAGCCTCAAGTCCTTTTGAGTTTAATGCTACAAGCTTGGCACACCAGTTTTTGGGCAGTTTCTCCCATTTTTCTTTGCAGAACCTCTCAAGCACCATCAGGTTTGGATGGGGAGCGTCAGTGCACAGCCATTTTTAGATCTCTCCAGAGATATTCAATCAGGTTCTGGGCCACTCAAGGACATTCACAAAATCGCCCTGTAGCCCTGCCTTTGTTATCTTGGCTGTGTGCTGAGGGTCAGTGTTCTGAGGTCTAGAGTGCCCTGGAGCAGGTTTTCATTAAGGAAATCTCTGTACATTGCTGCATTCATCTGTCCCTCGATCCTGACTAATCTCCCAGTTCCTGCTGGGAAAAAACATCCCCACAGCATGATGCTGCCACCACCGTGCTTTACTTTAGCCAGGTGATGAGTGGTGCCTGGTTTCCTACAGACATGACGCTTGGCATTCAGGCCGAAGAGTTCATTTTGGAATAAGGCTGGAACGTAACAAAATGTGGAAAAAGTGAAGCGCTGTGAATACTTTTCGGATGGACTTATGATTGTTTTTTATTAATATCAGTGGCTGTGTTTGACACATTTTGTATCAGGGGTCTCTGCAACATGTCTCTAGGCAACTAAGGGGTCTTTGACTTGAAAAATGTTGAAGACCCCATGGATTAGTCAATCCAGATTTGCTTTAGATAATTCTGACCTCCTGGTACCCACCATTCCTGCTGTATTCCTATAAAAATTACACCAAACTCCAAAGCACTTTCTATTTAGTGAAGTTCTGGTTCTGCTTTCCTGTGATTGATTAGGCAACAGTTTAAGGGCCTGAAATGTTCAACTCAATGAGTCGACGTGCTTGGCCCCCGAAATTGCTTCTCGCGACTTTAATTGTTATTATTATTACTCTTGGCCTTTAAACAAAGCCTTTAACATTTGATATCACAACTCAGTGACTGTAATCCTGTCTGGCTTGTAATTCATCTGAAAGAAAATCACCTTCCGAAATTCTTTCTCGCTCTTTAAATAAATCTACGTTCTGTCGCTGCAAACCGTACTCGGGCCAACAATAAGAGAAACGACTCAGCATAATTCTCTTATGGAAAAATCTTTAATTGCATGTCATCTGGAACTTTTCCCCTCTATTGTGTCCGGTGTGAAGGCTGAGCAGCTTTATCGCATGGCATTGTGCTGCGCTTGCATTTCTGCGTGTCGCCTTCCGAATCGCGAGTGTTTGGCAGGAAACAAATGAAACCCCGACTAATATTAAATCCGTGAAACCCCCGACTCGTTGTTTTTTTTTTTTTTAGTCCTGTAGAACCGCCGTGCCTGAATGTGTAATGCTGTTTGGGTATGCATCAGCAAGAAAGAAGCAGGGGTGTATCCGGAACGCCCGGGTTTGTCGGGTGTACACAAAGAAATGTGGATTTAATCGTTTGTTTTCATTTATTTTGACTAAGTCCTGACAGCGAAGACAACATCACTCTCTCTCTCTCTCTCTCTCTCTCTCTCTCTCTCTCTCTCTCTTAACTGATTCTGATGTGATGACCCAGTAAATGTAAAATAAGATTTCCTGAAACCTGAAGCATCGGAGGTTCTGAGGTTCATTAGCATTTTGTTCGGTTAGCAGAAACGATCACATCTGCTAACATCGTGCTTAAATATGCTCAAAGGAGGAGACACACTTGTGCCAAGTGTAATACTACATCGTTTCTGCCGACGCTTTTTTATCCAATTAGCAACGTTTGCACAAAAGTATTATAAATGCACTGTAATAAACAATGTCAACTACATTAGCATATTTATTTATGCATTTTTTTAGTACAAAGTGTAACAATAAAAACCGGCATTGCAGAGCGGCGGGGGTTAAAGTGTAAGTTTAAAATTGTAATGTTCTTGTTACAAGCACAAAATCTCAACATTAATCTACACTATAGTAGATACAAAAACATTAAATGATACGACCGTAAAAAAAGGGTCTTTTTTAAATATAATATTAAATGTGTTGTTTTTTGTTCATTTTGCTCGTTTGGGGGTTTGAATTTAGCGGTAATGTATTATGTGTTAGTGGCCGGAGCCCCTTTAAGAAGGTAGTGGATGGAGGTAAGACATGTGACTGAAGCATCATGACCTGCATCAAGAGTGAGTCATAGACAGATGTGGAGGAGAGAATCCAGTTATTTTGAATGAAACAAAAAATTATTTCTCCATCCTCTACCACTGCTCCACTGATCTCTCCATCCTCTACCACTGCTCTACTAATCCCTACATCCTCTACTATCGCTCTACTGATCTCTCCATCCTCAACCACTGCTCTACTAATCCCTACATCCTCTACTATCGCTCTACTGATCTCTCCATCCTCAACCACTGCTCTACTAATCCCTACATCCTCTACTATCGCTCTACTGATCTCTCCATCCTCAACCACTGCTCTACTAATTCCTACATCCTCTACTATCGCTCCACTGATCTCTCCATCCTCTACCACTGCTCTACTAATCCCTACATCCTCTACTATCGCTCCACTGATCTCTCCATCCTCTACCACTGCTCTACTAATCCCTACATCCTCTACTATCGCTCCACTGATCTCTCCATCCTCTACCACTGCTCTACTAATCCCTACATCCTTTACTATCGCTCCACTGTTTTCTTCATCCTCTACCACTGCTCTACAAATCCCTACATCCTCTACTATCGTTTCACCAATCTCTCCATCCTCTACTACTGCTCTACTAATACCTACATCTTCTACTATCGCTTTACCGATCTCTCCATCCTCTACCACTGCTCTACTAATACCTACATCTTCTGCTATCGCTTCACCGATCTTTCCATCCTCTACCACTGCTCTACTAATACCTACATCTTCTACTATCGCTTCACCGATCTTTCCATCCTCTACCACTGCTCTACTAATACCTACATCTTCTACTATCGCTTCACCGATCTTTCCATCCTCTACCACTGCTCTACTAATACCTACATCTTCTACTATCGCTTCACCGATCTTTCCATCCTCTACCACTGCTCTACTAATACCTACATCTTCTACTATCGCTTCACCGATCTTTCCATCCTCTACCACTGCTCTACTAATACCTACATCCTCTACGACTGCTCCACTGATTTCTCTATCCTCTACCACTCCTCCACTCATCCCTTCATCCTCAATCACTGCACCAATCATTACAACATTTTTTGACAAGCTTAAAGAGACTGAATATAAACTTTTTATGGAGATGTTCCATAAGATTAAATGTAAATATGAACAGATCGCGTGTCTGACTAGTCAATCTGTAATAAAAAAAGAATAATGGCGGTCACAGTAACTCCACTGTTTGTTGATTATTTTCTTGTAACAGTCACAACCAAGTGTTTTTTGTGTGTATATGGATCTACTGTATTTATGAGTTGAAACACCATCATTTCTTTCCTTTTCTCATCGTCTACCAGAATTTAACACCGATCATTCTGTTCTGTAGATCGATCTCTGAAGGTCAGAATTGCTGCAGATTCGAATTTTTTTTACATCCCAGGTCTGAATTAGAAATACATTTCCACCACACATTTATTCTATTCATTTTAACTGAAGGCTACCTGTAATTGTGGAGGGCGTTGTATAATGTGCTTAACCCTCTATTTCTTCTGTCAGTGTATAGGAAGCTAGCTTTCACCCACTCAGTGCCACTTATTTTCCTGCAGAAAGCACTAAGCACCAAGCCTTTTCCACATCGCCGCACAGGCTTCTGTTTTAACCCTTTTCATTCCGGTTTGCTTTTTATGAACAGTCTTTTGCTCTACTCCTGAGTGAGAAGGAAGTACAGTGATGGCAATGTTACTGTAAATGATAATTTCTTGTTTTTCTTTTGTCCAAACTGGACCAAATATTTTTTGTTTTCTGTCTCAACAATAGAAAAGAACAGGCAAAACCTAAATGGTATAAAAAGCATTATGGTAGATTCAAATCATGCACTATTTCAACTCAAATCTTTCTGTTAGTTGTTTTCCATAACAAAACTCAAATCCAGTGCAAGTGAATACAACCCCAATTCCAAAATTGTTGGGACACTGTGTAAAATGTATTTAAAAACAATCAATGCAATGATTTGCGAATTTCACATAGAACACAGAAAACATACTAAATGTTTAAACTAAAAAAATGTACCATGTTAAGAAAAAAAATACAGTCAATTTGGATTTAATGGCTACAACAGGTTTTAAAATAGTTGAAAAAGTCTGGAAAAAGTCATTGTTATTAAAATTAAACAGTTGGTGAAGCATTTTGCAACTGATGAGGTTAATTGACAACAGGTCAGTAAGATGATTGGGTATAAATAGGGTATCTTTACTATTTCATCTTAACTTCAGAGTCTCTCAAAAGTAAAGATTGGCAGAGTTTCAATGATCTGTGACTGTGTCTACAAATTGTGGAACAATTTCAGAATAATGTTTCTCAACATCAAATTGCAAAACAGTTGAATCTCTCATAATTTACAGAACATAATATTATTAAAAGTTTCTTCAGGGCCTCAGGCGGCACTGCATTTAAAACAGTTATGGTTCTATAATGTAAATCACTGCATGGGCTCATGAACACCTCCAGAAATCATTGTCTGTAAACACAGTTTGCCATGTCATCCACAAATGCAAGTTAAATCTCTACCTATTTAAAGAAGAAGGCATGCATGAACATGGTCCAGAAACGCTGCCATCCTCTCTGGGCCAAAGCTTATTTAATATGTAGGCAAATGGAAAAATGTTTTTGAAAACTATGGACACCACGTCCTCTGGACTAA
Organism: Silurus lanzhouensis; assembly: GCA_039877035.1. Classification (NCBI taxonomy): domain Eukaryota; kingdom Metazoa; phylum Chordata; class Actinopteri; order Siluriformes; family Siluridae; genus Silurus; species Silurus lanzhouensis. Next base: position 438,068 of record JBCEWE010000518.1, read on the forward strand.
AGAGGAGAGGGACCATTCGGCTTGTTATCAGCGCTCATTTCAAAAAGCTGGATCTCTGATGGTATCAGAGTGCATTAGTGTCTGTGGAATGGGCAGCTTGCACATTGGGAAAGGCTTCATCAATGCTGAACGGTATATACAGGTGTTAAAGCAACAAATGCTACCATTCAGAAATCGTCTTTTTCAGGGAAGGCCTTGCATATTTGAGCAAGACAATGCTACCTGAAAACTGCATCTTTTACAACAGCATGACTTTGTAGTAGAAGGGTCTGGGTGCTGAATTGGCCTGCCTGCACTAGACCTTTTACCATTTTAAAACATTTGGTGAATCATGAAACAAAAAATACAACAAAGGACACCCAGAACTTTTAAGCAGATGAATCCTCTATCAAACACGTATGGAATAATAATTTCTGTCCCAAACTGGTATCCTCAGTTCCAAGATGTATACAGTCAGAAGACGTGATGCTACACAATGGCCCTGTCTCAACTTTTCGAGACGTGTTGCACAATCAAATATAAAAATGACCTTATTTTTTGCTTAAAATGGTACATATTCTCAGTTTAAAAATCTGATTTTCTTTTCTTTTATTGTGAATAGAATATATATACATGAGATTTGCAAATCATTGCATTCTATTTTTATTTATATTTTACACAGTCCCAACTTGTAGATCAAATTTGCGCACAGAGATAAAGTCATGCCATAAGATTACATTGATATGAAGGAATTTCCAATATTTTCGAGATAGAAAGAGAGATTGTGTAAGTTAACTCGTGCTGTTTTTCATAACATTTCTCATTTCAAGGTTTTCTTCTCTAGTTCATCAAAGTTTTGCTTTGACCCATTTATCAAAATCACCATATGAATGAAATCACATACAATAATCCTGTCAGGAAACCTCCGCGGCTCTCTCAGCCGCTCCCGGCGCTAATCGCCGGCACCTGTTCCTCGTTAATGTACCCCTTTATAGGTTCCCGTTCCGACCTCACTCGCTGTCGGACCTACTCTGTTATTATAGTGACCTACCGGATTCCTGACCAACAGCATGCCCCGCTGGTTCATGCTCCATGTTCCATGTCTTAGGATTCTACACGCTTTACGGATTATACTCGCTTCATAGATTATACTCGCCCTACGGATTATATCTGCTATGCGGATCATACCCGCACTCTGGATTATACTCGCGTCGCAGTTGGTAACTCTCCCAGTCTCGTGTTTATGTTCTGACCTGAAATAAAGCATGATGGAGTTACTCCCACTTCCAACGCGTGGTCAAGGCCATGACAAATCCTCCATGTAGTTCATAATATCATTAGGAAATGTTCACAATATCTCATAATGGATGGAATTGGAACTGTATTTTATTGTGATTCCAGTTTGTTTATAAGCAACACATTCATTTAGAACACTAATCAACTCACATTTGAGCATTTCAGCCAATCAGAATACTCTATTCTGAATGACTTTGGGATATTACTGTAAAACCTGATAGTGATTTTGCAGCTACACTTGTGTTAGACCTGCTGGTATAGAAAATTCATACTCTGCACCTATTCAGCATACAGAAAAACACTCATATTCAAGCCCCAGGCTTTACATCAGATGACATTCACAAGGATTTTCCTTGTAAATCTCCCACAACATCTCCACAAGCCCATTTTGTTTTTAACACGTTCTTATATTTTTAAAGGAGCTTCTTATTGTTTCTCTACCTCTAAATGAACCTTTCAGCCTTTTGTGTCTGAAGTTTAAAATTGGAACGTGAACTGAACCTCAAGTGTCTGTATACAGCTCGGGTTATTGATTGCTTTTGAACATGTCATAGATGGAAGGCTTCCTTCAAAACCAGTATATTACTGCCAGAATGACAGAAAGTGCTTTTGCCAGACACCCGAGATCAATAAGCACTCGGATCTGTCAAGTAAGTTAACTCTCAGCGGGAAACTGTGCCGCATCTGAATATAGAAAGCAGGTCCTTAACGCATTGCATTGTATTTTTAGGAAGTACAGCTGACTTTGGTGTCTTTGATGCCTGGATCCTAAAACTGTCCTCATAAATATTGCAGCAGGATCAGTATCTGTCTCAGCAGTTCTCTATTTCACGGTTAAAAGAGTGTGTTCATACGGTACAGTATGAAGACGGCGGATGGTGCGCAGATTCATTCAAACTGGGCACCAGAACAATTTAGCAACTTTTAGAACTTTTAGACAGGAAATAAAAAAAACAACATGAAGAGTGCGAAGGTGTCGTCACGCTGAGCCTCCTGAGCAGCTCCAAGAGCTATAGGAGCTTCTTGATCTGCTGACTAGGTGGTGAATCATTATGTGGTGTACACAAGACGAGTCACAATTTCACAATTTTATAATTATAAATCATTAAACAACAACATGCAGGAACCAGCTTTCTGACAAGTTAAACATAGATGATCTGACAGTTTTTGCCCCGTGAACAGTTTTGGTCTTTAACTGTCGCCTGAGGATAGCCTGTGACTCCAGGACATCTAGGGGAAGTTCATTCCACCACCTCTGTGCCAGAACAGAAAAAAGCCTTAAAGTATACTTATCTCTTACCCTGAGAGAAGGTGGTACCAGTCGAGCAGTACTGGAGGATCTCAGACAGCGTGGTGCAGTGCGACATGTGATGAGGTCTCTGAGCTAAGATGGTGCTGGTCCATTTCTGACCTTGTAAGCAAACATCAGTGTTTTGAATTTGATACTTGCAGCTACTGGAAGCCAGTACAGGGAGCAGCAGTGGGGTGGTGTGGGAGAACTTGGGCAGATTGAAAACAAGTCATGCAGCTGCATTATTGATCATTTGCAGTGGATGAATAACGTTAAGAGGTCGACCTGCCAGCAGAGAACTGCAGTAGTCCAGTCTCGAAATGACAAGAGACCGAACAAGCACCTGGGGAGCCTGTGTGCACAGAAATGGTTGAATCCTTCTGATGTTGTAGAGAAAAAATCGACAGGAACGAGTCACATTAGCAACATGTGAGGGGAAGGACAGTTGATTGTCCATAGTTACCCCGAGGCTGAATTTTTAATCTCATTTATAAAACTGAGCAGCTATGTGTTTAAGGGCCTTGCTCAGGGCCCAGAAGGAGCAACTTGGTGCAGCTGGGATTTGAAATCACAACCTCCAAATCAAAGTCCAATACCTATACCACTATATGAATAGATGCAAACAGTGCAGGATTTTTTAAACCATATATAGTACACGTTGAAACGGAACCATGTTCCTCCAGGATCCATGTGCTTCATAAGACATTTTGTATTTTTTTAAATACATTTTGTGTATATATAGAATATTTTGTTTATTTTTCAATTATATTTTATTTCTATTTATTTTTCTTGTAATCCAAAGCAGTCTATGGAAAAAGAATTGTCTTTAATTAATACCATCTTATATCATCTTATATTAACTTATTTTATCTTATACACCCATCAGGCGTAACATTATGACCACCTGCCTAATATTGTGTTGGTCCCCTTTTTGCTGCTAAAACAGTTCTGATTAACTGATCATTAACTTTAAGCATGAACTTCCTAAGCAGTTTGAGCTACAGGAGCTCGTCTGTTGGATCGGAACACATGGTCCAGCCTTCGCTCCACACGTGCATCAATGATCCTCGGCTGCCCACGACCCTGTCGCCGGTTCACCACTGTTCCCTGTGTCATGCTGGAACAAGTTTGGGTCTAGTGAGAGGAACATTTCATGCTACAGCATCCAAAGATGTTCTACACAATTGTGTGGCTCCAATTTTGTGGGGAACAGTTTGGGGAAGAACCACATATGGCTGGTAACTTCGGGTATGTAAATCGTGTCAAATATTACGTCAGTTTAGTCTAAATACAGACTTTCAATTTGAGAACATTTGAGACTTCAGGGCCTCGCTCAAGGGGCCAGGAACCTATGGGATTTGAACTTATGATATTTCAATTAAAAGCATTACATATTAACCACTAAGCTGCCACTCTCCGTTACCTGATAGATCTATGTTATCAACTGACTTTTTGAATGTCCCTGGATTTTATGTGCAATTCGGATTTGTTTGTTGTCTTATATTCGCTTTGATAAAATATTTTCACACCGTACATCTAAACACTGATTAAAGATTTCTTGTAAACTTATCAATGCAGCCAAAAAACACCTACAAATGACGATTCTTCTCTTTCACAGCCACACGAGGTGTTTGTTAACACAAAATGTACCAGAGATCGTTCCAAAATTCCTCTTTAATCCACTCAGATTAACACGTTAGCATTCTGGTCTTAGCGAAAGGAAGACACATGCGTTACTGATCCTGATCAAACACAAAGCAAGCACTGGAGGATTTGAGGGTTTTTTTTTTTGGCTTACAGGATGCTTCCAATCAGCACATAGCTTTCTGTGGACTTATAAGTGCAGAAAAAAGGAAATCAGTCTCTAATTCCAGGAGCTGTATTTCTTTCAATGTTATTATTGTACGAGATTTGAATTAATAATATGGATTGTATTAATAATGCATAAAGGTACAGGGGAAAAAATCTCTGTAGACACCGTCCTAATGTTGGGTTTACAGTGCATTAGATTTGTTGAAATTATGATCTGTAGGTTATGAGTTTATTATCCCTTAACCCCAGTCGTATACGGTGCATTCGGTAAGTATTCAGATCCCATTTACTGTTTCAATGACTTTATGTTGCAGTCTGATGCAACCATCATTCAAATCCAGATTTGTCTTCTTCATTTATCAACACTCAGTACCTCATAAAGGAAAATGGAATTCTAAAAATGTCTGTAGAATAATTTTAAATAAAATTAAAAAATCAGATGTACATAAGGATTCAAATCCTTTGCAACAACACTTGAAAATTAGCTCAGGTGCCTCCTATTTATCTTGATCATTCCTAAGATGTTTCTACACCTTGATTAGAGTTAATCAGATCAAAGCACAAACTGAGCCACAGTGGTCTCCATAATTCTCAAATGGAAGAATTGTGGCACAACCAGGACTCGCCTAAGAGCTGATCACCCAAACTGAGCAATCGGGTGAGAAGCGCCTTGGAAAGAGAGGTGACCAAGAACCTGATGGTTACTCTAACTGAGCTCCGGAGATCCTGTGTGGAGATGAGATAAAGTTCCAGAAGGACAATCATCACTGCAGCTCTCCACCAATCAGGGCTTCATGGCAGAGTGGCCAGACGGAAGCCTTTCCTCAGTTGTGCAAAACCCATGGAAGCTTGGCTTACCATACAAAAATTTTAAAAAGTAAAGGGGGTCTGAATATTTGGGGGTCTGAATGCACTGTAAATGTCGTACTGGAAAAGGGCAGTAAATGAAGTCCAATGTTTTGTATTAAGTTCTGTAAGAAGCTGCATTTTCTATAAGCTTCTTACTGTAAAACATAATCATTCTGACAGCGTTTCTAGAAAACATTTAAACGTTTTGTAAAAATTTTTATATTTTGCTATTAATTTATCCTGTTCATTTTTTACCGTTTGGAAAAATCTTTTATCCAGAGCAACTTACAGTTATCTCATTTTTACAACTGAGCTGTTGAGGGTTAAGGGCCTTGCTCAAAGGCTCAGCAGCTTGGTGGTACTGGGATCTGAACTCACAACCTTCTGATCAGAAGTCCAACATTTTAACCACTGAGCTACCACCTCCGGCACCTTCACTGTTCCTGTCAAATGCTTGGAAATGTTGTTTCAGAACGTGTACTACACCAGCTCGGGGCAGTTACGTGTCGGCGTCCTGAGCCCAACCATCGACGACAACGATAACAAGTGCCTGGTGGACGTGAACGGGCGTCCACGCCTGCTGGAGTGCAGCTACGCCTGGAACAAGCACATGAAGCTCTCCTGGCTCTTCACTCAGGTGCGTGTAAAAATCAAGTGTCTTTTTAGTGAGTATGATCATGCAGAACAACTCATAAGACATTTACATTTACATTTACATTTGTGGCGTTAAGCCGATATCCAGAGTGACGTACAAAAGTGCTTTGAGTTTCTATCAATGAATTAATGTACACTGGTACACTAGATTACAAACTTAATATAAAGCAGCCTACAATCTTTTTAATTTTTTAAAACATATCAAACCTGGAAAAGTGTTAGTTTAAGTGTTTCAGGACATCTATGGGAAGTTCATTCCACCACCTTGGTGCCAGAACAGAGAAGAGCCTTGAAGTATATTTACCTCTTCCCCTGAGAGAAGGTGGTACCAATTGAGCAGTGCTGGAGAATCTCAGACAGCGTGGTGCAGTGTGGGGAGTGGCCACTTAGGTAAAAGGATGCTGGTCCATTTTTGGCCTTATAGGGAAACACTCATTCATGAAGATATGTTCGCCAAGCATACCGAGATCCGAGCAGAAGCTGTGGTATCTGATTAAGGAAAGGAGAAGATGAGCTGAGTGTCATCAGCATAGCAGTGGTAAAAAAAAGCCCATGTGAGGATATGACTTCACCAAGAGAGTGGGTATAGAGGAAGAAAAGGAGGGGACCATGTACTGAGCCTTGTGGGACACCAGTGTAGAGTCTGCGTGGGGACCCCCTCCCTGTTGCCTAGAGGACATAACATGAAAGTGTCCGTGGGTTTGTAGATTCTACCCTATGACGAACCAAATTGGAGCGTGAGCTTTAGTGGTTTCAGCTACAACAGTGTTCAGACTGAAAAGAAACTAAAATTACCCCGGCTTTGGAAGATTGCAAGGTCAAATCCTGACAAGTGGGCGGGGCATACTTCATATTCTCTGTCAATCACTGCAACACAATGCCCGTGAACTCTATTGCAGATAGAAAATAGAGCAAACAAAGCTTTTCTATAGCTGTTACACAGCCAACAATTCCAAACGATGTGGTTCTCGGCTTTACGTGTCTCAGAGGAAGCCCATGTTAGCTTTCACCCTCCATGGCTGGTAGCTGTTTAATGATTGGATAAACGACAGAAGGGAACGAATTACACTGTTCAGGCACTCGCATTATTAATAGTAATTACTCCCTGCTTAACTTTGACTCCAGTAACAGTAAAATTCCTACTTTTCTGTTTCTACTTGCGGAAAAATACAAACGTTACATTTACAAAATAATTTTTTTCAGAGCATGGGGGGTGGGGTGGGGGATTCTACTGTAGTTTAAAAAGGACATGGAGATGTTAACTGCAATAAAAAACTTATCTTCTAATGTAATTTATTATAATGAGAGAAAACGCAAGATTCAGAATTCAGATACGGATTTATACATCTTATGGTTTCCAAAAACGTCTGCACATATAACGTTTCAGTAACAGAGTGAACACGGCACTTCTGGGTTGCTGTAAGTGTTGTGAATTGTGAGTATTTCCAGACCTCTGCAGTCATTATTTTTCATTCGAGAGGGTCATCAGCTCTCGCTGCACATTAAAGGCCATTATTTTTCTCCAGTCCAGTGTCTCATTAAACGCTGCTTTTCCCCGAGCTGCCTCGTTATTACACGGCCGGCCGCATAAATCTTCATAAAATGTCCAAACCTGGCCAGAGGTTTGTGAAATCTTTTCTTTTTCTGCTGGAACATGCGTGCGCACGGATCGGATTCGGATATTTTGATGATACACTTCTACACATCTGCTTTAATTACGTTCCCTTCTCTCTTCTGAGCATCGCAGACGTTATTAGAACGTACGTCTCTTCCTGGAAGCAGGTGTTGTGTTACCTCGAGGGTGTTTTTCATCTCCATATCATTTTACCTTATTTTCCTGTAACAAAAATTTGCTTGTACGTGGTGTGAATATTTACCAGTGCTCCCTTCACTATCGGTCTACCAGGGGGGATGTGAAAAAACCTGTCAGACGTGACCTTCAAATAAATGACCTTTGTATTAACCTACTGTAGATTAGTCTCGAAAACCTGATCAGCAGATTTTTTGTGGCGTATTATAGGCTTGTGAAGTTTCTTTAAGGGTTAGGGGTTAGGGTTAGCGAAGGAATTTCTCATTCATACAACTGGAGGTGAAGGGCCTTACTCAAGGGCCCAGCAGGAGCAGCTTAGCTTAGCTCATGACCTGATCAGCAGTCCAACATCTTAACCACTGGACTACCACCTTCCTACCACCTTCCAGCCCCTGTGGCACCAATTCCTAATGCGCTCTTAAATTTCTATGAGTTTTGTCTTGTCTTTGTTAACTTAGAGCATGGCTCTTCAACCGGGGGTCTGGACACTCCGATGGGGTCCAAGGGGTACTGCAGGGGGAATAATTTTTTTGTTTAAAAAAAATAAACGAAATAAAAACAAATAAAATATTGAATTCAAAAAATATTATAATTATTACATTAAAGTTATTTTTGAGTGAGCTTCTTCTGCGGTTCATCAAGTGTTTAATAGCTGAACGCCTGGGTTTTTATGAGTTGTTCAGTAGCTCCTGGTTCCACAACGTCAACTGACTATATAAGACTGTAGAAAGGACGTTACTCATAATCACACACTCCGGTGCTCATGGTGGTTCTCCAGTGTTTTGTATTGTTTTAAGATTTATAATCACACTCTGGATGTCACCCAAATGAGGATAAGGTTCCCCTTTTGAGTCTGGTTCCTCTCAAGGTTTCTTCCTCATAAGCGAGTTTTTCCTTGCCACAGTCGCCCCAGACTTCATCATGGATAAATACACATCATTCAATTTCATTCTTAGATTCTGTAAAGCTGCTTTGAGACAATGTCCAAGTGCTATAGAAATAAACTTGAACTTCATGAATGCATGAGTTGGATTTCACAGATTCAGAGCAACTTCCTTATTACCGCCGGCTCTGCTTGTTAGTCTCAGATGAAGCTTAGCGTTGATTAGATCAGCTTTTCTTTACTGGTCTCACTCAGTGTGGGCGCTTTACACAATTTAAATAACACCTAAACCAGAAACCTGTTTCCTTTGGACTCTGAAAGCGTATTAAGCAGGTGATGGTCCTGCATTCTAACATCTCGTCTCGTTCTCATTGGCAGGGAGCATCAATCCAGAACACCGAGTCACGTTACTGCCTCGAGCTCATCCGGAGCAGCAGCGTGGAGGTCGGCTATCAGCTCGTCCTGCAGACGTGCACGTCTCAAACGTGGACGATTACCAACATAGTGACTACAAAAGCTCTCTGAGGGTATCGACGCCTGCGAGGGGGCCTGCACACAGAGCTGAACTTCTGCCCAAGAAAACTAAAGACTCAATTATACACTTGGATCTTATATGCAGTGCATATCAGACCTTTTAGATGTTTAAGTACCTGGCTGTGAAGATGCTTTTCATTTGTACAAATGCACAAATCCAGTCATGAAAGATCATCAACAGAAGAAGCCTGATCCCTCTTGCTCTTTCGCTTGCTTGCCTGAGACCCGTTCACTTTTTTTTTTTTTTATTTAACAGGGTTTTGTTAAGAATTTGTGTCCCCTACCGAAAGACATGGAGCAACTAGATGTTGTACAGGTTGCTGGAATATAATAAAAATTAATCTATAACTCTTTTAAAACTATATTTAATATATAAGGTCATGCCCACACAAAAGGGCGCCTTTGTAAAATTTGGAAACAAAACGTCTATTATGGTATTTTCAGAGGCGTGTGCATGTTCCTTTTGTTTCTATGCAACAAACCAGGTTAATGTAACGCTATGAATATTTACTTTGAAAAAAGGGAAAATATAAAAATGTCAAGATTTTGCATGTTTTTTCATTGAAAAATACTCCGTTACCATGAAGAACAGCTTCACACTCTCAGCGTCTGGACACTTTCTTTTGCTGTTTGTCAAACTCACCAAGTTGGAGATTGAATTCTTTCTTGTATCCAGTTCATCCCAAAGCAGTTCAATAGGATGTATGTGTGATGACTGGGCAGGTGATTCCATGCTAGATATCACTCTCTAAATAAAGCTTACAGAGCCTCCAAGTCGTTTCCAACGAGCCGCAGTCCAGACGGCTTTGCATGGTTGTGAAGTATGGAACGGTTGCCATGTTGGTATTTTTCAGTTTTCTGAATAAGTCTCCAAGCTTCCCTGCTCCAAAACAACCCCAAACCATGAAGCTTCCACCTCCATGATTGACTTTGGAGATGAGGCAGTCTGATCACATCTTCTGTTCTTTGTCTTACACAAGTTCTTCTGATAGAGCCAGAAATTTGGACTTATCATCCACAGATAAGTCTAATTCTTGTGAGTTTTTGTCTGTTACCGAATTTGTTGCATAAAAACAAAAGAAACGTCTCAGAACCCACAAGTGCGTAAAAGACTGTATCAAAAAATACATTCTGGTACTAGTTTATTTAGACACGAATGTTGGAAATGAATACGGTTTATATATTTGAATGTTTATATATTTATATAAACGTTAACAATTATCTGCATACAAATACAATTGTGTGCCTCCAGATTGGTGGGAACAGTTTGAAGGAGTAAATACGCCTGGAAAAGACAGGTGTCCCAATACTTTTGTCCATATAGTGTATATTCATGTCCAAGAGAAAAAAGAAAGAAAGACAGAAAAAGACAGACGGAAAAAGGCTGAAGGAGATGGAGACAGACTAAGAGAGAGAGAAAGAGACAAAAAGAGAGACAGATAGAAAGACAATGCAAGACAGAAAGGGACAGACAAAAGAAATATGAACAGAATGAGACAGAGCAAAGAAAGAGAGACAAAAAAAGACAGAGACAGGAGAGAAAAAGAGAAAAAGTGAGACAGAGATAGAGAGAGAGAGACAAAGAAACACAAACAAAGAGACAGTCAGAGACAGAGACTGACAAAAACCGAGACAGATGAGAGACAGGAAGAGATAAAGAGAGACATAGTCAAAGAGAGAGAGAGAGAGAGAGAGAAATAAAGACTGAAAGAGACAATTGAGGACACAAAGAGCCAGACAGAAAGAGACATAGAGAAAGACAAATGAGAGATAGAGAGAGAAATACAAACCTGTTAGGGTTTTTAAGGACATGTATTCATACAATAAGCTCTCAGAGAAAATTCCGAATTCCCATCAACGTATTTGCTCACAAAATATATTTTATTTATTTATTTATTCTACTTTGGCTTTAACACTTTGATAATCGTGTGTATTGATTGAGTTTTTTTGCTACCGTGTAGCATTTACTCTTTTTTCAGTTCTTCTTTCCCTCCTGTGTGTCTCAGGTCCGTGTTGGATGTATTTTAGGCTGAATTTAAGTTGAACCGGTTTTTATGATCTTATGACACTGAAAGATATTTTGTCAATGCAAAACAGTGTTTATAAAAACTTGTAATAAAAATATTTATTAAAAGAAAGTAGAAAAAGATGTTCATTGATTGAGTATAAAAGTGGTTGTATAAAGTTCACCCTGGGATTTTTTTATGTTAAATCGATGAAAACGAGATTTAATCATCCAATTAGAGCATTTGGTGGACCCCCAAATCCAGCAAGACTTACACTATTATACAGCGGAGCAGATGAGAGCTGGGGGCCTTGCTCAGGGGCCCAGCAGAAGCTGTGTGGTGGTGCTGGGATTTAAACTCGTTACCTTCCAATAAGAAGTCCAACATCTTAAGTTACACACAAATATATATATATATAAATATATCAAAATTATTTATTTTTTATTTTGATGATTATGGTTTACAGCTAATGAAAATTCAGAACCTCAAAAAAATTTGATTACTCAAGATCAATAAAGAAAGATTTTTATCAGAGAAACTGAAATGTTGGACTACTGAAAAGTATAAACATGAACAGAACTCAATAGTCGGTCACAACACCGTTTACCGGGCGAGTTTGCTGGCCGATCAAGCGCATGGATACCGTGGTCCTTAAACCAGGTATTAGTACTTTGGCAGTGTAGGCAGGTACCAAATCCTGCTGGGAGATGAAATCAGCATCTCCATAAAGCTGGTCAGCAGAGGAAAGCATGACGTGCTCTAAAACCTCCTGCTAGACGGCTGTGCTGACCTTTCGACCTGATAAAACACAGTGGACCACCACCAGCAGATCAGACGACTCCCCCAAACCACCACTGACTCTGCAAACTTTATACTGGACCTCATGCAGCTTGGATTCTGTGCCTCTCCTCTGTTCTTCTTCCAGACTCTGGAACCTTGATTTCCAAATGAAATGCTGAATTTTCTTTCATCTAAAAAGACGACTTTGTCCCATTGAGCAACAGTCCAGTCCTTTTTGTCCTTTGACAAGTAAGACACCTCTGACGTTGTCTCTGGTTCAGTAGAGGCTCGAGGAGGAACGTGACAGTGGATCTTTTGTGGTCTAGTGGTTAGGATGCAACGCTCTCACTGCTGCGGCCTGGGTTGCATTAGAAAGGGCATCCAGCGTAATCCGCTGTGGCGCCCCCTAATGGGAGAAGCCGAAAGAAAGAATTTATGGAGCATTTTTAAAATTTGTAAAGATCCTGAATTTTGAGTTTTCATTATCTGTACACCATAACCATCAACACGGAAAGAAATAAACACTCGTGTTTAATAAATCTATATAATATACGAGTTTCACTTTTTATAATGAATTTACTATAATAAATAAAACCCATAACAAGACCATGTCTACACTGTAGTGACAAAAGTTTTGACATGACAATAAGACTGGTATGTGGTTTGTAAACATCACAAACATCCCATAATGTGGTTATTTATCATCCACACTAATGTAGGTAATAATACAAGACAATAGAAACAATATTAAAATGTAGTGGAGATGTTAAAAATAATGACATAAGTTACCGCTTCCTTTGATCTTCAGTAAATTCAGATGAGTGAATGAACTAAAACATTGTTTCTGGTGTGTTAAAGGATATTTTAGTCACTGGACGTTCAGTAGATTCTTATTTTAGTGCACACTGGAGTATTTTAACGATTGTATTTGAAGAGAAAGTCGTTAGAGGGGGGGGAAAAGGATAATAGAGTTACGCTCAGTGCTTTTTTTCCATCTCAGACAGACTGGAACACTTTTTTATGCTGATGGTTTTTTTTTTTTTTAAAAAGAAAAAAGAACAAAAAAAGAAAAAAGGAGGAAGTTTTTTCTCCACTAAGATTAAAGAACATCCTCATCCAAGTTATTTTGTGCTCAGTGAGACCACCAGCCTCCTCCCAGAGCCCCGTTCTCTCTCTCAGGGACACGGGAACCCCCTCACATTAATCAAAAGCTCCTCACGTCACGTATACTTAACGCCACCTGCTTTTCCCCAAGTGCGCTCTAGCATAAAGATCATTTTAGAGGCGAGAAACGTGGAAATGACTTTTAGCACTCGCTGTGAAAAGCTGAGATGAGCTTGGGGCACTTTGGGCCCAGAACATTTAACCCTTTACCTCCAACCAAAATCACTTCATTCCAAAATTGGAACCACTGATTTCAGAAGGTCCAAAGTTCTAGCAGCAGTTGTGCAAAACAACAGAATTGGACTTTTTTTCCACAATGTGTTTAAAAGGGGGGGCGGGGGGAGGGGGGTGGTCAGACACAATGCTGCTAACGTTAAGATGCAGCATGTGGTGTGAAAATCCTTAATGGAGTGGAAAGAAAGAGCCATCTTCACTATCCCCTGTAGGGTCTTGCCATCCGAGACGTCGCAATTCCCAACAAGAATGTTATGAAGATGTGTGGTGCGATCTGGGCGTTCCTCAGCTTTCTCAGGAAGTAGACACGGGCTGAGGGATTTCCTTGTTATGTACCTGTTGTTGAGGGACCAGGTGAGGTTCTCCACCAGGTGAACAGGAATTTGGATTACTCCATGATCTCCACGGAGGAGCTGCTGATGTTCAGAGGGTGTGTTATGAAAAATGGATGTCATGGAGGACAGGATGAATCCGGTTCCTGTAATAGTTCCATTAAATCGATAAACCTTTGTGTTTGAAGTACTGGAATGATGATTTCACCACAGGTGAGTGGATTAAGTTGATGAATATTAGATGTTGTCATGAGAACGTAAGTTACTGTGAGACTGTAACTAAAACCCTGCTCTCTCACTCTTATAGACGAGGCGTTTTGGGTTTTTTTGTTACTATGGATCATTAATTACGAACAGGCTCGAAAGCACACCTGGACTTGACGCCGCTGCTCATCACGATGGCGGTAAACTGTTTCCACGCCAGACTGCGTTTTACTGATGACTAACCAGCAGATTTCGTTTACGCACCAGCCTCGTTAATCCTCGGCCTAGTCATAAATTACTTTAATTGAGAATAAAAGATGCTCCGTTTTACTTTTTTGTGTCTGTAGCAAAGCTGTTAAACCGTTCGGGACACTTCGAGTCAGAAACCTGGCTTGTTTGTGACTTTATAAAATTACAGAACCTTCAAGGGGACACATTTTGTGGGTTTATTGCAGGGATTCATTCATTTCTGCAGTCTGGCAACAAAGTTCTACAGTCCCTCTTAATCCTGTGAGATTAAAGGGAAAAAATATCCCAATATTCATGTAATTGAGACCAGAGGTCGACCGATAATGGGACCAAAGTTAATAAATGTTTTCGAAGTATTGTTTATTTGTTAAATTCAACATTTACTTATACATTTTTAAATTAAGTTAATTTTCATTTTATCTGTTAATTCACTATGAACTAATATGAATGAAGTTTGGAGCGCAGACAAATCAAACAGCACGTGGCGTCAGTGTTTCGCCTCTAGAGGCCGCTGTCGTACTGTTTAATGACAGGGACTTTGTCAGCTGCTCCAGCGCAGACGCAACTCGGAAAAACTATTGATATGGATTTTGACGATATTTCCAGCAATCAACTATCGGTACAGATCAATCAACAAAAACGATGAATCGGTTGACCTCTAATTGAGAAGATTGTAGTTCTCATTTCCTTATTAAGCTTGATTTTATTATATATTGAAAAAATTATTATTATTTATACTTGTCATCAAGCTTTTGAAGGTTTTTATTCCACATTCTTGATTCTGACTGTTTAAAATGTGATGGCAGATGTGCAGCTGGTTGTTTTTAAGACAGTTTTACTTACACTTTATGGACAAACATTTGTGGACACCTGACCATAAGTTTCATTTTCATCATTCCACATTTAATCACCATTTGCTTCTATAATAATCTCCATACTTCCGTGAAGATATCAGGTACTGATGTAGGTGAGGTGAGGAAGCCTGGGGTGCAGTCAGCGTTGAGAGCTCTATAGAAGGAGATCTTCCAGGGATTATAAACAAAGCAGAAGTAAGTGTAATGATCAACACCTCCATCAGAAAGTCATGAGAGCATTTTAAGAGCTTAATACGAGCAATAAGAACATTTAAAACCTTGACATGCTAAATCATCGACTTACTACGAAGCTGCCATGCTATAGCATTTCTTTACAAGTGTACAAACTTCACACTTCTGTATATCGTATATAATAAATATACCTTCTTCATGCCTCTATTGGTTTAGAAGACAAACCAAGACCCAGAGCACTGAAAGAATTCTGAAAACCTCTACATTAACTCAGTTTCTCTAGTGTTCTCATCACGTCCACGGCCCACCGAGTGCAATCTAATAATGGTCCAGACCCATTTACTTATACCTCCAAGCTGTATGTGAAATCTGCTCCTCTGAGCCCATTGGCTGTCTGCAGCTGTAAAATGGACTCAGGTTGGGGAATAATTTGTAAATTGTACTCCTCACTTTACCCTGAGGCGTCAAAGTGAATTATTGAAGGGAACATCGTCGTTATTAGTGGGGATCGTTCTGGGCTCAAAGGTAAACAGCTTGAGGGCGATGGAGAAATAATTTCCTTCACTGAGAAAACTGAATATACACTACAGAATTCTGCCCCCATGAGCCCCATGTGACAAATTCAGAATATTGGAATATTGATGTTAGTTGGTGCAACAAATATTTGAACAAATCAAGTATATTATGGGGTAAATTAAAACACAAATATAACATGTCAAAGTTTATAACTATAATATGTCAGTATTACACTACTTTGATTTCTTTAATATTTATAAAAGCTCAAGATTTGTTTATGGACAAGATTTTTCAATATACTGTATATATAAGTGCAGCAACACTGCCACCTAGTGGTCACAGAAATACCGCCTTTTTACATGTTACATGAAATAAATGATGTGGTATAATTACTTGTACTTCACGTTTAGTTATTAAGCACCTTTTGTAAGTGTAGAAAACATTTCTAGAGGTAATTAATGTCATAATAATGGTAATCGACCCCACATGACCCTTTTTGGGGACATTAAAACGCTTAACGTGGATTAATGCAATTAAACAGGGTTTTTTAAAAGAACAAAGTCAGAAAACAATAATAATTTAATAATAAAGCATACAATGTAGAAAAAAAACAGTTTGGTGGTTTAAAACCGATGTGTTGTCACATTCATCCACGTTAAGCGTTTTGTTTACTCCGGACGTGTTTTTCGGACGGACCGGAAGCATCTAGCGGACGCACATACAGGTTGCAAACAGCACGTTTTGGGGGGTTTTAATCTTTATAATCCAACACCTTTTTCTCGGATATGTCTCAGAATGCACTGAGGAGAATAGCTACAGAATATTGTAGTTTTAGGACCATCAGGAGATTTTTACAGATTCCGGGGAGAAACCTGTCCGGTTCCGGTGGAGTGAAGGACGCTGGGAAGGAGGCGTTCGACGTTTCTTTGCTGGAGTTTCTTGTTTGTCCTCTTTCTAAGAAACCTCTCAGGTACGAGCATTTAACACCTTCATGATTTCAAAATATCATGTATAACAGAAAGATACTGTTTATTCTTATAGCAGGAGATCTTCCACTCCAAACCCCATGTAACTCAGATCTTCATGGAGCTGGATTTGTGCACAGGAACAGGTTTTTGGGTCTCTTCGTTCAGATAAAGAGAAATGTTCATGCTTCTGCTTCCAAAGGCGTCCTACACAACTGTGTGTCTCCAACTTTGTGCTAACAGCTTGGAGAAGAACCACATACTGCTGAGTCAGCGCCAGGTGTCCGAATAGTTTTGCTCATTCTGTGTATAATGCAGGTCCACTACTTTGTATTGTATTAGGGTTAAACTGCTTTTTATTATTATTATTATTATTATTATTATTATTATTATTACAGAATATCATTAAAAAGGGAAAAGGAGAAATCTTAGGAGGAAGAGAAAAAAACTATAAATAAAAGACAATAAATAATTAATTATTTACCTCCACAGTGTTTTAAAAGACACCCGTTTCCAGAGCAACTATCATTTATCTCACTAATACCACAGGATCTATGGGGTTAAGGGCCTTGCCTGAGGGCCCAGGAGTGGCATCTTGGTGTGGCTGCGATTTAAACTGACGACCTTCAGATCCAAAGTCTAATACCTTACCCACTAAGCTACCACATCCCCACATTATGCCTTATATCGTCATAAAAGCCGTATACTTTGGGTCTCTGTCTCATGTGGTTCTTCCCCACAAAGTAGGAAGTTCACAGTTGTATCCAGCACCAGTGTCCCTGTGCACCAACCGAGCTTCATGAAGACACGTGGTTGGTGTGAATGTTGGACAGGAAGGATTCAGGTGTCCTGCACAGAGCCCTGACCTTCTCAACCCCAACGAACACCTTCAGATTGTATGAACTGGATGGAACTGGCAGTTATTTAGTGGTCACGTGCACTTATACATTTTCTACACTTGAGTGAAACCATTAAGTCGAGTTTTCTTAAATTGGGAAATATGTATTCGTAGGGGGTCGGGGGTGTACAAACTTCTGCACTCGAGTGTTTAGTACTTGTTCTTGTCCATCGTTTTAGTAAATCACTGTGTTACTTATTAGAGTTGCAAAATTCCAGGAATTTACTAAATTGCAGGATAATTTCGGTTAAAACAACCAGATTTAATACTGAACTACTGAGACCACGCCCCCTACAGGCACCGTGCATTTCCTCCATCACATACACACCGTTCCTTAAATCCTGCACACAAAATGTCACGTAAATTACATAAATATTACATACGTTTGTGTATAAAACTCAAATCTCTATTTGTCTGCATGCATGTCAGATTATGACCATACTAAAAGTTTATATTTATGTTTGTATATTATAGTTTATATCGCCACATTTCTGAATAATTCCCATAAATTCCTGGTAAGTTTCCAAAAGTTTCCACGTACCAGAATTTTTCCACCCTTTTTCCAACCCTAATTTATAAATCATGGTATCAATATTTGTATCTCGTCACATTTTCTCCATTGCTTTTTCTCGACACTTTTTTGTTTTTGTTTAATAGATACGAAGAAACGACGAACGAACTGATCAACGAAGAGCTCGGCATTGCGTATCCCATAATAGACGGCATCCCGAATATGATTCCTCAGGACGCACGCCTGATCAAGGAGAACGAAGGAGCTGAAAAACCGACTCCATCCTGAACAGACTTTTTTTCTATCTCACACACACACACATACACACACACACACACACACATACAAATCCACAATGCCGTTTCCTCTATCTACAGTCACGGTTTTAGTGCCGGTCCTGTCCTTATTCGGTCTCCTGTACTCCTCGAGTGTGGATGAAAACTTCCCTCAGGGCTGCACCGACACCACCAGTGTGTGTTTTTACAGCCTGTTATTGCCCCTGACTATTCCCGTCTACGTCTTTTTCCACCTGTGGAAATGGATGGGAATCAAGCTGTTCCGGCACAACTGAGACATAAATAAAGATTTATTCAGACAAACAGGGAAGTTGTTTAAACGTGTCTTCTTACTAACATCCTGATGTGTTTAAAACCCTGTGCTGAGAAGAACAGAATAAAACACAGGTCCAGCAATAAACATCTACAGCAGTCAAGACAGGAAGAATTAGAGAATTTGTTCTTAAGGGTGGGTTTTATACAATTTTATATCCCCCTTTTTCCTCTCACAGTGGAGCAATTTGTATAGAGGTTCATCCATCAGACTCAAACACCAAGAAATTATTCTCAAAAAAAAAAAAAAAGAATCAAATGAACATAAACGCTGTGGTTGTGATTTATAGGATTTCACCTGAAAACTTGCTGAAAATCAGTTTCGCAATAAAATAAATAAATATTTACAAAGCGGACTTCTTTTCGTTTCTCAGTGCGTAAATATAAATCCTTCTCGTCTTCTTGAGGATAAAACCCTCTGTGATCCTAATATATAACGTTCATTGATATTAATAATGATATACACTCTATGGCCAAAAGTTTGTGGACACCTCACCACATTTTATTCATCGTTTGCTTGTATATAAAAACCTCCAATTTTCCTGGGAAATAGATTTTGTGTTGATTTGCGTTCATTCCAAAATAGTTACATATAAAGCAGATCTTCATGGAGCTGGATTTGTGCACAGGAGCATCGTCATGGTGGAGCAGGTTTGGGTCTCCTAGTTGAAGCGAAGAGAAATTTTTATGCTCGTGTGCCTCCAGGTTTTTGGTAACAGATTTGAGGAAGAGCCACTTATGGATGGAAAAGTCAGGTGTCCCAATACTTTTGGTCATATCGTGTACACCGCCGGTCCTAAAACTTCGCATCATGTTACGATTTGGATTCCTATTTTTTAATAAAACAGAATATAATATAAAATTCTTTACTCAATAAACATTCTTTTTTAAGATTATTAAACTAGAAACAGTTTTGCAGTATATAAATTTAACATAATACAATCTGGAATTCTAATAAACACCGAAAACCGAACAATCTGAACCGGGATGAAATACGTACACGAACACTGTAATCAGTAACAAATCCACTGCCTGTTTTAACGTTTCATCTTGATACCGGCTTCTTCTTCTCGACGCCTCCTGAGAACTTCATGAGTGGCGACGTAGGTTTCGGCGAACCCTCCTCTCCCTTCACCCTGAAGAAGAAAGACTCGTTGAGGCGCGTCTGGACCACTTTCAGCTGCGAAAGGTCGGCTTTGCTCTTTGAATGCGGGTCGCTGTCGTCGCTCTGCGTCAGGCTTGTTACGTTCTGATCTTCAGATGATTTGGTGATCAATTCCCAGCGATGAAGCCTGGATCTTCCCGGGAGGCTCAGGTCTACCGGATCTTCGGCGCACGTGGTCCTGTGATGGAACCTGAGAGAAGTCGCTAGAAGAGAAGAAGTGAAGAAGTTCTCCGTCTGTGTAGAAGCGTCGAGTTTGTGAGGAGGTGATGGGTGATACCCTGGACATGCTGGTTTCTTTGGTAATGAGTGATGTTCTGGACGTAAGCGTTTCCTTGCTGATGATGCTGTATAAGAAGGAGGTTCTGGAAATGTCTCTGCATAATCCTGAGGTTCTAGTGCTTCTTCAGCACTCGTGCTGCTACAGAGGTCTATGTAGGTATCGGAAAAAGATTTCTGAGTAATGAACAGATCCTGGCTGTTTATGTCATCAGACGTACTTTGAGACCCCGTGCCATTTTCTTCCGTCACTCGCCTGCTCTGAGGTCCATCTCCAGGAGATACGGTGTTAAACGACGGCTTTTTGTCCGAACCGGAGCGCTGGGTTTGAAGGACATCTCTCACCGAAAAAGCTTCAGGATGCGGTTCCAGCATCTCCGGCGGCAGGTTAAAGACCACTCTCTTTTTACGTTTCTTCTCTTTTTGAGTCGAGTTTAAAATCGACTGCTTTGTTTCCCCGGGATCCGATCCCACACCGTGATGGACCACGCGCACGTCCACGGCACGTTTACTCGAGTTTTTGCGTCGCTTTAACGGTTTGAGGTTTTTACTCTGTGTCAGGAAAAACTCTTCGTTCAACTCTACATCGGGCTTCTTTTTCCGCTTGATCTCTGTACACTGTGCAAACAAGTTCGGGTCGCAAATGTCAGCGTGATCCTTCGAACTCCGATTTTCCGATTTGTGTTTATCCAACTTTTCCTTTTTGGCCTTTTTAGCTTTTTTCTTCTTGGGTTTTTTCAGGTCGTCCAAGAACGGGATGCTCCCTGACACCTTCATGGAAGCCATGTCCTTCCTTCTGTAAGATAAAAAAACACATCGACTTTATTAAATATACAACTTTACATTTTCTTTCTCGACAAACTACAACGCATGGTCCTAAATTCCTGGTGTGATGCTTGAACGATAATCAATTAAACCTTCTGGGTTTTCAGCAGGACAACGTCCCTTCGCACAAAGCCAGCTCGCATGTGTTGGAGTAGAAGATCTCCTACTCTGACCTCAACCCTACTGAACACCTTTGGGATGTACGCTGACTGAACCTTCTCACCTTCATCCGTACCTGACTTTACTAACACCCTCAAAGGGTGAATAAATCTCCACGAATGTCCACAAGCTCACTCCAAAATCTAGTGCAACATCTTTGAAGAGTGAAGAGGAAATCAGGTCTAAATGTGGAAGGTGATGCTCAAAAAGCACACACTACACGTATGACCAGGTGTCCACAAACGTTTGGTAATATAGTGTATTTACTGTGCAAAAGTCTGAAACCAACAGATCTTAGCCTGGTACCAGACTGAGCGTATGAGTTGCCTCCGGGTCTCAAGAACCTCCTGGAGAAAACGTCTACATAGATTTATATGACACTGTATTATGTACTGTGTGATTTTGTGGAGTAGAAACAACATCTCAAGGTTTTCAGGCAGTTCACATGCTCCAGGTTTCTTTTACAGCAAATTGAGACTGAATGTGAAATAGGATGTTCAAACATCTCCTCAGGTGTCCACACAGTGACTACACAATGATGTTTAGATTCTCATGGCTCTTTAAAGATCATTAAAAGTCTTTAAAGCTGAACACTGAGAGGAGAAAAACCTCTGTAGGATTCTTTGTAACGGCGTTACTGCATGTTACTAAGCTCAGATACATTATAGGTGGAATAAATTTCATTTCAGGATTTTTTTGTAAGATTATCACCAAAAATGTTACTATAAACCCCCCGAAAAATTAACTAATTATAGCTAATTAATAAGTAATAAATAATTAATGGTCGGACCGGAAAATCTGAGCTCCCCGACCTCACCTGGATCCTCACCTGGCTATCATGACCTGCTAATATCTCCTTATTTTAATCGCTTTAAAATAATTATAAAAAATAATACTCAAATAAAAATTCATTAAACACCTTATGGAGTCTTTAGAGGGAAAGTTATACCAAGTATACAGAGTTTTAATGAGTTAAAAAATGTTTTACCTGAAGAGCAGTCAATTACAGTAGGCCACCTTGGCGCGCGAGACCTGTCATTGCGCATGCGCGGTCGAGTTTGATTCGAACGCTGTTGCCGAGTGCAAACAATTTATTTATTTTTTGTACAAATTTTTTATAAATTTGGAAAATGCAAATTTATTACATATTGCTTATTAAATATTATTTCTGAAGGTCATGCTCCAAAATATAGTTCCTATATGGGATTGAAAGTCTCGAGAAGCAGGAGAAAATCACCTGGACTAAATTTTTTTTTTTTTGCCATTTCATGTCACGTGATCAGACAATACTTCACCACTTCACCTTTTCCAAAATATCCTACAATATAATTTGTTGGATTTTTCAACTGATACCGAGTCCCTGAAGCTCAGAGGGTTACGGGTTTTTGCTCAAGAACTCAATGCTGTTGCTCAAATCCCAGATCTTCTCAACAGTATCTACTGACCTACCAATTTCTAACGTATTACTTCATATTCATAACATAATCCCGTGTGAAAAACACGATGCTTACATCCCAACCATATGTTGTTCTTACAATAATTTCTGGACCAAACCTAACATTGAGGTTTCCAGCATTTCCAAGGAGAAACTTTTCGCCAGATCATGTGATGAAAATGACAGGTGATGGCATGAGCTTTGTTTTTTCTCTATGAGTCAGTCTCAGCGTTCTCTCCCGTCTCTCCTTTCTCTCCACCGTTCTCCTCTTATCTGCGTCACTATGTTTCCTGTCTCAGGCGTGACTTTCTCACAAAAGGGAACTCTCTTCTTTTGTTGTGGGAAAATGTCTTTATGTCGTATCACGTCAGCTGACTACAGATGACATTATTCCCAGGCTTCAAGGAGAACGTAGTTTGTGGGAAAAGCTCTCACGGCAAGGCTCCTTCAGAATTACCGAAACACCAAGACTGATTCATGTGGGAAAAAAAATAAAACATGTCTGTTTCTAAATCTTTAATGCCAGAGAAAACATGAGAGCCGGTAACGCATTTCAGCTCGCTGTATGATCTGAAACATTTACAGCATTTGGCAGATGTCCTTATCCAGAGTCTCATACGTTTATCTAATTCAAGGAATTGAGCAGCTATGGTGTTGAGGGCCTTGCTCAGGGGCCTAGAAGTGTCAGCTTGGCTGGGATTTGAACTCACAACCTTCAAATCCAATGCCTTGACCACTAAGCTACCACTTTCCAACGGCTTCAAACATGTCATCACATCATGTGATCAATATGCAAATTGTAAAATAAATAATGCAAAGGTGAAAAACGTCCTAGATTTTAAAATAAATGTATAGAATAATGATAGAAAAATAATAGCAAAATGTCGATTGCATGTAAATTGCATGTCTTACATGTTTTAAATGGACTCGCAGAAATGAATTCTTTGTGGAAGAATACTAATAATCTAATAATTGGATTATGAGGCCATATTTGGTTCTTCTCCAAACTGTTACCACTAAATTGGAGGCACACAACGGTATTGGACAGCTTTGGATGCCGTAGCATTCTGACTGCACCCCAGGCCTCCTCACCTCACCTACATTACCTGACTAGCATCATACCTGACTACCTGACTAGCATCTTAGTGGCTGAATGAATGTCTGCAAATCTCCACAAAATCTAGTGGAACATCTTGTGATCTTATTTATTGATTTTGTGTTATTTTATTTCATTTAGGTATAGGTTTTAAAACATATTTCCCAGTAATCACTATGAATTATATTATATGCATAGCGACAGTGAAACTAATTGTGGAATTGGGAAACGTGACTCGAGTTGTAAATACACATTGCATATATCTTCTCATAAAATGGTACGATCGGAGCTTCAAAAACGAAGCTCTTCGACGATATAATACTGTAATTATTGTTGAGGTATTGTTGCACTATATAAACAAATCTTTGTGAACACCTCCGCATAAAATTGTGCTTTTTTTTTAAACATCCTATTCCACATTTAGTGTATAGTTGCTGTTGTAGTGGCCTCCACTCTTCTGGGAAGATGTTCCACTAGATTTTGTGGAGATTTTGTGGAGAATCATTGAGCCACAAGGGTGTTGCTGAAGTCATGTACTGATGTAGGTAAGGTGAGGAACCCCATGTAAAGCATATCTTCATGGAGATGGCTTTGTGCACAGAGGAAATTGTCATGATGGAAGAGAAAATGTCATGCTCCTGCATCCAAAGACGTCCTACACATTTGTATGTCTCCATCTTTGTGGTAACCGTTTGAAGAAGAATCACATATGGCTAGAAAAGTCAGGTGTCCCAACTACTTTGTTCATATACTGTGTATTGTAGGTGCTGTGTTTAGGTTGAATTTTTTTCCAAACGCATCATTTTGCACATCTGGATTGTTGTGGAGGTATTTTTGCTGTCCGAGGTGGAGAAAGAAATTCAGAGTTATTATGTCACACTTAAGGACACAATATGGACGACAGGTATTTATATCTCTAACGTACGGAAGTGTGAATCGTACCCAGGTTATTAGGAGCACACAGGCTTCATGCCTTGAGGCTGGGAGACGTCACCATGGCGCTTTGGTTTTGTGCAATGTCGAGAAGATTTATTGTTACAGCCTGTGTGTGTCATCAGCATACGCACCAGTGAGTGGGTGTTAAAGTGTTATTGAAAGGAAAGCCCAGGAGACCAGTGGTTTGGTCAGTAATGCCATTTTGTGACCTGATAAAATGTTACCTTATAAGGTGGTGTTGTGATGTTTTGTGATATCCTCCATCCTCCTTTTTGAAAAACGCCCTTCTCAAAGCAGGCCACGGGTGATCCAGCAGGGTCACAGCTTCCATTCCTCAAAGAAAGCTTTGCTACAAGCCTTAAGATCAAATAATTTCAATTCAATTATATTTTTAACAAAGCTTTTACAAATTAAAGCCGCTTTAAAAAAATATGGATGTAGGCCTTTCAGAAGTGCGGAGACACCGAGCCTTTCACGGTTTTTGAGACACATGCATGTTCCTTCCAGTAAACGAGTGGAAGAAGTTCTGTGGAGTCCAAATGTGACATTTATGTCTCTAACAGAAGAACTTGTGTAAGATGGAGAACAGGAGAGAAGATGTGATCAGACTCCTTCACCCCCACAGTCAAACATGGAGGTAGAAGCTTGTTTTGAAGCAGGGAAGGTTGAAGACTTATTCTGGAAAGTGAAAGAAACCAACATGGCAACCGTTCCATACTTCACCACCATGCAATTTAATCTAGACTGGGACTTATTGGAACCGACTTATTGGAAAGATTTATTTAGAGAGCAAACAGTGATCTAGAGTGCTATGTGTCATGGAACGACCTGCCCAGTTACTGCACCTAAATCCTGTTGAACTGCTCTGGGATGAACTGGATCGCAAGAAAGAAGGAAATCGGTAATTCCTTTTGCCAGGCACTGTAGATTCCTAATGAGTAACCAGTGGAAAGGAAAAGATCCATAAGACACAAAAAACAAACCTTGAGCAATTAATTTCCATTATAAACCATTACATGACATGCAAGCAAGTATGCAAATTTATGTAGATAAATTAAAATGAATTTGACATTGAAGTGAATGAACTCCGCCCACTTTAGCGTCCACATTTGGTAACACATTTTAATGTCATTTAACAACATTGTTCATGGATTCTGTTTCCAGGACTATGATTGGATTGGACTGAAAATGTGGATGAACCTGTAGGCTGCATCCTGAATATAGAATAATTCTAAAGTACAAAAAAATGACCATCATTTCATACCAAATGAAAACTGGCAACAGGCTCCAGTGGATAAATACATAGAGTTCTTAAGAGGAGGTCAGAAAGACGAGCTCTCACAACCAATAAAAAGCTGATGCACTCCCAGCTCATTGAAACTGTTACGTGAGATGAGGTTATTTTAAAGGAAAATACAGAGGGGGTGAAAAAAGAAATTGCTTGCACAAGAACATGGACCTAATCCTCCATGTTTATACTACACTCTATACATGCACCCACTTCTATTTCTTACATATTATATTTTTTTGGTATGTCAAAAGAGCAGAAATTTCATTATATGGTGTAACAGCATGTTTATTGTGCTGTATGTACATTTTTGACTCATAGATCTCAAATATCTGACTCGTAAACTATTCCGGGTAATCGCCATTGGCATCAGTGGGGCTGATCCTGTAAATATGAGTAATATCGATCCCAAATCTGCTTTGACAGCTGTCTCTTACTAAACTGTCTGCTAAAATCCTTGCGAGAATATTAGATGCGTTTCAGCCAGACAGAGGCTCTAATCGGAATTTTTTGGACTGATTTGCTTAACAAACAAAAAAACAGATAATAGAGAACACATCCAGGGGAACACTGTATCTTATATATCAAGGTTGTAGAAAGTCTGGGAGATTAGTGCCATATTGAACCTCATGCATCAGAGCTGTTCCACACTCCCTGTTTCAACACGGGACCTGCTTATTGACCATGTTGCCATGACTGTTATTTTAACAAAAAAACATGCCAGATTAACATCGAACCATAGACCATGAAGACCAAATGTTATATACTGAGTAACCCAATCCAAAAGGGCATCCAGTCTGTTCCTGTAGTTACAGAGATGCCCAAACATGGTGACCATAAATAAGAGAAATGGCAGGATTCGTCGACTGTTTATAAAAAATTGTGGCAAATTTGATGTGTTTTCAAGAATTCCAAGAACCTCAACAAATATTGTTCTTCATACCCTTGGTGCTTGGACTGTGGAGGTGTTGAAGTGGAATTAGGAAATCCAGCTGCTGCCTCAGATAGCTATAGAGGTGTGAGGAAATGTTCTACCTTGCCCTTCATAGACCCAAATGCTACATAGGAGAGCAGGTCATGGTTAGGTTAATTTTGCATGCGGAAAAGAAAACTATAAGTCACTGATAAGTGCAAGAAAATTGTTTTGAATAGCAGGTTAATGGTCAAAGAAATCAAAGAATCTCAAGAACATGTTCAACAACAAGAATATTAAATCTTTTATCAGCAGTTATTACTATGCCGAGCAATAACTAAGAATTGGAAAAATGGAACCAAATGGTCATTTAAAACATTTTCCAAGGTAAAAGTTATTCTTGAAATTTTCCAGAAATGCAGAGAGTGCATCTCCAAAGCCAACGATATGATGCATTAAATATACATATGAAGCAGCTACCGATGCGAAACGATTATCCCCTTTAAGGATGCAGTGTGATCTGAATGCGATGCGATGGAAAAAATATGATGCTTTGATTCAGATAGTTCACTGCAGCTCTACCTCTGCCATGTTAATCTGTATTCTATGTGACTCTCGGGACACGTAGCGTTGTGATACGTCATATTTACGTAGCAGCGGCGGTGCTGAGAGAACGCGCTCGAGAAACAGTTTAGCGACGAGATATTGATCTAGATATCAAATATCGGTCCCAAATTATTGGTTAAAATAATATTTATATATAGTATAGCGCATCTACTAATAATTATATATAAATAAATAGGAGTAGACATTCTTTCTGATTTCTTTGTTCTTCTCTGTGTTAAGGATGAACTTGTTGGAGGAACATCATGCTGTTAGGCTTTGGATTCCCTCCAACTGACAAATGAGCATTACTTTTCATATTAAAAGAGCTTAATTACTATCATAAAGACACTGTTTATATTCATTGCTATTAAAATCAAAACTTTTACTTACTTATGCATATGGTTGGTGGGTGAATCTAACAAATAATTACGCTTTGTTAATAACTAGAGTTGGACTAATAGTGGATTTTACTGATACGGATAGCGAGGTTGGATTGTACTTGCCGATAACGGATTAATCAACCGATACTAGATACTGGATAAAAACCAAACAAACACTCCACTTTAAAAAAAAAAAAAACAGTAATAAAACATGAAAATGTGCTAAAAAAATATATATATATCAATATATTCATTAAAAACATAATTATATAATTAATAAATTATAAACAATAAATAAATATAGCACTCTCTGTGCAGCACGCAGTCTCGTGTGTAAAAACAAACAGCACATAGTGTCAGTGATTCACCTCTAGAGGCCGCTCTCGTAATGACAGCGGTCTTTGTCAGCTGCTCCTGCAACGGATGCGAGCCGGAAAAACTATCTGCATGGATTTTTACAGATAGCCAATAGTTCCAGCAATCAACTACCGATACTACTGGTAAATTGGATGACCTCTAGTAATAACTAAGGAAAATTCTAGTTTTAAAGTCAAATGCAGATATGATATGAGTAAAACATGTATTTAAAATTTAATTTTCAAAATATGTCTCTTGCATAGTTCAGAGGGTCCATGGGCTGTAGTTAGGGTATCCTTGATCGATGCCAAAAGCTTAAATTAAGTAAATGGACTTAAAAAGGTATTCTTCTATTTGGTCTTCTATTTGGTTCTATTCTAGTTTTAACAAACTGAGAGGCTCACGGAATATATTGAGGACCTATTTTCCTTCCTTAAAAAAGCAAACGCAGGTCAGATGGAGTCAACTTTGAGGTTGTAATTGGTCTCAAGCCATTATTATGCATGTTAAACAGTAAGAGCACCTCACAACACAAGTCTTTCCACATTAGAGCTGACGCCGCCTGTGAAAAAAATTCCCAGCTGACTCAGAGGAAGTGAAGCTGCACAGATAGTTTCCGGATACGAAACAACGCGATGTTATTTCTGCTTGCTCATGCACAAATCCTGCTTGCCATGTTTCGTAATTTTATATACGCACAGCATGACAGTTATTTTGATATTGGCAAGCGAACTCAGGGTTCAGAGAAGTGTGTTAAAGTTTGTTAGTTTACCTGTAAGTGAGTTAGTTACAAAACCTGTGATTACAAACAGCTCGAATGGGTGTTCCAGTAAAGATCTCAAACATCTGAGGGCAATTTAATGATGTAATTTCATGTTTATTTATGAAATGTTAATTATTAAGGTTCTAGTTTGTTGGAAAGATCCAAAATGTCAGAAACCCTAGAATTTAGATCAAATTACTCAAAAATGAGGCAAAGCAAGAATATGGTATACTTCAGTTCAATGCAATTTTATATGTGTAGCACTTCAACAATGAACATCGTCTCAAAGAAGCTTTACACAGATGATGTGGTAAGAAAGAATGAATAAGATTGATCTTTATAAGTGTAAGTTTGTCCCTGATGAACAAGCCGGTGGAGACTGTAGCAAGAAAAAACTCTCTGAGATGCATAAGGAAGAAACCTTGAGAAGAACCAGACTCAAGAGGGAACCTCATCCTCATCTGGAGGCACAGAATGTCATTTATTTTAGCTAAATGATGTTGCGGGGTACAGTGATGGGTCAGTGTAGCAGAATGTTGAAGTTAAGTACAGTCCAAATCCATTCTCAAAGCTTCCCAGGCTTGAATCCACAAGCTGTAGATGTGAAACCATCACCAGTTGCACAGAGTGCAATCAAAGAGAACACCATCCAGAGGCAGGCCGGGATGAAGCTGGCAGATCCAAGGAGAGGAGAGGGGCAGGAACAGAGGTCACTGGAACCTCAGGAGATGTTAAACTCAACCAAAAGAGAGAGAGACAGAGAGAGAGAGAGAGAGAGAGAGAGAGAGAGGATATGGATTATTAAGTATCCTTATTGTTGTATAAAAGTTAATGTCACTGTGCAGTTGGGGTTCCGGCAAGACTCGCTATGGCAGCATAGCTAAAAGAAAGAATCAGAAGGTAACACAGACATGAGGGATCTCTGGGATAAGAGACGACCCACCACACCACCGTCAACAAACCTGAGTGAACGTGTGAATGTGAGGGGACGACAGCATACAAATATACCAGTTCACCAAACACTCTATATTCATGTTCCCTCCAGATCTGCGCCTTTACCCCAGAAAAATCTACTGATAAAAGACAACTAAATAAATATGTTTTCAGACTCGGCTTGAACACTGTGACTGTGTCTGAGTCCCGAACACTGATTGGAAGGTTGTTCCATAACTGTGGGGTTTATAAGACAAAGATCTGCCCCCTGCTGTAGTCTTCATTATTTTGAGGTACTAACAAATAGCCTGCACCTTTTGATCTAAGTAGGCGTTGAGGATCATACTTTTACAGAAGTTCACTCAGATACTGTGGTGCGAGACCGTTAAGTGCTTTATACGTCAGTAGTAGTAGTATTTTATAATCAGTTTTATTGGGAGCAGTGTAGACTGATTAAAACAGGGGTGATGTGGTCATATTTCCTAGATCTAGTAAAGACTCTTGCTGCATTCTGGACTAACTGAAGCTTATTTATTCACTTACTTGAACACCCAGACAGTTTGTTTATACTGTAGTCATATTTATGCCCAGTTTCTATAATCCTATCATAAATGGACTAAAGCTGATTTTTCTTCTGATTCATCACACTACGCTGGCTACTACATCTGCATCTTTCAATCCAACTTCCTCCATGTCTTCACCACATCGATAAAAATCCTCTTTGGTCTTTCTTTTTTTCCTCCTTTCTGGCAGCTCCATCCTCAGCATTTTCCTTCTGATATACCCCATGTCCCTCCAAACCATCTCAATCCTGCCTCTCACTTTGTTTTCAAAACATCATACATGCGCTGTCCCTCTAATAAACTCGTTTTTTATTCTGTCCATCGTCACTCCCAATAAAAATCTTAGCATCTTCGGCTCTGCTACCTCCAGCTCCACCTCCTGTCTTTTACTCAATGCCACTGTCTCTAAACCATACAACATCTCAGGTCTCACCACAATTCTATAAACTTTCCCTTTCACTCTCACAGATACTCTTCTATCACAAATCACTCCTGCTATCACTTTTCTCCACCAACTCCACCCTGCCTGCACTCTTTTCTTCACTTCTCTAACACACTCTCCATTACTTTGCACTGTTGACCCCAGGTACCTGAACTCCTCCACCTTCACCACCTCTTCTCCCTGCAACCGCACCCCTCCACTGCCCCCCCTCTCATTCACACACATGTACTCTGTCTTACTCCTACTGACTTTCATTCCTCTTCTCTCCAGCGCGTACCTCCAGCTCTCCAGGCTCTTCTTAACCTGTTTCTTTATTCTCACTACAAATCACAATATCATCCACAAACATCATAATCCATGGATACTCCAGTCTGACCTCGTCCATCAACCTGCATCAACCTCCATCAACCTGCCCATCAACAGTGCAAACAGAAAAGGGCTCAGAGCTGATCCTTGATGCAGTCCAACCTTATTCTTAAAAACCGGTACTAGCAAATTCCTTCTCCATTCCTCAGGCATCCTCTCACCTTCCAAAATCTTGTCCAAAAAACTCCACTGCATCTCTCCTAAAAATCTCCATGGTTCTACCGGTATGTCATCAAAGCCCGGGAAAATAAATAAACTGCAGGCAGAAATGACGTATGTTTTTCCTGTGCGCAGTACAGGGACATAAGCAGTTTCACATGTTTCAGTGTGGATGAGCAATTTTTGGAAAACTTTGGAAAACTCCAGATTAGTATAAACTTAGTTTAATATGTTTTTGTTCTGTGCTTTGTTTTCCCAGGTTTTGAGTTCCGGTTTCACACTCTCGTTATTGTTTTTTTCTCATCCCAACACCACCAAGATGCCACTGTTGGACCCTTAAACAAGGCCCTTAACCCTCAACTGCTCAGTTGTATAAGTGCAATGATATAATATGTGGATAAAAAGTTACTAAATATAAATAAACCTTTAATCTTCTGGGAAGATGTATGTAAGAAGCTCCTTAGCAGGAAATCTTCCACTCCAACCCATGTAAAGCAGATCTTCATGAAGCTAGCTTTGTGCGTTGTCATGCTGAAACAGGTACAGGTCTTCAAATTCAAGCTAAGGACAAATCTTATGCTATCTCATCCTGACTCTTACTGCAGATGAATGAATTACTGAATATCCACCATTCACTGACCAAATATTAAAATGTAACTTTATTTAAAAGGTTTTGTTCTTTGCCTGCAGTGTTACATAAAACAATTGTCTTATTTTATCTGTTTAGCACCAAAGTAAAGATGATCTATGCCACATCAATTGTATTGAACCTCTTCTTATTGTTTTCTCATTGATTCTTTTATTATTTTAAAAATCTTTTTCAGCGTCTAAGTATAAATTGAAGTCTTGAAGTGTGAGACCATAACGAAAATCTGGGTTTTTTTTATATTAAACTGATACTGAACTGAAATAAGAAAAGGGAAATCATGCAATATCCTGAATATTCAGTATTCAGGATGTTGCACAATACAATTTTTGTGCAAATATGTGTTATCGACCATATTACCTCAAGGTCAGATATTTTCGTAAAACTAATCTCTTCTCTTGTATCACTTATTTAGATGCCACTTTGATGGGTTTGATCTCTCATAAGGTTTCGTACAAAGTGTTTCTTAATACTGAGAAACCAAAAGACTGAGAAATTAATAAATAGATCTGAAGATTCTCTGTTTATCACTGATGCTGTTTGCTGATTTTATCTTTTATAATAAAAACTAGAGCTGTCTAAATTAATTTTATTAACTAATTAAACACATTTTATTAACACATGCTTACTACAGCGCATATTTCTGTTTAACCATTTTTATAAAAAATATAAAAAAATTAATATAAAAAAGGCGAAATAAAGACCTTCAACGCAACACATTTATTCACGACATCCTTTCTTTCTTAAATATAATAAAATAAACTCAACTGAAAAATGATTTTTTATTACATTTATTTTACTGTTGCACCAAATCTCGAATCAAACACCTAAATTCACCATGGTGCACATATCCGGCAATTAAAACCGTCCGTGTGGAAACATAGCAAAGATACAATTAAAACAGATAAAAATGTGCAATTAAGTTACGATTAATCACGAGTTAACTCACGACAATCATGCGAATAATCCCGATTAAATATTTAAATCGGTTGACAGCCCTAATAAAAACCTTTTTGTTAAATTGAAAACGAATGCCGATCAGAAGCATTTTCACTATTGCTCTAGGGCTTTTGGATCCCACCGTAGGTCCAGATGTCATCATTTTCTTTCATTTTGTGTTAAATAAAAGCTGACTTAAACATTAAAGTACAGCGTAGAAAGCTATGGATCCCGAACTCTGACACTACTGAAGACTTGGATCCTGGTCCCTGGCATGGCTAGATACCTGGATAATAAGCCTGACACCACTGTAAACCTAGGACCTGGACACTGTAATGGCAATAGAATCAAATCCTAGACCTTGAGACTGCTAAAGACACCTATCATGGACCCTAACATGGCTATAGACCCAAAACCCAGACCCTGACTCTGATATAGACCCGGATTCCGGACCCTGACACTGCTATATAACCGAATCCTGAACACTGAAATGACTATAGATCAGGGGTCTCAAACTCGCGCCCCGGGGGCCAATTGCGGCCCGAGGGACGAAAGTTTGCGGCCCCCACCTTAATATGAAAGTTTAATGTTAGTGCGGCCCGCGAGTTTGATATGTATGGCATTTTACAGTGTTGTGTGCGGAGCTGAACGAACCTACCAATCACAGTGGGGTATATGGCTCGCGGGGGCGGGACATCGGCTGGGCTTGATGTTTAGCAGAGAAACATTTCTCAATGAGTGAAAGATACAGCAGCGTTGCCATGGAGTGTTTTCTTCCGTGCCTGGCTGGCTGCCTCGTTTCTATTGGGCACACGTGGACATTCGCCCCAGCACGCTGCGTTCACAACACTTAAAAAAAAAAGTTTTCTTAAGTTGCTGCCCAGCGGGACATTATACATATATAGACGTATCTAAATGTGTATGTGTATGTGTGTGTAAATATATATATATATATTTATATATTTATACACACACATCAATGGCACTTAGAAAGTTAATATGAGGTCTCTCTCTCTCTGACAAAATAAATCAAAGTGATGTGTACGCGGCGGGATTAAAGAAAAGTAAGAAGCTCAATGCAGCCTAATGTAGTCTGCAGTCACATAGCGACACCTGTCCATCGGCAATAACAGTCCTCGGTAACCCGGACCAATTATAGGGTTGCACCGTTATTTATGGGTCATTGTTTTTTATTTCCATCGCACTATTTGCATTGTATTCGCATTGCCTCATACAATAAACATTACATATATTTCTATATGATGTAAAAGTAGTCAAAACAAATGACATCGACAACAGCACGGTGTCATTTCCTTTTTTCCCCTGTAACAACAGCACATAAAAAGAAACGGGAACGACGTTCTCCATGTAGTGAGACGTTCACTGTCCGTCAGCTAAAGGCTTGATTGAAACGTCAATGCGACAGTGACAAGTTGAATTCTATATATTACACAGCCCCAAACATGTCTTTTTCAAAGCCTGCAGTGAAGAGAAAGATTGGTGATGAGCACAGACAATTTCAGGAAAAGTGGGAAATGCAATATTTCTTTGTTGAGCATAGGGGCACCCCGACATGTCTTATTTGCACAGAGAAAGTTGCGGTGCACAAGGAATACAATTTGAAACGTCATTACACAACTAGACATGCTGAGGAGTATGCGAAATACTAGGGAGATGAGAGAGCCAACCGGGTTGCCAATCTTAAAACATGTCTACTGAGGCAACAAGATTTTTTCAAGAAAGCAACCAAAGAGAGTAATGCAGCAGTCGAAGCTAGCTACATGGTTAGTGAGATGATTGCTACAGCAGGAAAGCCATTCACAGAAGGTGAATTTGTCAAAAATTTGTGCATATTACAGGCTGCAAGTATAATCTGTCCAGAAAAGAAAGGTCAGTTTAGCAACATCAGCCTTTCTGCCAACACCGTGGCAGAGCGCATTTCTGACCTGTCAAGTGACATTTATGACCAACTGTGTGAGAAAGCCAAATGTTTCAGTGTATACTCAGTCGCTCTTGATGAGACCACAGACATTACCGACACTGCCCAGCTCGCAATGTATGTCCGTAGTGTTAATAACAATTTTGAAGTAATGGAGGAGTTGCTCAGAGTAATTCCAATGTATGGCCGGACCACTGCTCAGGAGATATTTTGCCAGTTGTGTGATGCCATTAAGAATGCCGGTTTGCCATGGAAGAGGTTTGTTGGGATAACAACCGATGGAGCGCCATCAATGACAGGGAGGAAAAATGGACTGGTGGCACTTGTTAAAAAAAAAAAACTGGAAGAGGAGGGTGTGGAGGAGGCCATTGCGCTGCACTGCATTATCCATCAGCAGGCCCTTTGCCTGAAGTTTGACAATGTGATGTCTGTCGTTGTGAAATGCATCAACCAAATCAAATCCAGGGGCTTAAAGCAGCGAAGGTTCCGTGCTATTTTAGAGGAAATGGAGTCAGAATATGGGGATGTGTTTTACTTTACCGAGGTACGTTGGCTCAGCAGGGGAAACGTATTGAAGAGATTTTTTGAGTTGAGAGCAGAAGTGAAAGCCTTCATGGAGAAGGATGGAGTGGATGTTCCTGTGCTAAGTGATCCCAAATGGCTCATGGACTTAGCTTTTCTTGTTGATATCACACATGAGCTTAATGTACTCAACAAGAAGTTACAAGGCCAGGGGCAACTTGTCAGTGCTGCCTATGACAATGTGAGAGCATTCTCTACAAAACTAGTGTTATGGAAAGCCCAGCTCTCTCAGACAAACCTATGCCATTTCCCAGCATGCAAGGCACTCGCGGATGCAGGCACACCATTCAGTGGTGAGAAGTATGTTGACGTCATTTTGAAGCTACAGGAGGAATTTGATCACAGATTTGCAGACTTCAAGACGCACAGAGCCACATTTCAAATTTTTGCAGACTCCTTCTCCTTTGATGTGAAAGATGACCCTCCTGTGCTTCAAATGGAGCTCATTGACCTGCAGTGCAACTCTGAACTCAAAGCGAAGTTCAGGGAGGTGAGTGGAAAAGCAGACAAGCTTGGGCAATTTTCGAGAGAATTGACCCCCAGCTTCCCTGAGCTTTCCCGAATGTTCAAGCGGACCATGTGCCTTTATGGGAGCACATACTTGTGTGAAAAGCTCTTCTCCACCTTGAACTTCAATAAGTCCAAGTATAGGTCCAGACTTACTGATGATCATCTTCAAGCCATACTGAGGGTCTCTGGTCTCTGGCAGCAAGAAGTAAGAGAAGCCATGTTTAGAAGAACAGTTCATGTTCTTCAATGTTCCATTCATGTTCAGGATAATTCATGTTCAGAAGAAGGTTAAAGGTTAAAGAACTGTTAATACAGACATTTGAATCTGAATACAGCAGATATAGAAGACTGAAGAAACCACATATAGTCGCTAACTAGAGAAATCTAATTATTATTATTATTTTTATGATTATGATTATTATTTTATTTATTTATTAGTGATTGATTTATTTTCTTATTGATTCTTAATTTCTTAATTTATTTTTTAATTGATTCTTAATTTATTTATTTTTTCTACTTATTTTGTGTTAAAAAATAAAGAGATTTGAGAAGATTGGAATTTTTTAAACAAAGCTTTTCTTGTGGAAAACCTGATACGGCCCAGCCTCACCCAGACTCTGCCTCCAGCGGCCCCCAGGTAAATTGAGTTTGAGACCCCTGTTATAGATCCAGATCCCAGACCCTGAAACTGCTATAGACACAGATTTAGACCCTGAAATGGTTATAGACTCAGATCCCAAAACCTGACATGGCTATAAACACAGATCCCAAACCCTGACATGGCTATAAACACAGATCCCAAACCCTGAAACTGCTATAGACACAGATTTAGACCCTGAAATGGTTATAGACTCAGATCCCAAAACCTGACATGGCTATAAACACAGATCCCAAACCCTGACATGGCTATAAACACAGATCCCAAACCCTGAAACTGCTACAGACACAGATTTAGACCCTGAAATGGTTATAGACTCAGATCCCAAACCCTGACATGGCTATAAACACAGATCCCAAACCCTGACATGGCTATAAACACAGATCCCAAACCCTGACATGGTTATAAACACAGATCCCAAACCCTGACATGGTTATAAACACAGATCCCAAACCCTGACATGGTTATAAACACAGATCCCAAACCCTGACATGGTTATAAACACAGATCCCAAACCCTGACATGGTTATAAACACAGATCCCAAACCCTGACATGGTTATAAACACAGATCCCAAACCCTTACATGGTTATAAACACAGATCCCAAACCCTGACATGGTTATAAACACAGATCCAAAACCCTGACATGGTTATAAACACAGATCCCAAACACTGACATGGCTATAAACACAGATCCCAAACCCTGACATGGTTATAAACACAGATCCCAAACCCTGACATGGTTATAAACACAGATCCCAAACCCTGACATGGTTATAAACACAGATCCCAAACCCTGACATGGTTATAAACACAGATCCCAAACCCTGACATGGTTATAAACACAGATCCCAAACCCTGACATGGTTATAAACACAGATCCAAAACCCTGACATGGTTATAAACACAGATCCAAAACCCTGACATGGTTATAAACACAGATCCCAAACCCTGAAATGGTTATAGACTCAGATCCCAAACCCTGACATGGCTATAAACACAGATCCCAAACCCTGACATGGCTATAAACACAGATCCAAAACCCTGATATGGTTATAAACACAGATCCCAAACCCTGACATGGTTATAAACACAGATCCCAAACCCTGATATGGTTATAAACACAGATCCCAAACCCTGACATGGTTATAAACACAGATCCCAAACCCTGACATGGTTATAAACACAGATCCCAAACCCTGACATGGTTATAAACACAGATCCCAAACCCTGACATGGTTATAAACACAGATCCCAAACCCTACATGGTTATAAACACAGATCCAAACCCTGACATGGTTATAAACACAGATCCAAACCTGACATGGTATAACACAGATCCCAAACACTGACATGGCTATAAACACAGATCCCAAACCCTGACATGGTTATAAACACAGATCCCAAACCCTGACATGGTTATAAACACAGATCCAAACCCTGACATGGTTATAAACACAGATCCAAAACCCTGACATGGTTATAAACACAGATCCAAAACCCTGACATGGTTATAACACAGATCCAAACCCTGACATGGTTATAAACACAGATCCAAACCCTGACATGGTTATAAACACAGATCCAAACCCTGACATGGTTATAAACACAGATCCCAAACCCTGACATGGTATAAACACAGATCCCAAACCCTGACATGGCTATAAACACAGATCCAAAACCCTGACATGTTTATAAACACAGATCCCAAACCCTGACATGTTATAAACACAGATCCCAAACCCTGACATGGTTATAAACACAGATCCCAAACCCTACATGGTTATAAACACAGATCCCAAACCCTGACATGGTTATAAACACAGATCCAAACCCTGACATGGTTATAAACACAGATCCAAACACTGACATGGCTATAAACACAGATCCCAAACCCTGACATGGTTATAAACACAGATCCCAAACCCTACATGGTTATAAACACAGATCCCAAACCCTACATGGTTATAAACACAGATCAAAACCTGACATGTTATAAACACAGATCCCAAACCCTGACATGGTTATAAACACAGATCCCAAACCCTGACATGGTTATAAACACAGATCCAAAACCCTGACATGGTTATAAACACAGATCCAAAACCTAATTATAAACAAATCCA
Source organism: Silurus lanzhouensis (assembly GCA_039877035.1). NCBI lineage: Eukaryota > Metazoa > Chordata > Actinopteri > Siluriformes > Siluridae > Silurus > Silurus lanzhouensis. The sequence continues at coordinate 476,751 of JBCEWE010000518.1, forward strand.
AACCTGACATGGTTATAAACACAGATCCAAACCCTGACATGGTTATAAACACAGATCCCAAACCCTGACATGGTTATAAACACAGATCCCAAACCCTGACATGGTTATAAACACAGATCCCAAACCCTGACATGGTTATAAACACAGATCCAAAACCCTGACATGGTTATAAACACAGATCCAAAACCCTGATATGGTTATAAACACAGATCCCAAACCCTGACATGGTTATAAACACAGATCCCAAACCCTGACATGGTTATAAACACAGATCCCAAACCCTGACATGGCTATAAACACAGATTCCAAAACCTAAGACTGCTATAGACCCAGCTCTTGGGCCGTGACATGGCAATAGACCCAGATCCCAGACCCTGGCATAGCTATAAACCGAGATCTCAGATTGTGAAACTACTATAGACCCGTCCTGGACCCTGACACGGCAATAGATCCAGATCCCAGACTCTGGCACTGCTATAGACACAGATCTTGGACCATGACTTGTCTATAGATCCAGATCCCATGCCCTGAGACTGCTATAGACTAAAAGGCAGACCCTGACATGGTCATAGATCTGGATCCCAAACCCTAACACTGCTATACACTAGAATCCCGAACCCTGATGCTTCTATAGACCCAGATCTCGGGCCCTGACATGGTTATAGACCAAGATCCCAAACTACAACACCGCTATAGACCTGGATGCTGTTCATGGATATATAACTGGGTCCTGGACTTATAGTTATGATCTTTCTATACTATTGTATTTTTGTGCTCTGAATTTGGATTTTTTGTGAAATATAATAAAAAATGAGGGGATAATTACATTTAATTAAAAGGCAGGAGAATAAAAAGAACAAGTGCAAGTCAAACGTGTTTATTTACTTTTGGTGTCCAGGCTTTGTCGATTCAAAGGTTTTTACCATTTCCAAAACATGTGAATGACTGCATCTCCTATTTCAATCCCACTCTCACAGATATGGCACATACCTGTAACGATGGGACTCGCATTGGTCAAGCATGAGGTAACGCCAAACTACACTTTATCCCAAACCCTGACCCCTATGAGCCCATATACTGCCTACGACAAGATTTAGGATCTAATGTCAAGGTCAAAGGTTAATATGTGCATAGATGAGGGTGTCTTAACAAGCCATGGCCACAACAGGCCATAAAAAAAAGGGGTCGTCGACACAACTCAGAGTGACCTGCAGGCTCGTAAATCTTCCTAATGAGGTACATAATAAAGTCAAACTTAGATTGTTCTGTGAAGTTTGTTAGATCATGAGGTGCAATGATCAAGAACCAAGAATCTCTAGAAAGAAGATTCGATACCGAGTGATTTTGTAACAAAAAATTAAGTCACTTAGACTCTCACATGACACGACATGACATCATTGAACTGCCAGATCTCTGATGTCACCACCCAGGTTTTTTTTTTTCCCCCTCATGCTTAAAGAGGAACCCTAGAAACCCTAACCAGACAACGGGGAAGATCTATGGGTCGGACTTTTTTTTGGTGTTTGTTTCCTGACAGTCATTCCTGCGCCACATTTAAAATGCTAGGCTCATAGTTAGCTAATGACTCATCTTAACTCTGTAACTCCCTCCCCTGGTGATCACCTGGAGGTGTAGCAGCAGGTCTCACATCTCACTCGGTGCTTAAAGTGAGCGAGTGGGTGAATTAGTGATTGTGCTTCATGCTTTAAGTACAACATTTATAAAAGGATATTGGCGGTAAAAATCGATTGTTAGCAGACTTTTCTTTACAATTTTAAGAATTTTTTTTTTTTTTATATTTTGTGAAACATTATGGCAGAAGATTTGTGATATTTCTCCACAGACTTTGTTTTACTGTGTATATATTAAATATTATTCCATTTCTTTCATAGAAAATGCAGAAACATGCACACAGCTATAGTTCAGCAATTAATATACATACTCATATATGGAATGAGAATGAGATCCAGTCATCATCATCATCATCATCATCATCATCAACATCATCATCATCAACAACATCCACATACACTTTGTCAATCTTTCTCTCTCTCTCTCTCTCTCTCTCTCTCTCTCTCTCTCTCTCTCTCTCTCTCTCTCTCTCTCTCTCTCTCTCTTTCTCTATTTATCTATCTCTGTCTTTCTCTCTCTCTCTCTCCCTATTTTTCTATCTCTGTCTTTGTCTCTGTCTGTCTGTCTCTTCTGCTGTTTCTCTCTCTGTGTCTTTTTGTCTATTTCTCTCTCTCTCTGTCTGTTTCTGCCTGTTAGATAGATCTATCTATCTATCTATCTATCTATCTATCTATCTATCTATCTATCTATCTATCTATCTATCTATCTATCTATCTATCTATCTATCTATCTATCTATTTATATATCTATCATCTATCTATCTATTTATAATAATGCACAATTAATAATTTGCTATCTATCTATCTATCTATCTATCTATCTATCTATCTATCTATCTATCTATCTATCTATCTATCTATCTATCTATCTATCTATCTATCTATCTATCTATCTATCTATCTATCTATCTATCTATCTATCTATCTATCTATGCCTCCTTCATTCAGACAGTTTGAAGTTCAGATTTAAAGCCCAATAATCGAGTGACGGAAACGTGACGAAAGCCAGACCGTCGTGTTTGCTGCGTGTGTGCGTGCGTGTGCGACGGGCTTTGCGCATGCGCACTATTATATATATATAAAAAAAACGTCGCTCAATCATGAAGACGCGCATCAATGCAGGGGCGACTATAAAAGGAGCAGGACTCTGTTCTAGTGCTGATACCTGCTTCTCTCTCTCTCTCTCTCGCTCTCTCTCTCACACACACACACTCACACTCACACACACACACACACACACACACACAACAGCAGGACTGTACCACAACACGTGAGTAAAATATTATAATAAATAATGACGATACAGAAAAAAACTTATTATAATATCTACTGAGATTCTTTCTACTTGTAGTAAAATGAAATTGAGTCTAAACTTGGTGTGTTACAGGTTTAAAGAAAAATCCAAACAATGGTCTCCTTTAGAAGTTTGGATAAAACGCTGGTGTTTGTGTGTGTGTGTTTTCTGTACTACAGCATGATGACAGACTGCAGACCACTGAGGTTAGTGATGTCTCATAAAGCTCACAGATGTTTCCATCCAAAGTTGTGTTTACCTTTTAATAAGAACTTTAATCTGATTCTATCTATCTATCTATCTATCTATCTATCTATCTATCTATCTATCTATCTATCTATCTATCTATCTATCTATCTATCTATCTATAAAACTATATACAAGAAGAATATATATATTTTTGTCTGTCTTTATATCACTCTCTCTTTCCCTTCCTCTCTGTCTTCCTCTCTCTTCTGCCTGTCTGTCTCCTTCTCTAACTCTCATCTGTCTCTCTATCTGTCTTTCTGTCTCTTTCTCTCTTTTTCTGTCAGTCTCTGTGATCCTCATTCTCTCTGTGTTTATAATTAATTGGAATAATTAATTAATTTATGTATTAATTATTAATTAATTCGTAATTAATTAATTTCGCAATTTTATGTCATCTAAAGCTTTAAAAGAGCAGCAAGGGGTCAAGTTCTATCTATCTATCTATCTATCTATCTATCTATCTATCTATCTATCTATCTATCTATCTATCTATCTATCTATCTATCTATCTATCATTTTAACTCACAAACTGTACCTAGTGGAGGTGGAAGCTCAGCGGTTAATATGTTGGACTTCTGTTCGAAAGGTTGTGAGTTCAGATCCCAACACTGGCAAGCTGCCAATCCTGGGCCCTTGAGCAAGGCCCTTAATTCATAGCAACCAGAGCTTTGTTAGATGCTCAGGATAAGGGTGTTTCCAAATGTCTATATATATATATATATAATATATAAATAAATATAGGGGTTCATAAATGTGCTGCCTGTGGGTTTGATTGTTTTTGGATCATCAAATATTTATGTACTGTTAATTTGAGATAATCTTTTAATCCTTAATGAGGTATAAATATACATTTTAGAAGCTGGTCAATCTTTATTTTTTGGCAACAGTGAATAATTAGAGATCGAAATATTTCTTTTTAACAATAGTTATCAATAGAAACAATATCTTTGCACTTGTAGGTTGGATTTTGATTTCCTGCTAAAAGAGAGAATGAAGCTTATTTTTTGTCTTATTTTTTTATTTCTTCAGAGATTTAAAGTCGGTGCATCTCATGATAGCTTCGTGTTCCTCAACAGCCCTTTGTGTTGAGATATTTAAGATAAAAATCTCGATTCGATCCTATTTTATACAAGCGTGTGGTTCCTGAGTTCTCGCATCACATTAATTTGGAAACTCGTGACCTCGTTAAACCACGCAGTTGCTCAGCACCTGAAAAACACATCGTTGTGTAAATTTCCTGATAACGTCATTGGATATTGTGTTCTCTGATATTACACACCAAGGGCGCTCGGTTATCACGCTCTCAACGCTCTTATCGTGTTCTCTGATGTTCTCCAACAGCCGGAGGTCCGTCAGTGAGGTCCAGCTGATGCACAGCGTCGGCCTGCACAAACACATCCAGCAGAGGCAGGACTGGCTGCAGGAACACATGCAGGACATACACACCGCCCCGTTGCATGATGGGAGAATCGGCGACGAGCGCATCGCGCGGTGGCACTCGCTCTCCCAGGCTGTTAGGACCAACACAGCAAATTTAGACGTGATGGAGACGCAGTGATGCGTGGATGCTTTACTCACTCACCCTGAAAATATCAATATTTATTTTTTTTTCTATTTATATATTTATGTATTTATATCGATTGATGGATTTTTCAGTATTCCTGCTTGTTATAATGTTATATACAAGTGTATTTTATGGGATTTATATTTTAGAGAAAAAAACTAAGAGGAAGCACTTTTTTTATTTAATTTTATTGAGATGAATTAATGTTTACTGAAACCAACAATATTGCAGAGTAGGACCAAATTATAATTTTTAAAGAAATATTATGGGATAGAAACAAGGAATTCTATATTTTGTATATTTCTATATATGACTGTTTACTTAATAAATAACACCTAAAGATCTGAGACATGTTTCTCGCTTCGGCTCATTGTCTTGTCGTACAGTAAAGTTGGTGCCAATGAGCTGCAGTCCAGATGGAATTACATAATATTGAAGTATAGAACGGGTTGCCATGGTGGTTCCTTTCTCTTCCATGCTCCAAAACAACTCCAAACCATTAAGCTTCCACCTCCATGTTTGACTGTGGGGGTGAGGGAGTCTGATCACATCTTCTCACCTGTTCTCCATCTTTCACAAGTTCTTCTGTTAGAGACATAAATGTCACATTTGGACTTATCTGTCCATACAACTTTCTTCTAGTCATTTCCTGTTCATGTGTCTGAAAAAAAACAAAAGATGAGGTGTTCCCACATTTTTCATAGATGTAAGTTTATGATACTAAAAAAAAAAAAATAATAATATTAATAAATATATATATATATATAGTGTATTGACTCACTTTGCAACACCAAAATAATATATGTATAATATATAGACTCCAGCATGTTTATAATTTATTTTAAAATTGTATTTATTTATTAATTTATTTATTGTTTTAAACGTGAAAAGGCTTCAATTCCCAACATTGGTAAATTGAATGCAGAGCCAGTTTACGCATGCGCACTCTGACAAGACGCCCTCTTGTCAATTGGACGTCGAGTGAACTCGATAGGTCCCTAAGTAGCAATTTCTCGCCTTTGAATTGGAGCGTGCATAAGGGATCGACGTGCTTTTTGACACCCGACCCGGGGGGCCTCCATGTTCATGGAGGATTGACATTAGCGTTAGCAGTAGATTAGCCTTTTACATCCGACTCTTGAGTCTGAGACCGAAATTAAACTCCAGAGGGCGGTGAAAAAAAAGTCTATCCGAAGCTCTGACTGGTGAGATGTTTATTAAATTAATGATTATTATGTTACGTTTTTTCGTTGACGCTATGCTAAGCTATGCTAGGTATGCTAGTTATCGAGGCTTCCTGTATGTTATAAACGTTTTATAATAACGAATAGCGCGTGCCGGAGTGTTTAATTATTTATGGATTAAAGTAAGTCATCAAACGATCAACTTTATTATTATTTTAACATCTCTAAGGTGTTTTACTCCACTTATATCTAATTTTCCACCCAAATATGAGTTTTTAACCGTTTCTAGTTGCACTCCTGCACTCTGCAGTGCACAGGTGAGGATGTGAGGATGTGTGCAGTCAGCATGAGGATGATGGAGGGAATAAAAATGAATGAATGAATAAATGATGGAGGGATGAGGAGGGACGAGGTTCAGTGTTTATGCAACGCCACTTGTTCGTTTCCTGTAATTACAGGTGCAACTCAATAAAATTAGAATATTATTAAAAAGTATTTTAGTGATTTCAATACAATAAGTGAAACTGAATCTGTATAAATATTATATAGTTTCATCACACAGACTGACATTTAACAGAAACCCACCAATTCACAAAAAAAAAAAAAAAATGAGAATACTTTATAAAAAACAATCTGGAAAGTCTGTTCATTTACTGATCTGTACTCAATACTTGGTCGGGGCTCCTTCTGCTTTAATTACTGCCTCAATCCGGCGTGGCATGGAGGTGATCAGACTGTGGCATGGAGGCGATCAGACTGTGGCATGGAGGCGATCAGACTGTGGCATGGAGGCGATCAGACTGTGGCATGATCAGACTGTGGCATGGAGGCGATCAGACCGTGGCATGATCAGACTGTGGCATGGAGGCGATCAGACTGTGGCATGATCAGACTGTGGCATGGAGGCGATCAGACTGTGGCATGATCAGACTGTGGCATGGAGGCGATCAGACTGTGGCATGGAGGTGGCATGGAGGCGATCAGTCTGTGGCATGGAGGCGATCAGTCCGTGGCATGATCAGACTGTGGCATGGAGGCGATCAGTTCGTGCATGATCAGACTGTGACATGGAGGCGATCAGTCCGTGGCATGATCAGACTGTGGCATGGAGGCGATCAGACTGTGGCATGGAGGTGGCATGGAGGCGATCAGTCTGTGGCATAGAGGCGATCAGACTGTGGCATGGAGGCGATCAGTCCGTGGCATGATCAGACCGTGGCATGGAGGCGATCAGACCGTGGCATGGAGGCGATCAGATCGTGGCATGAAGGCGATCAGACTGTGGCATGAAGGCGATCAGACTGTGGCATGGAGGCGATCAGACTGTGCCACTGCTGAGAGGTAGTATGGAAGCCCAGGTTTCTTTGACAGTGGCCTTCAGCTCATCTGCATTTTTTGGTCTCTTGTTTTTTTAATTTCCTCTTGACAATACACCAGAGATTCTCTGTGGGGTTCAGGTCTGGTGAGTTTGCTGACCAGCCAAGCACACCAACACCATGGTCATTCAACCAACTTTTGGTGCTTTTGGCAGCGTGGGCAGGAAATTAGCATCTCCATAAAGCTGGTCAGCAGAGGGAAGTATGAAGTGCTCCGAAACTTTCTGATAGACGGCTGTGCAGACCTTGGACTTGATAAAACACAGTGGACCACCACCAGCAGATCACACGACTCCTCAAACCACCACTGACTCTGCAAACTTTATACTGGACCTCAAGCAGCTTGGATTCTGTGCCTCTCCTCTCTTCTTTTTGAATGGGCTTCATTTCACCTTTTTCTACCACATTATTTCCTTCCATTCAACTTTTCATGAATGTGCCTGGATCCAGCAGTCTGTGAACAGCAGCTTCTTTAGTGATGACCTTTTGTGTCTCACCCTCCATGTGCAGGGTGTCAATGATCGTCTTCTGGACAACTGTCGAGTCAGCAGACTTCCTCCATGATTGTGGAGCCTGAACCAGACTGAGACACCATTTAAAGACTCAGGAAACCTGAGCAGGTGTTTGGAGTTAATGAGCTGATTAAAGTGAGACACCACAAGTCTCCAATATTCAACTTTCTCACAATATTCTCATTTTTTGAGATACTGAATTTTGGGTTTTCATCAGCTGTGAGCCAAAATCATCAAAATAAAAAGAAATAAACACTTGAAATATAGCAGTGTGTGTGTGTGTGTGTGTTTATGTGTGTGTGTTTGTGTGTGTGTGTGTGTGTGTGTGTGTGTTTGATGAATCTATATAATATACCAGTTTATAAATAAATCAACTTTTTAATGATTTTCTAATTTATTGAGATGCACCAGTAGATCGATGCGCACGTTCGACACACAAAGTGATACGAGGAGGTCTTCTATCCATCCATCCATCCATCCATCCATCCATCTCTCTCTCTCATGCTTCTCTCTCTGTTTCTCTGTCATTGTTGATGTAATTCTACCTCCACGCCTCCTGACCAATCAGAATTGAGAATTCAATCAGTTTAATTTAATTATTCCATTTATTTAATTTTATTTAATCCATTATTAAATTTAATCAATATAATAAGTGTATTGCATTCATTTGATTTATTTTATTTTTATATCTCAATTTGTTTTTAAAAAATATTATTTTATATATTATTTATCCGAGCATGCATTTTATTTGAAATGTAAAAAATGATTTTTTTTTTTTTTTTCACAAATGCTAATAATGATACAACTGCATAAAACAAATAAACAAATAAAAACTGCATTAATAAAAAAACAACAAACAGTTTTGTTTTGCATTTTTTCCCTCTTAACTGTAACTAAATTTAACCGACCGTGACTTAAAAAAATGTCTGTACCGAACTGTGAATATTTTTTTTTATTTATTTTTTTTTGTACGTTTCACCCCTAATTTAAATCAGTAAATCGTTCCTTGTGCGAGATGTTGTAGACATCTGACCATACATTACAGCTTCATCATTGTTGAGGTTATTAAATGAACACTGATGGAGACTGTGTCAGTTGAAGCCCTGAGCTAGTAAAGAAGAACTATTTGAATCTAAATCAAGAACTATTCGAATCCGAATCAAGAACTATTCGAAACCTGAATCAAAAACTATTTGAATCCGAATCAAGAACTATTTGAATCAGAATCAAAAACTATTTGAATCCCAATCAATCTTCATGGTTCCTGAGTTTCTTCATATGAACCTCATGGATCTGATCATGAAAATATTAAGCGGAATCCAATTTATAAAAAAAATTCATAAATGATTTACTGAATTTGTATCCATTAATATGCACAGGATGTTACTAACTAGCTAACAATCCATAAAATAATAGTTATGAAGATATCAGATCTAGAAGAACTTAATAGCTCTGTGGTTAAGCCTCTGGGTTAGTGATCGGGAGGTTGGGGATTCAGGCTCCGCTATCCCTAAGCTATTTCCACTCTTGGGGGCCCCTATGAAAGGCCCTTAACCATCTGTGCTCCAGGGGGTGCTGTAACATAGCTGATTTTTTAAAAGAATTTCAAAGTATAAAGCACCTTTTCTTTTCTTTTCTAAATAGATGATATGATTTTTATTACAGTTGTTGGGTACATTTTCGGGTTTTCTCTCGTTGGACAGGGCATGAGAGTGGCAGACCGGTCCGTTTCAGCGAAACTGTGGGATTTGGAAAGACATGGCTGCACGAGCGCTTTCTTATGACAGCAACTCGAGCGACACTGAAAACTGCGAACAGAGATCAAGCTCCAGACCTCGCCGTGTTTTCAGACACTCGAGGTAAGGCGAGGAAATTTCTTCAGTCGGATCTCACAAACTCGCGACGGGCCACATTCCAAATCATGTTTTCCTCATCCACCAGCAGCTGTACCTTCAGGAGCAGTCACATCTCCTGGATGTGCTTTATGAACATCTTATTCCACATTTAGTCTCCGTTTGTTCTTTTAATAACCTCCACTTTTCTGGGAAGACGTTTCAGTAGATTTTGTGTAGATTAATTCAGCCACAAGGGTGTTAAAGTCATGTACTGGTGGAGGTGAGAAGGTGAGGAGGCTGTCAGTCAGTGTTCACGTTCATCCAGTTTAATATATTTGGAGCTCTACAGCAGGAGATCTTCCACACCAACCTATGTGAAGCAGATCTTCATGGACCTGGCTTGCTTACACCTTTGTGCGCTGAATGACAACAAATCTCCACAGAACATCATTTCAGAAGAGTGGAGGTTCTTAGATGAGCAAATGGGATATAAATGTAGAATGAGATCCAGCAGATGTAACTGCTCCACGTTCCAAATCATCCTGACGGCGTTCAACAGCGTTGGAGCGCTATAGCAGGAGATCTTCCATTCCAACACATGTAAAGCATATCTTTATGAAGCTGGCTTTGTGCACAGGAGCATTGTCGTGCTGGAACAGGCTTTGGTCAAAAATGTCATGCTTCCACGTCCAAAGATGTCCTATACAATGGTGTGCCTCTAAGTTTGTGGTAAAGGTTCGCCACACATGGCTCGAAAAGTCTGGTGTCTCAGTATGTTTGTCCATATAGTGTATGAGGGAGGAACCTGTAGAGGAACTAGATGCAATGTGCTTTTTGGATTTGAATGAAATATTTGTATTAGAATTTTTTTTTCTGTCTTTTTCTTCTGGAGACGAAATATTGAGGAACCCTGTCTGTTTAGAACGTTACAGACGGAGGGCAAACGCAAAGCCGTTTTCATTTCCGTCACTCCAAATTAAGAATAGAGCTATTACTAGCCAGGCTATTTTTAGTCACAGTTGCCTACCAGTGTGTGTGTGTGTGTGTGTGTGTCTGTGTCTGTGTGTGTGTGTGAGGGATGTCTCGCCTCACTTCACATTTTAGAATACTACAAAGATATAACACTTCATTTGTCTGTCAAATCGCCTGCCTTTTATTATTTCTTCATCCCACACACACACACACACACACATATATATATATTTATCCAGAGATTTTTATTCATTTATTTATTTATTTATTTATTTATTTATTTATTTTTATCCATCACTGACCTCAAGCGTCCGCTACCACACATACATTTGGATCATTCTTTTGAATCAGTTCACTGAGTCGATTCATTTGAACTCTTCTACCGACACAGTGATTCATTAAACATTTATAAGGTTACACTTTGGAGGTGGTTGTAGATCACCTACATTCATCTGAAGCACTTGTGCACCACTGATTTTTACCCCCAATCATCTTTGTACGTCTCTTTCTAGATTTATTCTCCTTGCGTTCGCTGTACAAATATATCCCACTCTTCTGGGAAGGCAACTAGATTTTGTGGCGTGGCTGTAGGGGTTCGTGTTCATTCGGCTACAAGAGCATTGTTGAGATCAGACACTGATGTTGAAAGTGGTGAGGAGATTCTAGTTTCTGTGTCAGACATTGGGGTTCATCCATTCCAACCTTCACACCAATGACCTTGTCTTCATGGAGCTCACTTTGCATGGAACTTGAACTTGAACTCGCACAAAGGGGAATTGTGATGCTGCAATTAAAAGTCGACCGATTAATCGGACTGATTTTCTGTCATTTTTTAATAATCGGCATTGACCGATTGTGCTGCACATTAGGCTGATTATTAGTCAGGCGCATCTGATGCACCAAACCGTGCATGTACGCTTTACGTTCTTGTGAGAGAACAGAGCTCTCCCATACCAGCAGGTGGCAGTAGCCTGTATTCGGCACGCAGCATTTACACCTGCCGCAATCATTACTAATGGATTACGTGTAGCTTTAAAAAAATTTTAAAAAGAAAAAAAACGGCCCCATAATCCATCCAAAAAAACAATTGGCATCACATGTCGGCTATCCACTGCCCTGATTTGTACATATCAGCAAAGAAAACACACATCGGTCGAACTCTAGCTACAATTACATACAACGCTGAGCTTCTAACATTGAAGCAACAGTGGTCTGGTGAAGGACTCGTTTTGAACCAGCGGTTTAGATTTTTGTCGCTTTACTGCTATTTGCGTAAAGCTGATTTGTCACTTGTCATTGTCGTTAAATGCTTCATTCACATGCTGCAAGTCGCATATTACAAAGTCGCCAGCAAGCCTTTGTACTACTGGTTGCCATAGTAACTTCTCAATGGGTGGTGCTCATCTAGTCCTCAATGGTTGATGTCCTGCATGCCACGTTGATAATGTAGAGTCTCTACGCTTTGTCGTTAGGAGTCCAACGTAGCTGAAATCGTGGTTTCATGGTGCAAAAAATACACTAAGGAAGTACATTAAAAATTACACATCGGATCTCAATCAGTGATGACGTCCTTCTCCCAGACCTGGATCAGGGCATCATTGAGTCCCTCAACAGTCTCTGGTGCAGCTTGCTGGCTTTAGACTCTCCGATACATATTGTCTGAGGTTTATAATTGGGTTCAGGTCAGGGGAAAGTGATGTTGCTCCAGGCTCTAGATACTTTAACGTCTGTCAGATATGGTCAGTGTGAAGAGGAACGAGTGTCAGTGGCAAATACCAGTCAAGCTGCACTAGACAATGTCATGCCCTTGTGCCACCCATATGGAGTAGGAAAGTTCGGTCAGAAATATGAACACCAGTAGCCTCCAGGAGGAATCTTTACAGGGCTCTGGAAATGCTCTTCATGTTCTTCCTCACACAAGGTCTTGGTCTTGCTGTTGCCTCTTCAGTGTACCTGCTGTCACCAAAGCATGGTGGAACCGATCATTTGTGCTCCCTAACTGGACAGATTGAGATCCCTTATGTGTAAGTGAATGGGTGTGATGAAGGTTTTTCCATGGTCGCTGATCCACAGCGAGACAATCTATTAGCTGTGCTACCAGGGTGGGCGGAGCCTATGCTGTCTCACCTGTCAATCAACATGACCCCTGCCAATTAGAAGTGTTTTATCTGATTGAAAGTAAGATGCTCATTATGCATATTGTGCTGTTTTTCATAGTGGGAAATCAGCCAGCTAGGAATCCATGATGAAGCCCTGCCACACCCTGGGCTCCTCACGCCCCTTTCAACATCCGATTGGCTTGATATAAAAAAAACTGAAAAATAAATAATAAAGGAGTCGATTCATAAAGAACCGTTTAAAGATTCGATTCTCCTGGCGAGCGAATCACGCGTCGCTGCTCGGTGGCGCGTGCTTTGTTTCCGGTTCCTTTCCTTTTTTTTCTTTATGCTTTTTGCCTCATAGCGCGTGTGCAACGTCAGCAAGGCACCGAGCAGCCATTCATGCCTCTCTTTCTCTCGCTCTGTCTCTCCCTCCCTCTCTCTCTCTCTCTCTCTCTCTCTCTCTCTCTCTCTCTCTCTCTGTGTCTATATGTCTGTCTCTTTCTCCTTTCTCCTCCTCCTCCTCCTCTCGTGAATGACTCGCATTGACTGAGCAAGAACAAATAAAAACAGGCAGACAAAGAAAGAAAGACAGAGAGAAAGAAAGAAAGAAAGAAAACCCCCGCTGGGAATGATGCTGGAGTTGGAGTCGGAGAGGAATGCCCGAGGATGCGGAGTCGTGTCGAAAGCCTGCGTGCGGTGAAGGCGCTCACGTGCTGCTCTGCGCGTGCATCCCGCACATCACGCACATCCTGCCGCGCTGCTTTGTCTTCACCGAGACGCGCGAGAGACGCAACGCCGGTAAGGTCCCATTTCAGCTTCCAGGATGAACAAAGGACTGTTTTCTGCTGTAAACCTCTTCACACACACTTACAAGGAAAGAAATAAGGGGTTGTGAGAAAAATAATGGCACCCCCAGATACCTGGTTTGAAGGTCAGGTGATTAATCTGGGATGTAATTCATTGATTAATTAATTGATTGATTGATAAAATGTTAATGTTTAAAAACATATGGAGACGCTTTCACTGGATATTACCTGATGCTTTTAGGGGTTTATGTGCGAGCAGAAAATCAGGAGTGTGTGTGTGTGTGTGTGTGTGTGTGTGTGTGTGTGTGTGTGTGTGTGTGTGTGTGAGAGAGAGAGAGAGAGTTTTCACACCTCGTGGGAAGGGGAACAATGGAGGCAGAGTGAAGCATCTGATGTCCGATCTCACAGCAGATTCGTATGTTCATCAGACAGTCAGGGTCGCCGAGGTGTCCCAAAAGCGCAAGACCTTTTCGTGCGTGTCGTTTGTTCAAGGGTTTATTTTTCTTTATCTTTTATAGTAAAACATACAAATAAAATAAGTATTTTCTCAGTAAATGGAAAGATACTGATTTCTTTAAAAAAAAAAAAAGAAGAATATTGCTATATTTTCTATGATTTATTTCTAGAATTTCCTCCTCCTTAATGTAAAAAAAAGTGCTCCTCCCCCCTAATATTCATTTACTTTCAATACAAATATTGTTTTAAAGAGAAAAGAATTCATGCGGCGCAGAGTAAGTAAGCTGGAAGTGCTTTTGAATAATTCATGCAACAACGCTTTTAAGTGTGAACCGTCCCCGTCAGGTCTGTCCTGTTCCGTCAAGTTCACACGGGAACGGGATTAAACCAAGCGTAAAACGAGTCCTTGTGTTCAAAGCCGGTATTAAAACGTTACAAGAGGTCGAAAAAAACAAGAGGACACTAGTTTTCCGTCACATAAAAAACGGCCAGAATTTGTCGTGTAAAATCATAAGGAACGTTCGAAACATTTTTGATTCCTTTGTAGATAACAAACACAATGCGGTGAATCAGAGGTCGTGAAGGAGAACCTGGCGTTGTAATTAAAGGGAAGCTGAATCTGCCGAGGTGCAGGTTTGACTCGCAGGGCAATTATTACCTCTGAATTATTACCTCTGAATACATGATACGATTTCGTTTTTCTTCAGGAAATGATACGATACTTTTCTAATACATTTGAATCTGATACGATACGATTTGCGATGATGGGAGGATATTCGATGATACCCCCTGAATCTGATACTTCCACAGAATATGATGCGGAACTTGATGATGCCTCTGAATCTGATATGATAAGATACTTGTTGCCACTTTATCTGATCTTTGAGGATACTGCAGAATCTTCAGCGGAACTATGCGTGATAATACTAGTAAATCTGAAACAGTACCTCAGATTCTAATGGTATACCTGACAATAGAATAAAATCTGAATCAGTATGATACTCGATGATACCCCCAAGTTCATCACAAAATGATATTACATTTCTAATAGGATAAGATACTTGATGATACGATACTTGGCGAAAACACTAAATATGATGCAGTAATCGATGATACCACTGAGTGATACAACACCGCTGATTCTGATACAATATGGTGCACTACAATACCATTCAATCTGATATGATACAGTACTTGGTGATACCCACTTGATCCGATACTATACTTGACGATACCACTAATCTGATGGCGTGCAGTACCACTGAACCTGATACAATACGACTTTACCCAATTGAATACTTGTGGATACCACTGCATCCGATACGATACTTGACGATACCACTGCATCCGATACGATACTTGACGATACCACTGCATCCGATACGATACTTGACAGTAGGACTGAATCCAATACTTGACAACTGAAATAACAATGAGTATAATAATTGCTGCTACAACTGAATCTGATACGATACATGACCATACCGGTGAATCTGATACGGTACTTGACGATACGGTTGAATCTGATGTAGAGCACCTTTAACAATGGACATTGTCTCAAAGCAGTTTTACAGAGATAATGCGGTAACAAATAATTGATAAATTTGTTTCTTATAGTTGTAAGTTTGTCCCTAATGAGCGTCCCCAGTCCCCAGTAAAGACTGGTCGGGAAAACCCTGTAAGATTAATTACAGTTTTGGCTTACAGTTTCTGTTAATGAAACGTGTGTGTGTGTGTGTGTGTGTGTGTATGTATGTTTGTTTTTGTTGTTTGTTTTTCGCACTGACTTGCCCAGGGTCTAAAGCTGATTTGCACCTAATTTGTATATTTAGCCATTTTGAAGCGAGTTTCTATCCGCTACTTCGCAGTAACGTGTTAGGTAACGTTTGCCCGGAGAGGAAACCGAAATCCCAGGAATCCATCTTCACTGAACAAGATTTTCTACTCTTACACACACCGTATTTCAGCGTATTCATCACTTTTTTACCCGGTGGACCAATCACACCCTGTCCTAGGAGCGCTCAGGTTTTGCAGCAGGCTCAGGAAAGAAACTATAGCGTACATGTGAGCATGACGAAGGAGAAACGTCCCGAGCTCAAACCACAGCGCCATCCGTCTCATCCCGAAGGCTTTATTTCTTAAGAGTCATCATATCGGGTGATGCGGTCCCTGAAGATGGAGGCACTTTTTATTAAAAGGATGCATGCTTTGCGAACAAGGTGTGGTTGCTTTCAGGAACCCGTTATCGCTCTTTCTCTCCTTCTCTCACTCTTTCTCTCGCTCTCCTTCTCTCATTCACTCTCTCTCTCTCTAGACGTGGCTTGCTGATGGTTCACCATTTTGTCGCACCTTCGCATACTTTTCTTTCAGAGATCAAGGGCGTTTGTGTGTGTGTGTGTGTGTGTGTAAAACACATTTTAACAGACTATGTGGTTTATGGGGACATTTATGTGATATATTTGATACAGTACCCCTGGATTCAATGAGATACTTGTCAATAATGATCTTGTGCTCAGGTTTCTGGAAATGTTTGGTCCATAGAGATAATTTTGAGAAATCCAGAGGTAAAGATTTACGTCTACGTTAATAACCGTTTTTTATGTGG
Organism: Silurus lanzhouensis; assembly: GCA_039877035.1. Lineage (NCBI taxonomy): Eukaryota > Metazoa > Chordata > Actinopteri > Siluriformes > Siluridae > Silurus > Silurus lanzhouensis. The sequence goes on from JBCEWE010000518.1 coordinate 493,337, forward strand.
GAGTCGCCACCATTGTTCGAGAACCTCCCTCAACTTTTCGACCAATCGGATTAGTGAATTGAACTAGCGCTGAAATATCTCAGAAGCTTTCATTATGCTAAAAGGATATCTTCACATTGCTATATGTATAAGTCATGCAGGCTTCAGAGTGATGTTTCCGATCTTCTCCTGTGTGTGTGTGTGTGGTGTGTGTGTGTGTGTGTGTGTGTGTGTGTGTGTGTGTGTGTGTGTGTGTGTGTGTGTTCCCTGCAGCAACAGCAGTCGGCTGCGAGGCTCTCATCTGCACAGCGAGGTGGCGAGGATGAGCGTGCACAGGGCCGAGCACTGCAGGGAGAGGCGTCGCTCTGGAGACCGCTCCAGGGATTCCTCTCACGAACGGGCTGAGGGCCAGCTCACGCCCTGCATCAGGAACGTCACCTCACCTACACGTCAGCAGCTCAGCGGTGAGAACCCAGCTTCATGCACGTACAACCAACGCAGTCGTGCCTCCTTTTTTTTCCCTTGAGAGTCTATGTTAAGATCTACTAAAGCAGATCATCATAAGTATCCATTAATAATAACTAATAATAATAGTATTCTAGGAGTTACACTATATAGACAGTTAGTGGACACCTGGCCATAAGATTGGTATGTGCTTCTTTTTTAAACATCTCAGCCAACATTTGGTCTCCATTTGCTCTTATATTAACCTCCACTCTCCTGGGTAGATGTTTTACTAGATTTTAGTAGAGATTTCTGAGATTTCATTAACCCACATAGGCTTTAGTGAGGTAGTCAGGTACTGATGTAGGTGAGGTGAGGAGACCTGAGGTGAGTTCATAATCATCATGTTTAATAGGGTTTGAGCTCTATAGCAGGAGATCTTTCAGTTCAAAACATGTAAAGTAGATCTTCATGGAGCTGTGCTTTGTGCACAGGAGCATTCTGATACTGGAGACTCCTTCCGTACGTGTTACAATAAACATTTATTTTTTACCAGCGATGTGGTACGTATTTTGGAAATATCTTCAGATTAGTGGGTAAGGCTTTGGATTTGAAGGTCATGAGTTCAAATCCCAGCCACACCAAGCTGCTATTCCTGGGCCCCTATGCAAGGCCCTTAACCCCATAGCATGCTCAGTTTGTATCAATAAAATAAATGTAAGTCACTCTGGATAAGGGAGTCTGCCGTAAATGTAAAATATATAAAAAAAAAATTCTCAAATTGTCCATTTCCACGTTTTACACACACACACACACACACACACACACACACACACACACACACACACACACACACACACACACTAATTTGTCTCCTCTTGTCCCTCTAGACCGAGAGCGGGAAGCGGGATCGTGGTTGAGATCAGCGAGTCCCCGGCTTCAGAAAGTTTCCGGTTCTTTCTGCACAGATTCCCACAGTAAACCTCACGGCTCAGATATGATCTACGTGTATGAGAACGTGAAGGAGGGCTCTCGGAGCGTGAGGACGGCGGAGAGGGTGACCCTCATTGTGGACAACACGCACTTCGTGGTCGACCCCGCGGTCTTCACGGCTCAGCCCAACACCATGCTCGGCAGGTCAGGCTTCATATACGAGTTTATGATTTTCTGTTTGACTGTGAATCAAGTTCTCATGTGGTATATGTAGTACATACATACATACATACATACGTGCATACATGCAGTTGCAGAACACAACAGCAGGTTGTATTTGACTAGAGAGACTGAGAAATAATTCTTTATAGTCATTATACCATTGCTGAAACAACATATCTAATAGTACCCTAACTGTATGTGTGTGTATGTATGGATACATTTATTTATACATTAGAGGTTGAGCGATAGTGGATCCCAACAAAAACCTCAAAATCTCCTGTCTTAAAAAAAAAAAAAAAACAGTACAGAATCATGAAAATGTGTGAATATATTAACTAATAAATATCATTAATAAATAATAAATATAGCGCTCTCCATGCAGCGCGCGTAAAAAGAAACAGCACGTCACGGCAGTGACTCGCCTCTAGAGGCCGCTCTCGTAATGACAGCAGACCGAAAGGCGGAAAAACTATCCGGTTCGGCTTTTGGCGATCACCAATCGCTGCCGATTAATCGGTCGACCTCTACTGCATACAAATATGTCCGGTATTTTTTTTTGGTTTGTATTCCACTAAAGAGAAGTAATTATATAATGGTCATTATACTATTGCTGACGCAACAAATCTGAAGGTGGTCTAAGACTTTTGCATAGTATTGTATGTTAATGATTATATTTAAATATACACTATATGGTTAATGTAGCATTTAGAGAAGGAGTCTGTAGGTTCTCCATGGAGTCACAGCGGTTTGTCTCAGCAGTGGTTTAAGAGGGAGAAATATTTAGATGCTAGTAAGGAAATGGCTTTTTATAGCTGCTTTAGTGTAAGCGAGACCAGGAACCAACCAACAAGCGTAAAAAGGTTCATAAAGTAACTAAATACTTGCTGCCTTACTGTCTTGTGTGTGTGCAGGATGTTTGGAGCCGGAAGGGAGTACAACTTCACCCGGCCCAATGAGAAGGGCGAGTACGAAGTGGCCGAGGGCATCAGCTCCACGGTGTTCCGGGCCATCCTGGTGAGCGTGACGTGCTTTACTCCTCCTTTACTCCTCCTTTACTCCTCCTTTACTCCCCACAGGGTTTAAATATCACAGACTCCAGGCTGCATTTAGAGCGTATTGATTAAGTTTGGAATGAAGCTGCAGTATTCGTGACGACCGCAGTGGCATTAAAATAAATAAATAAAAAAATAAAAACGGCGGTTCAGCACAGAACATTCCAGCAGCTCGGTTTTCACTCAGTCTTCAGATTGGCAATGTTGGTTTAAATCTCCTCTCTGTTCAGCTTCTACTCTCTCGTTTTTTTCCTTTCCAACAAAATAACATGTGCAAGAGAAGTGAGCATTTTACGTAAACACTATACACGATTCCGCACTTAATCGACATTTGCTTTTGTAATAACCTCCACCCTTCTTTAATTCTCCACTAGATTTTTATTGCAAAATGAAACCGGACCTTTGTAACGATCCAATAATAATAATAATAATAATTATTATTATTATTAAGACGATGAAATTGGATACTGCATGAAAATTGATGTGCTTGTGGCGATACATTATACTAACAAAAGTTTGTGGACACCTGGCCTTAAGATTGCTCCTTTTTAGAACATCCCATTCCACATTCGCTCTTATAATAATCCTTCATTGTTCTGGGAAGATGTTGCATTAGATTTGGTGGAGATTTCATGTAGGTGAGGTGAGAAGGCCTGGGGTGCAGTGGGATGAATCTTCCACTCCGACCCATTATCTTCATAGTCGTGCTTTGTGCACAGGTGCATTGGCATACTGGAACAGGTTTGGATCTCCTAGTTACTCGAGCGAAGAGTAAATTTTACGCTACGAAACGTGTCCGATACAAATGCGTGCCTCCAAATTCGAGAGAACAGAGAGAGCAGCTTCGTTCGCAAACAGACGAGCGAACGATTTTTTAGTTTTGCTCCTTCCGTATACGCTGACGTTGTGAAATTCGGAAGCGAAGAAAGATTGGAACCATTCGTAGATGATATTCAAGACGCAGATCTTAAACGGAACGATGTCTTCATTTGTACATCGAAATGACTTCTAGTCTCTTTGATAGCGGTGGATTTATTTCTGTTCTCCACCGTGTGCATGTGTGTGCCTGCAGTTGGTCTGGAGGGAGAGAGAGATGGAGGGAGGGAGAGAGAAAGAAAAAAAGAAGAGAGACGTTACGGATTTCTCGCGTTCTATTTCGCGCCGAGTGCGATGCTGCTGTTTGGTTCGTAAACCCGTTCGAGGCCGAAGTCATTAGGATTTTGCCGTTCTTTCCTTTTTTTTTTTTTTCCTTTTTTTTTTTTTATAAATAAACAACAGCAGTATTATGAGATCCTTTGAACAACCGCGTAAACACCATCGCAGAGCGATTCCCAGCATCGAAGGATTAAAAATCCTGGATGCATCACTCGTTCGCTCGGAGAGACACGCGATAGCTGTTTGAGCTGCTGTTGTGTGAGCCGCATCGTTCAGCGCGAGTCAAATATACGTGTCGGTCAGTGGGCTCGTAGCTGGTGGAGGTTTTTGTTTTGCTTGTGTGTGTGTAGAGCTGCTGCAGTAATGGCTGCCTGTTTGTCTTCTTTCTGCACCTCTCTCTCTCTCTCTCTCTCTCTCCTGGCAGGATTATTACAAATCGGGGATAATCCGCTGCCCCGATGGGATCTCTATTCCCGAGCTGAGGGAGGCATGTGACTACCTCTGCATCTCCTTTGATTACAGCACCATCAAGTGCAGAGATCTGAGTGAGTATTCAGTACCAATGTTTCTTCTTCTTCTTCAAAAAAAAAAAGGAAAAGAGGGGCACTCATTAACGCAGCGTGTGTGTGTGTGTGTGTGTGTGTGTGTGTGTGTGTGTGTGTGTGTGTGAGATGAATCCTAAAGAGAACAGAAATAGGTCAGTAGTTTCTGGAGTGCTCTGGTCATGCGCCTCAGCAGGGACGGCGCCCATCGATCTGTTCATCATCTCGCTCTTAATTTACTCTGTCGTTCCTCTTAACGTATCAGTGATTCAGCATTTAGAAGCCGATCCGTCCAAAATGTAGCTTTTCTAAGCAAAACCATCCAGTGGATGTGTTCAGGTTACACGCAGTACGACTTTTTGCGTCGCGGATCACCAGACACTTTAAAAAACATAGAAAAAAATAAAACATGGATCGGATATAAGAGGGAGGAAAAATAAATGAATCCGTTCCTGGAACAAATGGAAAAGATATTTGTGTTCGGAAAGGAGGCAGGAAAATCTAAGATTATGAAAATAAAGTTTTAGAGAAAGAAGTCAAACTCACGAAAATCTAAAAAAATATTTTTAGATTTAAGTCGGAATTACGAGAATGTAGCTGTAGCAATACAAGATTAAAGTGGTAATATTTCAGAGAAATTGCAGGATTGCTAGAAACGTTTTGCCGTTTTTGCATAAACCGGATGCGGATGATTTGGTTAAATCCTCCTTTAGGTTCGGATTTAGCAATAAGGAAATTCTTCGTTTTATAATCATAATATAATCAGTAAACGAACACCGCAGTGGTTCTGTCGGAAGAAAAAAGAATTTGACATTGAGGAAATCGCTTCTGATGTCTTGCTATAAATAATGCTATTTATAATGTATCATATTTATAATATCAATAATTGCAGTTCCTGAACCCCACAATTTCTTACAGGATTGAATTAATTCCTCCCCTGTTGATATACGATCCACATTTTTTTTTTTCCTCGTATGAGACGAATACTAACCCAGGGTATCGGATCGTGAGGCTTTATCGGACACTGAGACTTTAAATATTCCTGTTCATGAGAGGTTATGAATGGGGTCGTGATTAAAGCTCGCTTTGCCGATTAATCAACATGGTTGGTTTAGATAGTTGGTTGCTGGAACTATCGGCTGTGGCCAAAAATCCATACCGATAGTTTTTCCGGGTTGCGTCTGTTGCCAGAGCGGCTGAAATGGTCCACTGCCATTACAAGAGCGGCGTCTAGAGGGAATGCTCACGTTTGTTTTTACACGTGAGACTGTGCACTGCACGGAGAGTTATATTGTTATATTCATTAATAGTAATTTATAATTTATACTATATTTATTATTACAGTTAATATATTCATTAATTTCATTTAGCATGATTTTGTACTTTTTTCGGTCAACTTCTAGTTGTGATGTCAAACAATTTACTCATCTGCCCTGAACCAATCACATCCAATATGCTAATTACTAAATTATGGCAATGAGTTAACAGTGAAGGTTCTAAATGAGATAATTACACTATACAGACAGAAGTTTGGGACACCTGACTTTCCCAGCCATATGTGGTTCTTCTTCAAACTGTTACCACAAAGTTGGAGACACAATTACACGGGACGTCGTTGAACACAGAAGCATGAGATTTTGCCTTCTTGTGAACTCTGAGGCTTAAACCTGTTCCAGCATGACAATACCCCTGTGCACAAAGCCAGCTCCATGAAGATCTACTTTATATGGGTTAGAAGGTGTGGAAGATCTCCTGCTATAGATCTATAAACCCTGTTGAACATGATGAATGTGAAAACTGGCTGCACACCAGGTCTCCTCTTCTCACCTTGTGGAACATCTTCTAGAGTGGAGATTATGGGATGTTTAGAAGCACATAATTTGTAATCAGGAGTCCACGAACGTTTGTCCATATAGTGTATAACAAAAACGTGTTCCTATAAAGTGATCAAATCTAAATTGTTGTGGTGTAAGAGGAATAACAAACGATCAATGTTTCTGATGTTTATTTTCCCTCAGGCGCCCTGATGCACGAGCTGTCGAACGACGGCGCACGGAGGCAGTTCGAGTCGTACCTGGAGGAGATGGTGCTGCCGCTGATGGTGGCCAGCGCTCAGAGCGGCGAGAGGGAGTGCCACGTGGTGGTGCTTACCGACGATGACGTGGTGGACTGGGACGAAGAGTATCCTCCTCAGATGGGCGAGGAATATTCCCAGAGTCAGTATCTTATCGCCTCATCTCATAGGGCGGGGGTCATGTGTGAAAGTCGCCTCGTTTTTATTTTATCTGTCGCTGCAGCTATCGATTATTTTAGTATTCTAACGATTATTCCGATTATATCGTTTTCTCTACATCCCTCCATTTTTCATTCTGCAGCATCTTCGGTGTTGTATGGAAGCAGGTTTCTTCCACGTAAAAAAACGAAATCTTTGCGCAATTCCGACTTTATTTCTCGTAACCATGTCGTCAGCCTGAAGTTTGGAGCTGTTGCTGTATGAACGAGGTTCCTCTGCCTTATCCGTCTTTGTCTCTTTCCTCGAGAGCTGATTGTTCGACAGAATTCTCTCCAGGGATCGAAGGCTCAGTTCTAACCATGTGATTCTATCGATTGTAGGTGACGCTGCCCGATTGGCTAAAAAAAATGTTGGAATTGCGAGAGAGAAAAAAATCTAAATTAGACAAACGTTTTTTTTTATGTGGTGGAATCGGGCTTCTGTGGTGTTTTCCTGTCCAGAGCGATCCAGAGTTTAGGTGGTGCACCAGTAATAACGGTCCGTGGGGAAACACAGTGCTCCGTGTGAATTTCAATGGAGTAAAAGAAGCATGTATAAAAATTCGCCTCAATGCATTTTTTTAACATGCATTAACAATCACTATGACGACGAATTCATGCGGTGAGTATTAAAACATTTGTCAAACCATATTTAGACGTGGAACAACAAGAGATGAACACACAAATATTAGAGTCTCAAAGTTTTGTGGACACCTGACCATTAAAGTGCTATGTGCTTTTTTTTAAACATCTCATTCCACATTCCATTTGCTACTATAACTTCCACATTTGCTACTTCCACTAAATCCAACCCATGTAGAGCAGATCGTCATGGAGATGGCTTTGGGTCTCCTAATTCATGTATAGGGGAACATTCAAATCCAAAGACATCAGTTTGAGGAAGAACCACATATGACTGTTTTCGGTTCTACAGAAGCCACGATTCATGTTAAGAAATCTCCATTCGTTTATCAGCTTCCAGCGTATTTATAACGAATCCAGAGCTGTAAGAAAGATTCGCCCTGTTACCATGGTGACGTGCTTGTCTCTCTGTTTCTCTTATACAGTTATCTACAGCACCAAACTATATCGATTTTTCAAATACATCGAGAACCGGGACGTCGCCAAGTCGGTTTTAAAGGAGAGAGGACTGAAGAAAATCCGATTAGGGATAGAAGGTAAGAGTTCGGATTACGGGGTGAAGGAAAAGCGGTGTGTCTGCTGTTCAGCGTTAATTCAATTATCAGGGTTTTACTGAAACCAAATCCTCAACATCAAATACCTCCTTCTTCTTTACCCTCATGGTGAACGTGTCAAAGTGTAGACATGAGATCTGTGTGTTTCTGATCAACTTTTCTCATCTTCTCTCTTCACCTGTCCCTCTTTCACTCCCCCCCCCCCATCACTTATCTCCTTCCCTTCCCTCTCTTTTCCTCTACTCCCATTTCTCCTCCCTTCCTTTCTTCTTTTTCTCTTCCTCCTATACCTCTTTCTCTCCACTCTTTCTCTCAGGTTATCCCACCTACAAGGAGAAAGTGAAGAAGCGTCCCGGTGGTCGTCCCGAGGTCATCTACAACTATGTGCAGCGGCCGTTCATCCGCATGTCCTGGGAGAAAGAGGAGGGAAAGAGCCGCCACGTGGACTTCCAGTGCGTGAAGAGCAAATCCATCAGTAACCTGGCGGCGGCGGCAGCGGACACGCCTCACGACCAGCTGGTGGCGCTACACGCCGGACCTCAGGTGGACGAACTGGACATCCTCCCAAACCACCAACACCACCCTGATCCGGACGCTCCTCCTCCTCCTCCGGCTGTATGAGATTTTTATATACGCAAGGATCATCTGGACACGCTGGCTGCATACACACACACACACACACACACACACACACACACACACACACACACACACACACACACACACGGGCAGCCAAACCCACGATGCCTTTCTGAGCCCCTTCCTGCCTTAAGAGACCTGTGTGGCGGATCAACGAGGGTCTACCAGGAGGGAATACCACTGACTTTTGATCTACTGATGATGCAGTATGTGGACTGCACGTATCCAAATCCTCACCCGAGTTTAAGACCCCTGACACACCAGCCCTCCACCACAACCTCATTAGCGAGGTTATCCACGGTGCTTCCCGCACTCACGTTCTGACCCGGAACCCGGAAAAAAAGTTCTATAATATAATGTAATACAGGAAACTTCTAAAACGCTTAAAGTGGCTTAATGTGATGAGGCTTTATTTTTAAATGAGTAAAACTCAGTAAACACATTTATAATAAAACAGCGTAATATGTCCAGACAAGCAGTTTGGTTGAATTTGTATTAAAACGGCGTCTGATCTCGTTAGGCCACGTTAAGCGTTTTTCCTTAAACGTTCGCTATGGGAGGAAAAGGATTAACACGCAATTAAACACGTTACACGTTCGTATTAACGTGTTCGCTGAGTTTGGAACGTCGTCCCCTGTAATAACGTAGATAAATAAGAGAGAGACGGCTAGTTATTGCAAAAACAACAAAAAAAAAAGAGGAAAACTCGGAATTTCTAAACTCAGGTCTCCTTAAACTCCCCTCCCCCACCCCGAGTTCCGCACGCGACGTCAAAGCGACGTGACCGCTCGCGTAAACAAAAGTAGCACTACTTTGCCTTAGTACGATATGATTTAACCTACGTGAGAGTTTAGTGCGTCAGCAGACGAGTTTCGATCTTTGAGGTAATAAAATAGGAAGAATTGCCTGTGTGGTGTTTCTAGTGCACTATGTGTGTGTGTGTGTGTGTGTGTGTGTGTATTAAAAATATTGGATTTTCCGCACACACAGAACTTGGCGAGCCTAGCGATGGCTCCGACCTCTTTTGCCCTCGACCCAGTCTTCCACCAGCGACACAATAATCCACAAGTTCATCGTTAGACACCGAGCGCAGCACAATCGGTCCAATCCGAACATTTTAGCGGGTCTAATCTAACACACACACACACACACACACACGGAGGCTTTTTGTTGCTCGAGTGCAGTCTCACACTGTTCTGGTGAAGAAATCTAATCTAATCTAAATTAGATTGTTTGAAGCCTACAGAATGTTTGGTGATTGGATTCGGGGAGGAAGCGGAGTAAAGACGTCGGTCTGAGCTTCACACAGCTTCTCAGTCCAACCCAAAAGCGTACACATGATGTCACAACTTTGAACTGTACTCTTCTGATTGGTTCCTGTTTGTTTTGAGCGGCGGGGAGACGCCACTGTTTTATAGCTTCACGTGTATTTTAATAATAAAAAGGTATCTGATTGCTGTGGTTTAGAAAAAAACTGCACAGAGGTCTGTCCTTTTTTCTTCGTGCTCATCAGTGTCCTACTGCGTCTGTCTTTCTGCTCGTCCATGTGTCCTACTGCTTGTCCGTGTGTCCTACTGCGTCTGTCTTTCTGCTTGTCCGTGTGTCCTACTGCTTCTGTCTTTCTGCTTGTCCGTGTGTCCTACTGCGTCTGTCTTTCTGCTTGTCCGTGTGTCCTACTGCGTCTGTCTTTCTGCTTGTCCGTGTGTCCTACTGCTTCTGTCTTTCTGCTTGTCCGTGTGTCCTACTGCTTCTGTCTTTCTGCTTGTCCGTGTGTCCTACTGCGTCTGTCTTTCTGCTTGTCCATGTGTCCTACTGCTTCTGTCTTTCTGCTCGTCCATGTGTCCTACTGCTTGTCCGTGTGTCCTACTGCGTCTGTCTTTCTGCTTGTCCGTGTGTCCTACTGCGTCTGTCTTTCTGCTTGTCCGTGTGTCCTACTGCTTCTGTCTTTCTGCTTGTCCGTGTGTCCTACTGCTTCTGTCTTTCTGCTTGTCCGTGTCCTACTGCTTCTGTCTTTCTGCTCGTCAGTGTCCTACTGCTTTTGTCTTTCTGCTTGTCCGTGTGTCCTACTGCGTCTGTCTTTCTGCTTGTCCATGTGTCCTACTGCGTCTGTCTTTCTGCTCGTCCGTGTGTCCTACTGCTTTTGTCTTTCTGCTCGTCCGTGTGTCCTACTGCTTCTGTCTTTCTGCTCGTCAGTGTCCTACTGCTTTTGTCTTTCTGCTTGTCCGTGTGTCCTACTGCGTCTGTCTTTCTGCTTGTCCATGTGTCCTACTGCGTCTGTCTTTCTGCTCGTCCGTGTGTCCTACTGCTTTTGTCTTTCTGCTCGTCCGTGTGTCCTACTGCTTCTGTCTTTCTGCTCGTCCATGTGTCCTACTGCTTCTGTCTTTCTGCTCGTCAGTGTCCTACTGCTTTTGTCTTTCTGCTCATCAGTGTCCTACTGCTTCTGTCTTTCTGCTTGTCCGTGTGTCCTGATGTGTCTATCCATCTGTAGTTCCTTTTGCTTATCTGTCTGTTTTTTTTTTTTACTGCTTGTTTGTCTTATCTTTTGTCCATCTGTCTGTCTGTCTTTTTTCCCCCTTCCTGCTTCTCTTTACATCAGCATCTCTTTTTGCTTTTCTATCTGTCTTTCTTTCTGTCTCTGTCTTTTCTTCCTGCTTGTCAGTGTCCTACTGCTTATCTTTCTATCTGCCAGTCTTTATTTCTTTCTGCTTGTCCATCTGTCTGTCTTTCTTTCTTCCTGCTTGTCTGTGTGCCTCTGCCTTTTTTTTTTTACCCTTTCTTCCTGCCTCCTTGTTTGTCCTTCTTTCCAATCTTCTCGCACCATGAATAAAACATTTCTTCCAGGATTCTGCCGCTGGATGGCAACATGGAACTAAAATATCTCCCTAGTGGAGGACCAATGGCGATGCGAGCGAGAGGAGGAAAAGGACAGGAAGGAACACGAAGGCGGTGTCTTGCGTCACGGTACGTCTCGGGTCCGAGCTTTAACGCTCGTTGTAGTTCGAGGAGAGCAGGGAGGAGTATGAGAGATGTTCTGAGCTAAAGAAACGCTCGGAGAAAAGAACAGGGGAAAATAAAAATGTAATTTTATGCTGATGGAATATTTAACGTTGATACCGTTGTGTAGTGTAAAAACATGAACCACAAAGATGAAGGTCTCTCTTTCAGAGGAGGATGAAAACAATATGTACAGAGATTCAGGAAGTGTGTGTGTGTGTGTGTGTGGTGAGGATCTGCAGCAGTGATGAAAAAGTTCTCCATTTTACAAGAGCATGTGTATTTGCACGATTCCCGCTCAGTGTCGAGGCTCAAGTCTTTCTTTCGGAAGTCCGACCGGGAGCAAACGCTCACAAAGGCCAGGGCAGATCGCTGAAGTCCACGGGGCCTCCGAGACCTGCGTCGGCCTCTAGCAGGCTCATGATGACGGCCATGGCTGCCTCGTCGTTACTGGGACTGCTGGAGCCCGGCTCGTCCATGATGTCGATGCTCAGGTGAGAGTGATCACCTTCAGGGGAAGAGAAACACATGTTCAGTTAAATTCAGTTTTTTTTGTACAGAGCTTTTAACAATAGATCCACAATAAAGTGGATCGAAAGAATGTAAACGTTTTAGAGACGCTCTGACCCAGACGTCTAGACGTCACAATTTTGTCGAATTTGCTCAAATCCTTTACGCTCGCCCATTTTTTTCCTGCTTTCAACTTTGTTCACCTGCTGCATAGTAAATAAATCCACTAACTAACAGGTGCCATGATGAAGAGATGATCAGTGATCTTCACTTTTAATGTTTTGCTGATCGGTGTATGGATAGATAGACCTTCAGATGGACGGACTGACAGACAGACAGACGGATAGATATAAATCTAATGAGAGCTGATGTTCAGACAGACGCTCACTCATTATGGAGTTGTTGGAGTACGGGTATCCAATTGAGTCCGGTCCGGGGACGGTTCCGCTGGACGGCAGCTCGGGGGTTCCTCCGTTCTGAATCTGTCAAAATATACAGCGCGTAAAATATACCGGAAAAATAAGTTTCAATAATCAAAACCATCAGATCAACGCATTTCAAACGGATCGCCGATCCATAAGATTCAAGTCATAAATTAAAGGATACACGCCAAAAGTTTTTGGACACCCGAATTTTCAGACGGTGTGTCTTTTAGAGGTGCACGATCCTTCTCTTGAACTGAAGAGACCCCCAGGCCTCCTCACCATCACCTACATCAGTACCTGACTTTACTTACATACTTGTGTGAGCACAAATCACCACAAAATAGCTAATTGTACTAACAAATGGAAACCAAATGTGGAATGGGATGTTCAAAAAGAAGAACATAACCCTATGCTCAGGTGTCCACAAACTTTTGTCCATACAGTTTAAAAACAAGATATTAATGAAGCTTGTTAAAGACCTGAGGAAAAGGGAGACCTTCAGGGTATTTAAAAAAAAAAGCTCCAATACAAGACAGAACAGGACATAGAGAAAAGAATGAAAGAAATGGATTTGATCTCACTTTCTTGCCCCCTGGTGAGCAGGTGTCATGTGGAGGGGTGCTGGTGATATTGAGCGGGCTGGAACCACAGCTAGACGGAGACGAGCCTCGAATCCTAGACAGAAGAAAGGAGAAATGAGACACAGAGTGAGAGAGTGTGTGTGTGTGTGTGTGTGTAGAAGAGAAGGTCAGATGAATCTTTATGAAACTCTGCCTCACCTCTGGATCTCCATCACCTCCTCTGCAATCATACGGCCGATTTTACCCGCCCCGGGTCGTGTGCCTCCCGGGATGCCTGGAACCGTCTGGAGAGCACGTTTCCCTCCGCCTGCAAGACACGATAAATAATACATCAGGTTTACTGGTGCAGGAAAAGTGTGTGTGTGTGTGTGTGTGTGTGTGTATCAGTGCTAAAGGCACTACAGCGATCCATACACATATAATGGAACTGAAGGCAATGAAAATTCATCACTGTCACACACATTGATTTTACATTAGATTTTTTTTTATAGTTTTTTTTATTATTGCTTTTAGAAACATGGCAGAAAAATAGGTCGCTGGTTGTGTCCTGTTCCAGAAAAAAAAAAAATGGTGCAATTTATTTCAACCAGCCGATCAGAAAAAATAAAAAGAGACAAAGAAAAAAAGAAAGAAAGATAAGTGAATGAGTTGGAATGAGGGATCTGACCGTCTCTGGATGTCAGGACACTGTCCATGCTCTGAGGAGACGAAGCTGATTGCGGATAGCCGGCGTCTGTTCCCTCCAGCACACTGCCTCTGTGATACAATACAAGATGTGTGGAGTTTACAGATTATAATATACCATGTCTCAGTCTGTCTCTATCTCTCTTTCTGTCTCAGTCTGCCTCTATCTCTCTGTCTGTCCCGATTTGTCTCAGTCTCTCTCAATCTTGCTCAGTCTCTCTGTTTCGCTCTGTCTGCCTCGATCTCACTCGGCCTGCCTCAAGCTGCCTTAATATCTCTCAGCCTGTCTCACGCTCTTTCTGTCTGCCTCTATCTCTTATAGTCCGTCTCAGTCTCTCTCAATCTCAATCTCACTTAGTCTGCCTTCATCCCTTGATCTCTCTTAATCTGTCTCACTCACACTCACTCTCGCTCAATCTGTCTCCATCTCTCTCGGTCTGCCTCGATCTCTCGGTCTGTCTCAGTCTGTCTCCGTCTCTCTCAATCGTGCTCGGTCTGCCTCAACCGGCGTCTGTTCCCTCCAGCACACTGCCTCTGTGATACAATACAAGATGTGTGGAGTTTACAGATTATAATATACCATGTCTCAGTCTGTCTCTATCTCTCTTTCTGTCTCAATCTGCCTCTATCTCTCTGTCCCGATTTGTCTCAGTCTCTCTCAAGCTTGCTCAGTCTCTCTGTTTCGCTCTGTCTCTCTCGATCTCACTCGGCCTGCCTTTATCTATCCGTCTGCCCTTCTCTCAGTCTCTCTCCATCTCGCTCAGTCTGCTTTGATCCCTCGATCTCTCTCAGTCAGGATCTCTCAGTCTGGTGCTTTATTTATATAATATTTTCTCACTGTATTTTAGAGAACATTTGATCAAATTTAAGAGGAGAATTGAGGGGAAAAAAGAAACGAGGCATCTTACGAGACCACGGTGTTGGTAGAGACGATGTACTCCACGTCTTTGGTCCAGGGGTTCATGAAACTGAACCAGCGGCTTCTCAGGGTGATGAAGGACCCGTCTTTGATCTTGAACTTGTAACAGTTCGTGGTGATCTTTTCTCTCATCTGTAGAACTGAGAACAAGCCAAAGATCACCTTCCTGAACCTTCAAATCCTCCGATCGTTCATTTCAAACACATCGAACCCACGCAATCTAACCTTGTCTGTGGCATTCGGCGAGATGTGCGATGTCATCCTGATGGAAATACTCATAGAAGGATGTTCCCAAGAGCTCCTGAGGTAAATATGCCAGAATGGCCGTCGCTCTGAGAGGGAAAGAAACGCCGGCGGAGTGTTTAATGCCCGAGAATCCATTAAAAATCCAATACAACTGACACACAAACACACTGCACCATGACCTTCGATATAAATCATGACCTTCAAATTACATCCAAGATCCACAAGTTTTCCTTCATCGGTGCAACAATCTATCAAAAATGTATACACTACCCACAATGCCTTTCGGCTACTCTGTGAGTTTTAGCTCTTATGTCTAGACAGGTAGCGCTTTAATCCTTTTCATCGCACTAGTCATTCACTAGATTCACTGGATCACTAACCGGTCCAGACTGGTCTGTAACTGTAACTCAAACCCATCCTGGACACTGAAGCGCCATAAACAGTGTCCAGGACAACTTCTAATCTAATCTAATCTAATCTAAAAGGTCCAGGCATTGGACTCTGGATCGGAAGGTCACAAGTTCAAATCCCACCACCACCAAGCTGTCACTGATGTAAGGGGTAGCCTTCAGCAAGCCTTCAGCGAGGCCCTTAACCCTCAAATGCTCCTTTGTATAAATAATATAAATTGTTCTGGACAAGGGTGTCTGTTCTTGTTGGACTTCTGATCAGAAGGTTGTGAGTTCAAATCCCATGCCATTAATGTAGATTTTATATGCTGATGAGGAATGAGACAAGGCCGCGCTCTCACCTCTGGTCGACGAAGACGAACTTGCCGTCGATGGTGTGACGGGAGACGTACTCGGTGGGTTTGACGCGGATTTCTCCGTTCACCGGCTGTAGGACAATGTGGGGGTGCAGATGGCCGATGGCCACCAGGCAGCTCAGGTTGCAGCCCTCGTTATCGGGTTCGTTGTCCTCGTCCAGGCCCATCTTGGTAGGAGGCCAGCTCTTAAGGTAACCCGTGCTGTGGATGGTGCAGAAGCTCTTCCGGTCGACTGGTAGGACAAAGTACAAAGTGAAATCTACTAAACTTTCATAGTGAAGCAGGTAGAAATATCCTGAAATACGATAACAGGAACTACACTATTTTATTTTTTTTTCCTGAGTCTTCACTGCAGAAACAAAAGATCCAGCAGGGGGCGCATGTGTTCTAATTCCTCCTAAAAAGCCTAAACGTTGATCTTTTAGATGCTGTAGAACACAGTACCGTCACACTTACTCATCCTGAAACACACCAAAAGGGTGGAAAATATCCAGAAACTTTCCAATGGGAATTTTCTAAATATACTAAGTTGGAAACTTACCAGGAATTTTGGTGAAATAATTTAATTTATAGTATAATTTTACACACAGCACAACACATTTTTTAACATAAATGTATAATTTTATGTAGTTTACATAAAAACTCACCAAGATGGACATTTTCTTGGGATTATTTTATGTGCAGGATTAAAGAAACGATGTGTTATGTGATGGAGTGAATGCACGGTGCATGTAGGGGGCGTGGCCTAAACAACCCTGCAGTAAGTGTGCATGTGATTGATGAATGTGCAGGTAGAAATTTGTTTTAAGTTGTTATAGGCTCACATGCGAATTTTAGTAAATTCCCAGTTTATTACTATTAATTCCCGATAATTCCCGGGAATTTTGCAACCCTAAACACGCCAACACTCCACAACCTGGACTCTTGGTTCGACTCCACCTACAGGTGAGGGACAGGATCAGATCTGAGGTTACCTTTTTTCTTGGAGCAGGTGGAGGGAAAGTCTTTGTCCTCCATTTTGACAGACGGCCGGTTACATTTCATCCTGCAGAAGAAGGAACGACGAGATCCAGAGCAGAGTCTGGAGGGACCGGGGGTGATGTCTGTCTTTACAGGCAAACCAGCTGGAGAGAGAGCGAGAGAAAAGAACGATTGTTTATGTGTGTAAAAAAAGAGACTCCGATAGACAACGAAAGAGTGAGTGAGTGAGTGAGTGAGTGAGAGTGTAAGGAAAAGAGAAAACACATGCAGATATGATGAGGAAGGGAAAGAAAGAGAAATGGATGGAGAGAAAAGCAGAGTTTTAAAAGGAGATATAAAAGTGACAAGGAGAAAGATATGAAGAGAAAAAGAGAGAGAGAGGGGGAGACTCCCCCATAGAGGTGAAGAAAGGTGGAGATAAAGGCAGAGATATGAAATATATTAGAGTGAAAAATTAAGAGATGAAGAGTAAGAAAGTGCACGCATGTCAAAGAGACAAGGGGAAAGAAAGAGTGAGAGACAGAGAGGTACAAAGAGAGAGAGAGAGAGACTCACCCATAAATGTGAAGAAAAAGAGAACGAAAGGCAGAGATATGAAAAATATTAAAGTGAGCAAAGACAAGAAAAAGATGAGGAAAGAGAAAGTGTGCACACGTCAAAGAGACAAGGAGAAAGATGGAGTGAGAGACGGAGAGGTACAAAGAGAGAGAGAGAGAGACTCACCCATAAATGTGAAGAAAAAGAGAACGAAAGGCAGAGATATGAAAAATATTAAAGTGAGCAAAGACAAGAAAAAGATGAGGAAAGAGAAAGTGTGCACACGTCAAAGAGACAAGGAGAAAGATGGAGTGAGAAAAAGAGATATAAGGGGAGAGAGAGAAAAAGTGTTTATGTGTGTAACTGAGACCCCGACAGACAATGAACAGAGTAAGACCGAGAGTGAGACCCAATAGAGATGGAGAAAGATGGAAAAATAGGAAAAGATGGAGATTGTGAGGTAGAAAAAGAGACAGAGTGAGGGACACAGAGAGAAAGATGGAGGGAGAAAGAAAAGAAGTGTGCATGCTTGTCAAAGAGACAAGAAGAAAGATGGAGTGACAGGGACCGGGAGATATAAAGAGAAAGGGAGAGAAAAAGAGTGAGTGACAGAGATATAAAGAGACAAAAGGAGGAGCGGAAAAGAAAGAAAGAGAGCATGCATGTCAAAGAAACAAGGAGGTGAGGGGGGGGGGGGGTGGAGTGTGATTGACACTCCGATAAAGATGGTGAGATATAATAAGAGAATGATTGAGAATGAGGGAGAGAGTGGATGAGAGACACCGCAATAGAGATGAAGAGCAAAGCAAAGGAAGACGAGAAGCATATAGAAGCAATAGAGATGTAGAAAAGGAAAGAGAGAGTGAGAGGGGGAAAAAAAAGAAAGAAGCACGTGAGCAAAAGAAAGACAAAATGAGAGACAGAGATGGAGAAATCAGTGAAAACTGACGAGACATTGAGAACATTATCCTGGTGTGTGTGTGTGTGTGTGTGTGTGTGTGAGAGAACAGAGCAGCTGAAGCTCGTACTCTTGGCATCGATCAGTCGTTCCCTCGGCGCCGTATCGGAGGATGAAAGCTGCTCCTTCACTTTGGCGATGTCTTTCGGATGCAGGTAGTCGAAGAGACTCTGACCAATCAGATCGTTCTGCAGAAACGACACGGTCACTGATTCGCTTCTGAAAAAGCCTCGAACGTGAACGCGGTTTATTGAGAAAACAGATCCCCACCTGGCTGTAGTTCAGAATTTTATACACCGACTCCGAGACGAACAGGATTTTGCCGCGATCGCATCCTACAACAAACAGGAAGCCGTCGGCAGCCTGAGGAGGACCAGGAACAAACTCGGATCGATCGAAAAAAAACGAAAAAAACAATACACAGATATTCCGTAGGAAATTTCCAGAAAAAACCTACTTTCAGTATCAGGTGCTTCAGTTCGTCGTCGGATAAAAACCCAGGCTTGTAGTTCGCTTCGGTGTACGGGTTCGTAGCTCCTGAGAAGATGTCAAGAAAGACGCGTCAGGTAAACTCACGTGTGTGTGTGTGTGTGTGTGTGTGTGTGTGTGTGTGTAAAAGCAGACGTTACTACCTCGTAGCGTCTTCATGTGTTGCACGGCCATGCGCAGGACCGTGAGCTTGTCCAGTTTGCGCGACATGGCGTTGCACGTGGGAACTAGCGACGCCAGCTCGTCTATAAAACTGTTCATCTTATCTCTCCGCCTCTTTTCGATCTGACTGTGTGCTTCCCTGGAACAGAGCGTCTTTTTTTTTTTCTTTCTGATAAAGATATTTACTAATGTTTTATTTTTTATTTTTTTGGCAGGATTCCGCTTTCGGCTCTGCTGCTTTTCCTACCTGGCGTGTTTTATCCGGCCGTGCTGATCTTCTCTGAAATCAGATCAACATGTACAGGTGAGCTCATGCGCTACAATTCAACATGGTGCAAATCATTTATCAATTCATTTAAGAGCGACTTCTAAAGCATGGACGTTTATTTGTGCTCCTTCTCCTTCTCCTCTCCTGTTGTGTCTGCAGGAAGACGCAGCTCTACCTCTGCCATGTTAATCTGTATTCTATGTGACACGCCTCAGTCTCCGTGTTTACGTAGCAGCGGTGGTGCTGAGGGAACGCGCTCGAGAAATCAATTTATATATATATATATATATATCTATCAAATATTGGTCACAAAATTATATAGAAATAAATCGTATTTTTTACCGATGCAAATGTGTTAAAAAATGATGCATCGTGATACAAAGACCAACTTGTATCCGATGCACACTTTTATGCTAAAGAACCAATGTGAATGGCTGAATCTTACCATCCCTACTTTTATATACTGTACATACATGGACTATATGGGCAAAAGTATTTGGACACATTTGTGTATGTGTGTGTGTGTATATATATATACAGTACAGACCAAAAGTTTGGACACACCTTCTCATTCAAAGAGTTTTCTTTATTTTCATGACTATGAAAATTGTAGATTCACACTGAAGGCATCAAAACTATGAATGAACACATGTGGAATTATATATGGAATTATATACATAACAAAAAAGTGTGAAACAACTGAAAAATGTCATATTCTAGGTTCTTCAAAGTAGCCACCTTTTGCTTTGATTACTGCTTTGCACACTCTTGGCATTCTCTTGATGCCTACTTTGAAGAACCTACAATATGACATATTTTCAGTTCACATTTTTGTATAATTTTTATATAATTCCATGTGTTAATTCATAGTTTTGATGCCTTCAGTGTGACTCTACAATTTTCATAGTCATGAAAATAAAGAAAACTCTTTGAATGAGAAGGCGTGTCCAAACTTTTGGTCTGTACTGTAATATATATATATATACACATACACATACACACACATACAGTGGAACCCCGCTTATCGACTGGCTCGGACATCGACCTTCTTGCTTAGCGAGCAGAAATCCACCTGCCACGCCCCCTTCGGCGGCTGTCAAAACCTCCGCTTTCCCTGAAGCCCCCCCGTCTTCAACAATGCACACCTGGGGCTCATTATTCACTCATCACCAGCTCCTATATAAACCCCTCATTCATCCACACTCCTTGTCGGTTATTGTTGGTATGTGAAGGTGTTTGGTGCATGTTTGTCTGTGTTTTCCCTGTCACACGTATTCCTATGCGTTTCTTCCTTTCCGGACTCCACGCGCTCTCCACGCGCTCTCCACGCGCTCTCCACGCGCTCTCCACGCGCTCTCCACGCGCTCTCCACGCGCTCTCCACGCGCTCTCCACGCGCTCTCCACCTCTCCACGCGCTCTCCACTCTCCACGCGCTCTCCACGGCTGCGCTTTTTTTCCAAAGCGCCTTACTTTTTCCTCCCGTGCGTTCGCCCGGATATCTTTCTCTCTCTTTTGTCAAGATTCTATGGACTGTCGTATGTGTGTGTGTGTGTGTGTGTGTGTGTGTGTTTTTGTGTTAAACTCTCCGTGTTTTTATTAAACCAAAGTGAACTGTGCTCCGGCTTTGCCTCCACTCATTACGCTGCATTACAATTATATACAGTATTATTTATGTACCTGTATTATTTAGTATTAATGCTGCTAAAAACAGGGTAAAAATTGTTAATAAATGGGAATCGGTGGAGGTCGGGAACGGATTAATTTGTTTTCCATTATTTCTTATGGGATAATTACATTCGCTCTTTGACCTTTTCGCATTTCGACCGGTTTTAAGGAACGGATTAAAGTCGATAATCGGGGTACCACTGTATATATATATATATATATATTATAAGTGGAGAATAATATAGGACTCACCTTCCTAGTTGTTTATCCTTATCTGTGTCCATACCGTCACTGGGGGTTGAAAAATAAGGAAAAACTAATTTATATTACATTTTAAAGGTAACAAGCATATCTTTTAAAAAATAAAAATAAAAAAAGGAGAAAAGCGATTTTACGTACTCGAATGAAAATCCATCGATTCTGATAAAAAAAAAAAGTTAAAGGATCAGTTTAGTATAACAGAACGAAACTATTACAAACATTTATTGCTGAAACTGCATACATGAATATCTGTGAAAACTAAACCCATTTGGTGCCTTTAATTGCCAAATGACATCAAAATGCAAATACAAATATATAAATAAATAATTACATAAAAATTTGAAGAATTATTTCAAATTACTTATAACTAAACTCTGAGCCTCAAATAATCGTTTCTAAAAAATTATGATATAATATTGCGCTCTCTGTGCAGCACGCAGCCTCACCTGTAAAAACAAACAGCACGTGGTGTCATTGATTCGCCTCTAGAGGCCGCTCTCGTTATGGCAGCAGAGCAGAACCCGGAAAAACTATCAGTACGGATTTTTGCAGATATTTCCAGCAATCAACTATCGGTGCTGATTAAATCAGTAGAACTTTATTAGAATCCCCTTTGAGAATTTCGATATCTGCCCCCTTCTGCATACGTGACCGCACAGACACCCACGATTGGCTGGTGTAGACAGACTGTGTGTGATTGACAAGAGAGGACGAATGTGCCCCTCCCACTAAATAAACCAATAAAGGAAAAATAAATATATTTGATCAACCAAGCAAAAAAAAAAAAAAAAAAAGATATCAAAACCTGTCACCATAATTACCACTTTATTAAATACTATATGGGCAAAAGTATTTGGACACGTCATTTTCAGTCATATGTTGTTCTTCCCTAAACTGTTGGAGGCACACTATTGCACATTACGTATTTGGATGTGGTTTGGAAGTGGTTGCATAAAACTTTCCCCTTCATCTGATCTAGGAGACCCAAATCTGTTCCAGCATGACATTTGTGCACAAAGCAAACTCCATGAACATCTGCTTTACATTTCTTGGAGTGGAAGATCTCCTGTTATAGGGCTCCAAACCTATTGAACACCTCTAGGATAAATGTGAACACTGACTGCACCCCAGACCTCCTCAGCACTTGTACACCCTCTTGATCTTAGCTTAGGTGTCCACAATCATTTGGCCATATAGTGAAAGTTAGCAAGCTAGTTACATTGGTTGTTAGTAATAATGTTAGCTTGGTGCCTGCAGCTACAATATTACGCTAAACACATCATTCAAACAACTGTGTGGGAAATATGTAGAGGTTTTATATTTAATGCTCACGTTTCTTGTACGTATCTACATGACCGTGGGTGTGTGCGTGTGTGTGTGTGTGTGTGTGTGTGTGTGTGTGTGTGTGTGTACAGGTGTGTGCTCACTGGTACTCTGTGGCACTGCCTTTCCTCTTGCGTGTGTAGTCCATGCCTGGTGGACCTACAGAGCTACTGATCATCTCCGTGGAACCAGACATGAAGTCGTTTATCGTGGAGGAGATGTCCATTCTTTGGTCCGCCATTAGATCATCTGAAAGAGAAAGAGAGAGAGAGGGGGGGGGGGGGGGAAGAGAAAGAAAAACAAGTTGATTTAAATACACTTTGGAATATAATCCTATAAACAGTGGATGGGGGGAGGATGCAGTCACAAACATAAAGCCATGTTTCATCATGAAATGAAAAACACAACAAAGAACACCCAGAACTGTTGAGCAGTTAGAATCCTGTATCAGACACATGTGGGACAAAATTCCTCTCCCAAAACTTCAGCAACTGGTCTCCTCAGTTCCCAGATGTATACGGACAGAAGACGTGATGCTACACAGCGGTAAACATGGGCGTGTCCCAGCTTTTCTGAGACGTGTTGCAGCTATTAAATTTAAAATAATTTCATTTTCTTCCTTAAAAGTTTCTTTATTCTTTGTTTAAACATCTGATTTTTTTTTTTGCTTTATTGTGAATAGAAACTGAATTAAGACATGTGCAAATCACTGCTTTTTGTTTTTATTTACATTTTCTACAAACTTTTTTGAAATTAGTGTTGTATTGTTGTCTAGCCATCTGTTCCCCATCCATTTATCCATCTATTCATATAACTGTTTATCTACCATCTATCCACTCATCTACCAACCATCTCATCCATTCATCTTTATCAATCCTGCCATCTTTCTGTCCAAAAATAATTGAAGTTTTTATTTTTTTATTAGTTTTCAAGAAAAATGCATCCCATGTTCCTCAGTATAAAACACCTACAACCTCCAGAGAAAAGTGTCTTGAATGAATCTGCAGATATGAGACTACATGTGTGAGTACAGATTGTGATTGAGTGAAGCAATAAACGCATGAACAGCTTCCGGTTCAGAACACAAACCATTTAAACTTTATAACACGTGATTACACAACAGCGCCATCTGCTGCCGGAGATCCATAATGCGCTCACAAGTTTAGTACATTTACAGCATTATCCAGACAGTTCTCTCATTCATACAACGGAGTATTGGGGGGGGTTTAAGGGCCTTGCTCAAGGGCCCAGCCGTGGTAGCTTAGTGGTGGTGGGATTTGAACTCATGACCTTCTAATCAAAAGTCCTTAAGCACTGAGCTCCAACGTACACAAATCTCCAACGCTATTTTTGGGATAAATGTGAACACTGACTGCACTCCAGGCCTCCTCACCTTCTCACCTCCATCAGTACCTGACTGTTCTGAAAATCTATTAGAACATCTTCTCAGAAGAGTGAAGGTTATTATAAGGGAACTAAATGTGGAATGGGATCTATAATAAAAAGACCAATGTTATGGTCAGGTGTCCACAAACTTTTGTCTCTACAATGTATCAGAATTCCCAGAGAGTAAAACTGTTCGGAAGTTCACTTCTTTCTCCGTGAAACTCGTTTCCTTTCACACATGAAGTGGAAAACCACAGAGACAAAGACGAATTCTTTCCACTCTTTAGGCCTGTTTCTGCTTTAAAACCCACATCCAGACACCTGAGTGAGTCAGTGAGGTGTTGCTTTAAAGCAGAGACAAGGCAGAAACACAGTAAAGAAAAGAGAAAAGCACAGATGTGGGGGTCCAGTAAACCGTGACTTCTTATCAGCTGTTCTGGGGGATATGATAATGTGGCTGTTTATAAAGAATTTGCTGTTTATAACTGTTACCTACCAACCTATAAATGTTACTATAGATAAAATGTACATTTTTCTTTTTAATCTAAAGAAGAACGACAGGCTGATTTTTTGTCCCAACAACCTCTCAAATATCCAGGAAAAATTAAAAGAAGAAAAAAAAAAGAAACAATGGGTGGAGATGAAAGAAAAGAAGGAAAGAAGACAAAAAGAGAAAAAAAGGAAAGGAGTAGTAAAATAGAAAAGCGGAAGAAAAATAAAGAAAAGGAAGAATTGAAAGAAAAACAGAAGAAAAAAAGAAAATGGAAAAAAAAAAAGAAAGCGAGGATGAAGAAGGAAAAAAAAGCCATTAAATAAAACATTACAATTTATTCAAATTTTGCAAAAACCAAGGGTTCATTCTGCAATGTTCACAAAGAAAAAAAAATAATAATAAAATAAAATATATATTATATATATAAAAACAAGCTCATAATTTTTAAGTAAATCTTTTAATTAAATTGTCCATAATTATCTCAAATAAATGCATTCATTAATTAATCATTAGAAATGTATCATTATTTCCAGAAATAAAACCTGTCCATCCTATAATAATAATAATAATAATAATAATAATAATAACTAATACTACTAATAAAAATATAAATACTACTGTGTGTGTGTTTAGGTATATATGTGTGTGTGTGTGTGTGTGTGTGTGTGTGTGCGCACTCACTCGCTTTTTCTACTTAGGTAACGCTCCTCCTCCTGTTGGTGGTGAAAAAACAACATATAATCCACTCTTGAGATAAAAATCACCACCATCACCACCATAAACTCCTCTTCCACTCACACAACCATCACACACACGGCCATGACACCCACCTGAGCCCCGGATCCGCGCCCCTTCCCCCTGTGACGCTTCTGTGCTCCGCTCCGCAACTGTGACATAAACACACTCTGACCTACTTTCCTTCTTCCGTCGGGCCACTAACCTACATTTCACAGCCAATCACATTCCCGGGAGCCCGCGTGCACCCTCCTAAACCAACCACAGCCTGACTTTCGTTCTTCCAGCGCGTGATTGGCACTCGAGTAAACCAATCACAGCGGAGGGGGCAGGTCCTTATCCTGTCGGGTAAAAAAACAAAACATGGCTGAAGATTTCCAAGTCAGTAGCAGTTCAGAATAAATAAATATCAGAAAATTAAAGAAAAAAACAATTTAGTATTTGCATCCTCTGTATTGACTCTTAATAATGTTTTAATCAATTTTTATTATTTTTATAGGTAGAAATGTTAAAATAGTGCACACACACACACACACACACACACACACACACACACACACACACACACACACAGAGGGACAGACAGATAGATAGATAGATAGATAGATAGATAGATAGATAGATAGATAGATAGATAGATAGATAGATAGATAGATAGAGTGATGATAAACAGACATACAGACAGACAGACAGATAGATAGATAGATAGATAGATAGATAGATAGATAGATAGATAGATAGATAGATAGAGTGATGATAAACAGACATACAGACAGACAGACAGATAGATAGATAGATAGATAGATAGATAGATAGATAGATAGATAGATAGATAGATAGATAGATAGATAGAGTGATGATAAACAGACATACAGATAGATAGATAGATAGATAGATAGATAGATAGATAGATAGATAGATAGATAGATAGATAGATAGATAGAGTGATGATAAACAGACATACAGACAGATAGATAGATAGATAGATAGATAGATAGATAGATAGATAGATAGATAGAGTGATGATAAACAGACATACAGACAGATAGATAGATAGATAGATAGATAGATAGATAGATAGATAGATAGATAGATAGATAGATAGATAGATATAGATAAACAGACATATAGATAGATAGATAGATAGATAGATAGATAGATAGATAGATAGATAGATAGATAGATAGATAGAGTGATGATAAACAGACATACAGATAGATAGATAGATAGATAGATAGATAGATAGATAGATAGATAGATAGATAGATAGATAGATAGATAGATAGATAGAGTGATGATAAACAGACATACAGATAGATAGATAGATAGATAGATAGATAGATAGATAGATAGATAGATAGATAGAGTGATGATAAACAGACATACAGATAGATAGATAGACAGATAGATAGATAGATAGATAGATAGATAGATAGATAGATAGATAGAGTGATGATAAACAGACATACAGATAGATAGATAGATAGATAGATAGATAGATAGATAGATAGATAGATATATAGATAGATAGATAGATAGAGTGATGATAAACAGACATACAGACAGATAGATAGTAAATTGAATTTACATTTACACAAGTTTTTTGTTTTGCACTTCAGATTATTAAAATCACATTATTTTTGAAACAGTTAGAAATGGAGGTTTTATCACTACATTCCGTCAAAATATAAAAAATCCGATTTTATCAAATCTCTCAGTGAGTCTCCGTAAAAATCAAAGCGATTTGCGTCGCCGCGTATCTGCGTCACTCCCGCATCGCTTTCGTCATCATGACGCGCCGCTTGTCATCTGACTAGGAAAGATGCTCGATCCGAAATCCTTTAGGAAACCTGATTTGTTTGAATGTGATATAAAGACTTTTGCACGGTTTATACAGTAGCGGGCGGAAAGACACACACTGAGCGGATTAACACACTAAAACAAATAAATAATGAAATATACCGGGCTAATGCTAGGTAGCGTCTGTATGTAAACAAACGTGTCATTGATCCAAGAAAATAATTCATTAAAGACCTTATAGACGGTAAGTCAGAGTTTTTTTAGTCTAATCATGTCTGATTATTTTACTGTAAATACTGTGTATTAATATAAAAAATACACCTGAAATCACATTAATGAATGAGGTTTACCTGTAAATTGGAGATTAAAGATGAATTGTGCTGTATTTAAGAGGAAAAAGGCATAAAATATGAAAGGAAAGAATGTAATAGAGAACAGAGTTTTAAATTAACCGAGTTTAGAGTTGAATTCCTGATAAACCAAAAGGTCTCATGATGTTTATATGAAGCTGATATCAATGTCTCAGGACCACAGACTGTATTTACTCATCCATCACAGTGCACTTCATCAATAACACAAGTGTAATGAATGGACCTTCTGTGATGAGTCTGGTTCCTCTTAAGTGTTTAATGAATCATCATAATCATCTCTGTTTGGAAAAGAGGAGCCCAAACTTTCTCATATGAAGAGACAAAAAAAAAAAACAAAACAGACAGGCAGATAGATAGACAGAGAGGCAGACAGACAGAGAGGCAGACAGACAGAGAGGCAGAGAGGCAGACAGACAGAGAGGCAGAGAGACAGAGAAACAGACAGACAGACAGAGAGAGAGACAGACAGACAGGCAGATAGATAGACAGAGAGACAGAGAAACAGACAGACAGAGAGAGAGAGACAGACAGGCAGATAGATAGACAGAGAGGCAGACAGACAGAGAGACAGACAGACAGAGAGGCAGACAGAGAGACAGAGAAACAGACAGACAGAGAGAGAGAGACAGACAGGCAGATAGATAGACAGAGAGGCAGACAGACAGAGAGACAGACAGACAGAGAGGCAGACAGAGAGACAGACAGGCAGACAGACAGGCAGAGAAAGAGAGAGCTGTTCTTAAAAGAAATTGGCATAAAGTATGAAAAGTGTCCCCCCTGTCACCACCCCCTTGTGGGCCGATAAGTTTGGCCCCTCTCTGCTTCAGAGCTACATGCAAATCCTTTCATCATTGTTGATGAACAGAGTCAGTGTTGATGATGAATGATGTTACTGAGGACGGCTGTTTATCCGTTTGTTTATTTGGAACAGAAAGAAGGTGGACAGGATGGGAGCGGAACAGAGCGGCGATTCTGAGCATAAACATTCAGACTACAGCGCTTCAGGTCTGATTCACATCACAAACCCTCACCTGCTGCACTTCACTCAAGTGTCTCCATTTCAGGAGACTTCAATTTCACTACATTTCAGAGTCAAATATCTCACTTTTTTGCCACAAATCTAATCAGTCATTCATGAGGATAAAAACGTAACTGGTGAAACTTGCAGTGAGTCACCAATCAGGATCTGTTTTACACGTGTTCTGATTGGTGCTCGGTGTATCTACTGATCACCAACATACAGTTCGGCATCAGTTCAACATCAAGCAGAACATTTAGAGAGGAATAAATGATGAAGAAACTCCAGACTCGAACTCACCACAACACACGTGACCTCATTTACATAATTTATTTGAAGTATTTGAAAAGGTTCTGGCTCTTGATGATTGTAATAGAAATCAATCAGTGTTTGAGTCATTAATATCATTCTATTAATAGATCAGTGTGCTGAGAGTCACATTCGAGTCTTTACACATAAACTGAGTTGATTAAGTAAAGAGTCGTGATAAAAATGATAATAGGAACATTATAGTTATAATAAATCACTATTTTGATACTTAAAAACATTTAAAGGCAAAAACTTTTGTACTTTTACTCAAGTGAAAGTTTAAAGGGACACTTTTACTGGAGTCACATTTTACAGAGTCTCTACTTTAACTCAACTACATGGTTTGTGAACTTCATCCACCACTGAGAGCAAACGTCTGATTTACATCTTATAGTTACAGACAAACTGATTCAGCTTCTGTCCATAACCGAGACAGTGAGACCAAACAACATCCCTGTACATCACCTGTCTCTCTCTCTCATTCTGTCTCTCTCTCTCTCTCTCTCTCTCTCTCTCTCTCTCATTCAGCATGACTATTTCTTTCTGTCTCTCTCTGATTTTCTGTCTGTCTATTTTTTTTATTTTGTCACTCTTTCCATCTATCTCTTTGTCTGTCTATCTTTGTTTTTCTTTTACTGTCTCTCCATTTTTTCCTGCCTCTCTCTCTTTCTGTCTCTCTCTGATTCTCTCTCTCTCTCTCTCTGTGTGTGTCTCTGATTTTTTTTTTAAACATTGTCACTCTTTCCATCTATCTCTTTTTGTCCGTCTCTCTTTCTGTTTCTCTCTCTCTCTCTCTCTCTCTCTCTCTCTCTCTCTCTCTCTCTCTCTCTCTCTCTCTCTCCTTTTCTGCAGTTGATCAGTGTTATGTGATGTCATGTTTCCCATCGTGAGCTCTGAGAGAGGACTCCTGTAATCACTGCTGATTTGTGTCTGTTGTAGTGGTTCCCTCTCCGGCGAAGCACCGGGCGAAGATGGACGACATCGTGGTGGTCGCTCCAGGAACGCAGTCCTTACGCAACATCCACAACGACCCCGATGTCATCAAGCTTCAGGAGATTCCCACCTTCCAGCCCCTGCTGAAGGGTGAGAACCAGACCTTCGTCTACAAGAGCCGCACTTCATTAACGTGACAATAACGAGTTTCTCTTTACCTCATAGCAATAAGACCGATAGTTGTCATGGTAACAAGAGTGCTGACACTGGAGACTGTTTTCATCTGTAAAGAAAACCTCACGATATCCCTGAGGGAGCTGTTACTATAGAAACCATAATATAAACCAGAGCAACATGTTCCAGCCAATCAGAATCCACGGTGTTCTAAAATAGTGTGTGTGTGTGTGTGTGTGTGTGTGTGTGTGTGTGTGTGTGTGTGTGTGTGTGTGTGTGTGTGTGTGTAGGTGTCCTGAGTGGACAGACGTCCCCCAGCACGGTGTCGGTGGAGAAGTTGGACTGTGTGCAGGTGCTGCAGTTGTGTATGCGCTACCAGGATCACCTTCACCAGTGTGCCGAGGCCGTGGCCTTCGATCAGAACGCTCTGGTCAAGAGGATCAAAGAGGTTCGTTACCATCAGCACCACCGTGTCCTGAACCCGAGCTCCAGTGAAGTCCAGCTCAGGGTCCAAATTCTGTTCCACCACAAACCTACAGACACTTTATACTGGAGCTCCGTTACCCACAATCCTCTGTTTCATTACAGCAGCACTTTTAAAAACAATCTTTCCCTCCTGTCTGTCTCCCTGTCTGCCTTTTTTTTTCTCTCTCTGTCTCTCCCCTCCTGTCTTTCTTTCTTTCTTTTTCTCTCTCTGTCTGTCTGTCTGTCTGTCTCTGCCTTTCTCTTTCTCTCTCTGTCTCTCTGTCTGTCTCTCCCCTCCTGTCTTTCTTTCTCTTCCTCTGTCTGTCTCTCCCTTCCTGTCTTTCTTTCTTTTTCTCTCTCTGTCTGTCTCTCTGTCTGTCTGTCTCTGCCTTTCTCTTTCTCTCTCTGTCTCTCTGTCTGTCTCTCCCCTCCTGTCTTTCTTTCTCTTCCTCTGTCTGTCTCTCCCCTCCTGTCTTTCTTTCTCTTCCTCTGTCTGTCTCTCCCTTCCTGTCTTTCTTTCTTTTTCTCTCTCTGTCTGTCTCTCTGTCTGTCTGTCTCTCCCTTTCTTTCTTTCTTTCTTTCTTTCTTTCTTTCTTTCTTTCTTTCTTTCTTTCTTTCTTTCTTTCTTTCTTTCTTTCTTTCCTTATCTTTCTCTCCCTTCCTGCCTGTCTTTCTTTCTCTTTCTGTCTCTTCCTTACCTGTCCTTCTTTCTCTTTCTCTCCCTTCCTGTCTTTATCTCTCCCTGTCTGTCTTTCTCTCTTTTTACCTGTATATCTCTTTCTGTCTTTATCTCTCTCCATGTCTTTCTCTTTTTCTGTCTGTCTCTCCCTTCCTGGCCCCACCCCACTCTCATTTCTTCCTGCCCATCTTTCTTGTGTATCTCTATTTTTCTGTTTTTCTCTCCTTCTATCTCTCACTTTCTTGTTCTGTCTCTTTCTAACTTTATTTGAAAGTCTCTCATTCACTCTCTTTTCCCGTCTCCGTCCCCCTGTTCCCATAGCAACAGTAAGGTATTATTCCCTATGTTTCAGATGGACCTGTCCGTGGAGGCGCTCTTCAGCATCATGCAGGACAGGCAGAAGCGCTACGCCAAATACGCCGAGCAGATCCAGAAGGTGAACGAGATGTCCATGATCCTGAGGAGGATCCAGATGGGCATCGACCAGACCGAGCCTCTGATGGAGCGCCTCAACAACCTGCTGCCAGAGAGCGAGCGCCTCGAGCCTTTCAGCATGACGCCTGACGCAGATCTGAAATAAACCTCACAGGGGGAGAGACTGTGGAGAGACTGAAAGAGCAGGAACGACAGAACGTATGAAAATATGGAACAGATCACCTTCCTATGTAGCATTTGTTTCGCAGCTTCGCAGGAGTCTTGAAAAAAGTGATGTTTTGCGCCCGCAGGCTTTCCACGTTTCCACGTCTACGTTCCGTGAACTCATGCCTGCTTCTCTGCAGTTTGCCGTTTGCTTTTCGGATTCCACTTAACCAATAATTATTGATTTGTTCGGTGATGTGATGATCCGATGAGCGACACTGAAATGAATTGTGATGATCTGTGAAAATTAAAGAAGAATATCATATCTGTGTCAAACCCCACCCTCATCATTACACCATCATTACACCATCATTACACCGCCATTACATCATCATTACAACATCGTTACATCATCATTACAACAGCACATCTGGAGAAACCTTCAGTATTCTAGAACAGAGCGCTGCATCACACACAGGAATCTCATACAGAGAGAATGAATGTAAAGCAAGAAACCCAATGAATTCAACACGTCTCTTTTAACTGCCCGCATACGTGATCTTTACTGTAACCGAAGCACCGATATTCACCTCAGTAAACGACCCTGGGGATTTATTTCTTGAAACTTTTCTTGAAATGTTCGTCTTGTAAATATACTTGTCTGAGCCAGTCTGGAAATCTTTCGATACCACCTCGTAATTGCGATCAAATTCTTTTATTTCTCTGTCAGCCATTGTGGAATGAAAATAAAAAAAAACAGCTATTAAATCCACACGAATGTATTTGAGTTGTATGTATTTGAGCATTTTGCTACAGATGCGGGTTGCGAGCTCTGATTAGTGCGCTTTCTGACCATCCAATCAAAATACGTGAAAATGCTGACGTTATTGTACGCCTGCTAGATGACCCCGGGGTCTCACACTCGCAATGTGATTGGTTAAAGCTTCATTCTCGTGTATTTGAAGCTACAGACGCACACATTGTTAAAGGTTTTAAGGAAGATTTCTTTGACCCTGGGAACACATGACGCCTGAAATCTGATTGGATAGAAACTCAAACTACTGGAAGCAGTGCAACTGTGAGAAAAGCTATGAAATAAAGAAAATCGATTATTGGGAATTTTAATACATATTAATAAAACATATATATTACATTCTAATATGTAATATTATTATTCTCGAGTTAAGGAAACTGATAATATATATATATATATATATATATATATATATTTTTTTTTTTTTTTAACCGTACAGTGAGTGAACACGTGTTTATTGAGCGTGCGCAGTTCGGACTCCGATCCAGCAGGTGGCAGTAGTGAATCTGAGTTTCTCTCGGTTCAGTGTTATTTTGAGCAGTTGAGATGGCGGACCAGGGTGTATAAAGACGGTAAACTGAAGGGAACAGACCGTGTATGAGCCATGAGGCGCCCCGGGGCCGTGCAGCAGAAAATCCCGTGTGTTTTTCTCACCGAGGTGAAGGACGAAGCATCCAGGAAGCGGGACGGTCAGGTGAGGAGGCAGGAGCAGGGCCTCGTCCCAAACCGCGCTTTAATCCACTCAATAGTGCTCTAAAGTAGTGCCCTACACGAACAGTGATATGGACTTGATGTAGTGTGAGGTGTGCGGATTGGGACGCAGCCACACGCATTGCTTTCTCTTAGTTATTTTTTATGACCATTTCACCCTTTTTTTTACTGATTTGATTAATAAAAACAAAAAAATATATATTCATTGTTTTATTAACTTTTAGTCGAGATTCTAATAGTATATTGAACTGAAACTTTTATTTATTTATTTTAATTACTGTGTGAATTTCACCTCTGTGATCAATTAACGAACCATTTAATCAATTAATTAAATCCATCCATCCGCCATTATATCTTCCCTCCATTTTCTTCTTTTCTTTTGTCTTCCTTGCTTCAGTCTCTCGTTTTATATTCAGCTTACTCCCTGCTTTTCTTCCATCTACCATCTTTCTTTCCATCTTCTGTCCATCAACCATCATTCAATCTTCCTAACCATTTTTTTTTCAACCCAACATCTTCCCTCCATCTTCTTGTCACCTACTGTCTTCCCTCTGATTGCTGTAAACAGGTTCCATCAGTTTTACTTCTCCTGGGATTTCTGATCTACTGTATAATAAAGTCTTAGAATACCCAGAGAACTTCCCTATCATCTGTGAATAAATGATCTTCTCAGTGCCGGTGGTCTTCACTTCATACGTTGCTCGTACCCGGACCACAAGACTCCAGCAGTAGGAACAACACTTTCGTATAAACCCTGTTTACAGGTGTAGGAATGTGGGACTCTGAGGAGGATGAAGGATGAGACACGTTCTCGCTGTGATCTTCAACCTCGTGGTGGAATCTGGAATGATGCCGGTGTGTGTTTTTGTGTTTAGAATTTTCAGGTGGTTGCCACGGAGACGGTGAACCCTGTGGCGGTGGAGTCGGATGTTTACAGCGCGATCGCCACCGAGAAGCTGGACGGCACCTGCTGCTACGTCACAGCGTACAGAGGTGCTGCACATCTGGATGATGTGATGTCATTTCCTGTGTTAGTCACCCTGAGAGAACAGCCAGTTTATCCTTCCTTTCTTTCTTCTGTCTGTCCTCCCTCTATCCTTACTCTGTCCTTCCAAATATCCTCCCGTCTGTCAACCCTCCTACGTCCTTTCCTCCTTTTTCTATCCTTCCATCTAACCTCCTTCCCTCCATATATCCTCCTTTTATACATCTTCATTTCATTCATCTTTCCTTCTTTCACCCATCTCTCCTCCATCCGTCTATCTATATTCCTTTCATATATCCTTATTTTATTCATCTTTCCTCCTTTCATCTGTCCTTCATCCACATATCGTTCCATCTATCTATATTACTTTTATCTATTTTCATTTCATCTATTTATCCTCCTTAAATCTATCCATCCTCCATCCACATATCCTTCTGTCTATCCTCCTTTCATCTATCATTCTTCCACATAAACCTTATTCTGTCCGTCCTTCATCCTTAAATCCAGTTCTGATGGGTTGTCATAGTAACAAATCCTACCGCTGACCCAGAATCATGTTAAACTCTGATGGCTAATAAAGAACGAGGCTGAGGACTGTTTGTTAGATCTCACACCCATCTGCCATCTCATACTGCTGTTCTTGTTTGTTGTGAAGGAGATGCGTATCTCTGGGCTCGTCTGGACCGGAAACCCACCAAGCAGGCGGACAAGAGGTTTAAGAAACACCAACATTCCCAAAAGACCTGTAAAGGTAATTCTGCTGAACATCTCCATCACAGCAGTGCTGAGTCAGGGTTCCAGTTCTGTACGGTTCTGTTCTGTTCTGTTTAAGGTTTCACGTGGAACGTGGAGGAAGATTTCCGACCCGTTCCCGAGTCCTGGATTCCTGCACGTCGAGTTCAGTACGAGAGCGGCCGCCCGATCCCCGATGAACACGGACACATCCCGGGTACACGAGCCGCTTCTGTTCCTGGTTAACCTCATATACACTTTATACGAGATGGTGTCGAAAAGTTTCGAGATTTGCTCTGTTTACAAGACAGTACTTTATTTATCTACGTTTCCACACCACCACCTTCAAAATAGTCCCCTTTGCGCAGCAAAACAGCGCCCCCTAGCGTTCCTGCTACTTCCGGAACGGGTCCCAGGAGCTAAATCTGGTGAGTAGGACGTGAGATAGTGTTGTTTCTTGTTTTCAGTGATGAAGGTTGGCGCTCCTTGTGACTGTGCGTTGCAGCCTTGTGCTGCCATCTGTTGGCGTGTTACGAAACTCGACTCGAAACCTTTTCGACATCACCCTCGAATCGACGTATAAAATACTGAAGACTTTTAAAACCAGAGCCACATTTCTACCTTTTCCTTCCATCTCTATAACAGTGTTGTTATTTTTGAAGGCTGGGTTCCAGTGGAGGATTTTAACAAGCAGTACTGCTGGCACGCGTCCGTGGTGGACTATCGCGCCCGAGTGGCTCTCGTCCTGAGGCCGAATGGCGAGGACGAAGATCTGCTGGAAATCACCTGCGTTCCTCTGACCGAGCTGATGGAGCAAACGCTGGAGCTTATTGGGACCAACGTGAACGGAAACCCGTACGGTAATCTGTCTTACTGCTGCGTCTTCAGCAACGTCATTCTGTTTTAAAATTATTATTCAAATTGTAAACATTGTTATAAAAAAAAAAATACACACACTACAGGGCCAGAAGTATTGGGACATACGGCTTTTTCCGCCATATGAGGTCCTTCTCCAAAACTTCACCACACAATTGTATCGGCCATCCATCCATCCATCCATCCATCCATCCATCCATCCAATGATATTTAAATGAAGATAAAACTGTACATTATGAGATCTGGTGGTTGTATGAAGTATCGCGGTGTGAGATGTTCGACACATCGCCCCACCCTCACGATTACAGACAAACATATTTGGCTCTGTTAAAGGAATGAAAGTGTGTATTATTTGTATTTTTTTTGCTGATCTCAGGTCTCGGCAGTAAGAAGAATCCGCTCCACGTTCTGGTGCCACATGGAAGCCTGCGGGTCCGGAACGCTCCTGCGGTGGAGTACAATCAGCTGCGCTCGTGGTTCCGGGAGAGCGCCGAGGGCCGTGTGGAGGGAATTGTGTGGCACTGTAATGACGGTGCGCTCGTCAAGGTAACGATCTCCGTCTGCTCCATGGGTGTCTGCCTCTCGTTTCTATAGTAACGATCTATATCGATCGTCCGTGTACGAATCTCCATGGGTCTGGCTTTGTGCTGGATCAGGTTTGGGTTTCGGTTTGCTGAAGAACCACATATGGCTGGCAAAGTCAGGTGTCCCAATACTTTTGCCCAGGGAATATAACGTCCCTCTCGTTGCAGGTCCATCGGCACCACTTGGGTCTGAAGTGGCCTGACGGTGACACCTTTTTAAATTCTCTGCCCGTGGAGGTTCATGTGGACTGGCTCCCTGATGCTTCACCTGACTCGAGGAAGAACCTGTTCTCTGCTCTGTCAGACCTCTCCAGACGCCGTTTCAACTCGGTCAGAGACGTACAGCTCGAAGCCTGATCGGTTACGCTGCGTTCCTCCGTCTGGACAGAGGAGGAGTTTTACAAAAACTTCTAAATGCTGAGTACGTGATGCCGAGCATGAACCTCGAGTCTCTCTCCAGCTAGATCAGAGACGAGCAGGACGCTTAAGAAAGAAGAAAGAAGAAAAAAAAAAAAGGAAAAAAAAAAAAAGACTGCTTTCATATTATTGTTAATTCTCCAACCAGGAGAGGGCGCTAGTTTCTGCCGGTCAACATATTAAAATTAATGAGAAATTATGCGCAGTTGAGAACGTTTCACCACAATGAGTGAAAAGAAAGTAAAAAGTATAAATAAATGTGTGAAATTTATTTCATAGAAATAGATTTCAGAAATTTAAGTTAGTTAATGAACTACACATCAATGAATGATTAATTATACATTAATTAAATTAATTGAATATGAATTTCCTCATAACGAGTAAATTGCGAAAGAAATGAAAAGAAAAAGAAATGAAATGCTGATTGAATTTATTTGGCTGAAAGAGAATGATGGATCGAGTACATGACGCACGTCGGTGCTGTTCTAATAAACACACGTAACACGTTTTTTTGGTCTTTCTCTCATTTTTCATACAAAGGAAAAAGTCAGTGATGAAGATGCGCACAGAAATGCACCTTCTCTTCACCGTAATAATCAACAATGATAATAAATATACTTTCTACACACACGCACACAAATAATGGCACAATAAAAACCCTTGGTTTGGTTTTGGTTTTTCTTTACCACGACCCTCAGGAGCCTGTAGGAACCCCTCAGGAACCCTCGTGTCAGCTCAGCAGCGACGTGTCCGTGGGGATGTCGACCTCCACCCCGAAGCGCTCGGACATTTTTTTCAGCTGCTCCTCCAGGATGATGTTCTTTTTCACCTCGACGTTGTAATTGAACTTGAGGTCTTCGAGCTCCTCGAAGAACGTCGGGTCGAAGTTCGCCAGCTCTTTGGTCATCCTTCCGACCTCGTCCTTTAAGACATGAAACGTGTGTAGGTTCTTATAATCCGTACGAAATGTCCTAGGTTTCTATATTAAGCTGAAGATGTAAGCAGGAGTATGTGGTTCTTCTCCAAATTGTCACCACTAATTCAATTGTACAGTCGAATTTTCCCTTAAACTTGGAGACCCAAAACCTGTTCCACCATGACGATCTCCTGCTATAGAGCTCCAACTCTTTTGAACACCCCGGGCCTCCTCACCTCACCTACATCAGCACCTGATTTTACTGACACCCTTGTAGCTGAATGAGCACCACAAAATGAATCAAAATCTAGTGGAACATCTTCCCAGAAGAGTGGAGCTCATTATACCAGCAAATGGAGACTAAATGTGGAATGAGATGTTCAAAACCATTGTATTGGTCAGGTGTCCACAAACTTTTCCATGTAGTCTAACGAAGGAGAGATTTTTGAGGTGGGAAATACCTGGAGCTGGCTTTTCTCAGCACTTAGTGTTTTTACTTGGGCCTGAAGATCTTTGTTTCCTAGACGGAGATCACACAGAGAAGAGTTTAGATATCAAATCCTCACGATGTCGATGACCTGAAGTGACGTCCAAGTAAAGATCCACAATATTACCTGGTCCGTCCAAATCGGTTCCGAACTTCTCCTCGTATTTCTGGATCTGCTCAAGAAGACGGAGCTTCTGTTTCTCCAGCTGGTGGTTCGCCAACCTGAAATGATGAGTGTCGCACGTTAAATCCTCGCCAGTGGTTTGGAATCGGCTCGGACGTGAATACGTTTGTGAACGTAGATACCTGATAGACCTAAACTCCTTAGCAAGGTCATCACTGGGAATGTTCTTCAGGAGCTCCACCTTCAAGAGACAAAACCAGCAGATCAGTACGTGTATGTACACTATACGGACAAAAAGTTTCGGGACACATGACTTTCCCAGGCATATGTGGTTCTTCATAAACAATTGTGCAGAACGTCTTTAGATGCAGGATCATGAAATTTTCCCTTTGACTTTAACTTCTGAGTGAAAGATCTCCTGCTATAGAGCTCCAAACTTATCCACGTTCCTCTTTAGCTCACCACAAATCTCCACCAAATCTAGTGGAACATCTTCCCAGAAGAATGGAGGTTATTCTAACAGCCAATGGAGACTTTTTAATTCTCAGGTGTCCACAAACTTTTGCCGGGAAAGCGTTTAGCTCTAACGTCACGCCACACACGTTACCACGCACTTGTTCGTTCAGCTGCGCGGCGGTTTGCCGTGACGTTTGCTCTTTCTCGCGGGATTCTGCGAGCTGGAGTTTCAGCTCGTTCAGACTCGCGTTCTTCTTGGAGAGTTCGTCCTCGAGGGCTTTCATTTTATTCTCAAACAACCTGGAAAATATTAAATCGCTGATCAGATATAACTGAAAATATTATACTTTTCTTTTTTTTAATCAAAGTTTTTGTAAATATCTGAATTTGTACCTCGTCACAACTTTAGATTTCCAGGTCTTGCTGTCTGCTCCGTCTGAGGACGGACCCTTCGCCTGAGCCAGTAGGAGCTTCTGGTTGGACGCTTCGAGCTCCAGCTTCAGTTTCTCAATTCTTACTTCCAGACTGCTCTTCTCTACTCGCAGCTTCTCTGAGGCTTCGGATTCCTGTAACAGAACGTTAAACATCATAACATAAAATCTCTTTGAATATGTAACTGGATGATTTGATTCAGTTTTAATACTTTTCTGTACGATAATGTGCGGTGGTCTGGAGAACCTGTCGGGTGTGAGTGAATTCTGAAAACACTTTGACACCTTAAAATTTGTGAAATGTAAATATAATATATTTAGTAATATAGATATTTGTGCCTTGGCTATTTTTTAAGATCCTCACCAGAGAAGTTTAAGGGTGTGTCTGGATCTAAGATGGCTCCTCCTAAAAGCCAAACGCCTACATACTTCTCAATCCTAAAACACAATCATCCCCTGGACTTTGTGGCTAGACACCATCTTCTAGACTTGTGGCTAGACTTCACCCCCTGAACTCATGGCTAGACTCCACCTCCCCTGGACTTGTGGCTAGATTTCACTATCTTTTTCGACTTCTGCCTAGACTTTTCCCCTTGGACTTTGTGGCTAGACACCATCTTCTAGACTTGTGGCTAGACTTCACCCCCTGAACTCATGGCTAGACTCCACCCCCTCTGGACTTGTGGCTAGACTCCACCCCCTCTGAACTTGTGGCTAGACTCCACCCCCTCTGGACTTGTGGCTAGACTCCACCCCCTCTGGACTTGTGGCTAGACTCCACCCCCTCTGGACTTGTGGCTAGACTCCACCCCCTCTGGACTTGTGGCTAGACTCCATCTCCTGGACTTGTGGTTAGAATCCATGACCGGAAGCATGTCTCATATTTCAGTTTAGTTAGTAGTCAGTGTAAATGTCTCAGAATAAAACGAGACCTTCCATTGATTTTTCAGCTACATTTTAAAGTGAACGTTTTTCTCAGACCACCACAGACACAAAGCTTTCAGAAACCTTTCTGATGTCCCTGCGCAGCCGCTCGTTCTCCGTCACGATTTTCTCCATCCCTTCAGCCTGTGACTCGAGTTTGGAGGTCAGCTGACTCGCCCCCTTCGTCCTGTGGTATTCGGCCTGAGCGTAACGAGACGAGCGTTATGATTCGTGTAAGGAATGAAAAAAGAAAACAGGAGTTGTGTTCACACGGTGCCGTATATAAACCTTGAGCTTCTCGTGCTCGTGTTGCAGAGCAGTGAGCTGCTCCTGGATCGCCGTCCCCGAGCTCTTCTTCAGAGTCTCGTTCTCTCGTTGCACTCGTTCCACCACCCTCTTCATCAGCATGATGGTCTTCTCCAGCTCGGGGGCTGTTTTTCCGCTTCGTCCAGACTGCGCTGACTGTCGAGAGAAAGAAAACCGGAAAGCGTGGATGCTTCATGACGTGACGTAAAAAATCTTTCTTTTAAAAAAATTAAAATTTTGAAAAATCCACTTCATCGCTGCAACACCCGGTCGTCGATTACTGTCCTCCAATAGCATGCATGTAAATAAAGATCCCAAAATCCCAAAATAAAGATAATGACCTACCCCACGGATATTCCCCAGCTTCCTTTCCACTTCTCCTTTCTCCTTTTTTAGAGCGTCACACATTTCTTTGAGGTCAGACACCTGTGCCTGTTGATAAATTACAATAAATAAGATAATTGGAAGTGGGAATTGGGATTCATTTCCCAATTCCCACTTCCAATTATCGTATTTATTCTGCATTTATTCTGCAATATTTCATAATATTTATCCACTGAATACTAACCCGTCTTCTACTTTGTGACATGATACTGTAATTTCATTGGTTAATTGAAGATCCCTATTTAAAAGATTGCTACTTTGTCTATTTTTTGTTGACTTGTTTGATCTTCGTTTCAATGTGGTGTGTTGAAGTGGCTGTTGTGTTGATCTTAACCTCTTAAGACCCTTTGTATTGCATGCCTTTTTATTTCCTAGCTATTTGAGATTAGTAGGATCCCATAAATATAAAATCCAGAAATGGTCTTTAAACAGGAAATATATTTATATTTTTTAAATGATGTCCACATGCGGAGACACTGGGTTTATATTGCTGCGTAACACGAAGTTTCCAGTGTGTTACAAAGTAGAAAACTGTTTATTTTAAAGCCTGAAGATCAGTGTGCAAAAACTGTAAAACTCCAACATAACTATAAACATTAGAGTCAAAGAACTGAGTCAATTCTGTTGAATCAGAATAACTTTTGACTTGTAGTTTGTCGCCATCTTTCTGCTAATCAGCGTATTGCACTTTTTCTACCACTAAATGGTGCTGTAAAGTGTCTACTGATGAGGACAACAGGTCCAAGTTGTGCAGAATGAAGTATAATGTGCAGGGAAACCAAAATGTAATGTCTCTATATGAGGACGCACGGTCCCAGGAGGTTAATGTTGGTTAATGCAGTGTTGAGGTGGACAATTTGATTCGTTTTCTTTAGGAAATAAAACCTCAAAAAAACAAAAAACAACGCTCTTAGCTGCACCTTTAGACGTGGCAGGTCCTTGTTAGCCTGCTCCAGCTGAAGGCGTAGCTCCAGGTTCTCGCTGGAGAGCTTGAGGTTCTCTTTCTGTAGCTCGTGCTCCCTCTGCGTCTGCGTCCCTGCCGAGCCCCGGCCAGACGTCTGTGCAGAGAACGACATTTCTAAACACCATGATGACAAAATACAACGAACTGTTAACACATCATGACAGAGTGACAGCAAGGGGACCAAGCACTGAAAAGCGAACACAAGTGGGAAGCCTACAGAGATATAAAGCTGACTATCTTCTTGACTGGACACTATATGGTAAAGTACCTCGCCGAGCCACACCGCTTCATTCTTATCCACCGGAGGAGATTGTGATATTAGCTGCCCAAGCCTACAGTCATCTTCTTTAGACGTTTCTCCATCAGCATGTGCTTGAGCCTGTTGAAATTGTGAAGCTTCTGTCTGGCTATTGTGAAACCCAAGAGATCTTTCAATCACTGCTGAATCCTGCTCTGCTGTCTCTCCTCGTTCCTCTTTATCGTCCTGATCTTTATCACGTTTCAACGTGTCGTGTTCTTCTTTCGGTTCCTCAGAGTGGATCTTGTCTACCGTTTCTTGTTCTGTCTGCGGATTTACGGACGCGATTTCGTGAAGTTTTAATTTTCCTCTAAGCACCAGCTCTTGTCCTGGGATCGACGTATCTTCCATTTCTTCATACGCTTTATGGGTATCAGGTGGAAATCCGGCGATCGGCTCCTCGTCATCTCTGTGTTGATGCACGATTTGGTCTTTGCTTAATGATGAAGGATGTGTTTTTTCGTTTTGGGGGTCATTTGAGACTTTAAAGGTCTTTAGATGGGATTTAGGAGAGAAGTTGAACCTGGCAGAAGAAAACCGGCTTTCATCCTTATAAGCAAATGGAAGAAAAGTGAAAATGGTGATGAAGAAAAAAAAAAAAAACCAGAACAATATATTAAATATTTTAGTTGATTTTCAAGACAGAAGTCTGGGATTTTAAGAGGTTTTGGACCAAACCACAAATACAGCAGGAAACACTTAGGATTAATCAGTAGCCTGTACATTAACACGTCTTTTATATATATATATATATATATGAGGGACTGGGTGACTCGGTGGTTAAAGCTCTGGGTTGCTAACCGGAAGGTCCATGGTTTAAGCCCTGGTATTACCAGGCTTGTCACCCTTGGGGCCCCTAAACAAGGCCCTCAAACCTTGAGGGTTTACGTCCCTGCGCTCATAAAGCACCCTCACTTTTCACTTATACAAAAATATTCAGAAGTGATTGATGGAGCCTTGTGATTATTGTATGGGTGCCATTACTTATGAACAGATACTTACTGATGGCCTGGAGAGAGGCTCTTTTACCAGCTGGCTTTCCAGAGAGTGAAGTCTCTCCTCCAGGTAGCGGTTCCTAATGTTCATGTCCTCCATCGCAGAATCTCGAGGTAAAGCCTGCTGCTGCCTGAACCACCGATAAACAAAAATAAATAAAAAACAACACACACACACACACACACAATATATATATAAGGACAAAGGTTGTGGACACCTGACCATAAAGATATGCCTTTCTTGAACATCTCATTTGCTATTAAAAGAAGCTCTGCTATTCTGTGAAGATGTTCCACTAGATCTTGTGCTGATTTTATTCAGACACAATTGTGTAGGTAAAGTCAGGTACTGATGTAGGTGAGGTGAGAAGGCCGGAGATCTTCCACTCCAACCCATTCAAAGCAGATCTTCATGGATCTGGTCATGCTGGAACAGCTCA
Organism: Silurus lanzhouensis; assembly: GCA_039877035.1. Lineage (NCBI taxonomy): Eukaryota > Metazoa > Chordata > Actinopteri > Siluriformes > Siluridae > Silurus > Silurus lanzhouensis. Next base: position 536,326 of record JBCEWE010000518.1, read on the forward strand.
GAGTTCAAAATTTCATGCTATCGCCATCCTATCACCCACGTGTCTGGGAAAAGTCAGGTGTCCCAATACTTCTGACCATATATAATATATAATATATACAATCAATTCATGTGTACTTGATAATCTTAATCTGTTCCTCCAGCTCACGGTTCCTCTTCTTTAGCTCCTCGATTTCGTGGTCGGCCTCGAAGGTCGCTCGCGTGCCCACCACCTGATCCGCCGTCACGCCGCGGCTCTTCAGCTTCCTCTGGAGGCCCAGTTTCTCTTGCTCCAGTCTGCACGGGATCAGGCGTGAGTTTAGCGGACGTGAAATCGGAAAACGTATTATTTCAAGCCTGTGGTATGTGTGTGTGTGTGTGTGTGTGTGTGTGTGTGACCTTCCGTAGAGCTCCTTCGAGGTGGCCAGTTGTTTGGAAAGGGATTCCGTCTCCTTCTCTTTGTCTTTTAAAAGATTACGGACTTTCTCCATCCTCGCCTGCCACTTCTTACCTTCTTCCCACCTCACCAGTTCTTCTTTATTAGGCTGCAAAGACAAAAAAAAAAATTTAGAACATGCCCAAATGTGGACAAACGTCGTGTGACACCTAAGAGCTCATCCCACATTTTTCTGTTATAAAAAAACCCTCCACGTTTCTGGGAAGATTGTGGAGATTTGTGCTCATTTAACTATAAGGGGTACTGATGTAGGTGAGGTGAGGAGGACTGGGGTTCCAATTCATTACAATAGGGTTGGAGCTCTATAGCAGGAGATCTTCCACTCCAACTCATAGTGTCCAGCTGGCTTTGAGGAGCATTGAAAGGCTGGAACAGGTTTTGAGTCTCCTAGTTCAAGTGAAGAGAAAATTTCATGCTGCAGCATCCAGAGACGTCCTGTATAATTGCGTGTCTTACAACTTTGTGGTGTCCAAGTAGTGTCCATTTAATGTATATAGATATAAACAGATTTATGGGTCATGCTCACTCTGTCCTCCTTCACCGCCGTCTTTTTCTCCGCTGGCTCGGGAACGTTCTTCCTGTCCAGATCTGACTCCAGCCTGCAGATCTTCTTCTGCAAAGCCTCTACCAAAGGGCCTTCACCTTTAGCTTGACCCTACAAAACACACACACACACACACTTTACCATGTATGTATGTATGTATATCTTTACCAAAAAATCTTGAGAAAACTCGTATAAATAAACGTATTGGAGGTGTGTAATGAGAACACTGCCCCCTGGTGGCAGTCCTCAGGTATTTCCGCTTGTCTCTGTTATAAACCCAGACTCCAGGCTGAGGTTTATTCCGTGTGGCAGCGAGACGGCCGGCTGTATGCGTTTACCTGCAGGCCGCTGCTGAGTCTCTTGACTTTCTGCTTCAACTCATCCAGCTGTTCTTCCAGATCGTGCTTCTCGCACTGCAGTCTGCTCTCGATCTTCTGGTTCTTCTGCAGCTCGTGGTTCAGGTTCTCCAGCTCCTCCTTTAGAGAGCTCTCTCTGCTTTTCCCAGCTTTCACCTTCTCTTTGCAGGTCTGCAGCTCATCGTTCAGCTCCTTCACACGGGTCTGACACACACACACACACACACACACACACACACACACACACACACACACACACACACACACTATACTATTGTGGATGTCATGATATCATGAATCAATTAAAAAAGAATTTTCTCTCTAAACGGCGTAGAAAATAAATATTAAACATCATTTTTACTGATACCGATAGATTGGATCGTACTTGCCGATAACCGATTAATCAACCGAGCCTTACTAACTTTATTACAAAGTGCTGAACTTTATTACAAACAGTACTGATTTCTGAAAATGTGCTTAACGAAATATAACTATATAAATTAATACATAGAATTATAATATTAATTAGTTATAAATAATAAATATAGCGCTCTCCGTGCAGCACGCAGTCTCGCATGTAAAAACAAACAGCATGTGGTGTCAGTGATTCGCCTCTAGAGGCCGCTATCGGACCTTAAGCCAAAAAAACTCAGTATGAATTTTTGTTTGAGCAAAACTGATTAATCGGCCTAATAAGCGGTAATCAGATATTTTCCCGATTCCAGCTTTTATCTAGTTGGTTAGTGTTTTTTTGCTAAATCGGGCACCTTTCACTAAATTAACTCAATAAAGTTTATTCTGAGGTGAAATTATTATATTAATAAACATCTCTAAATAAAAAAAAAAAAGAATCTATACAATATTTATATGTATATATAAAGGTGTCTGCCCTTGTTGGACTTCTGATGGGAAGCGTGTGAGTTCAAATCGCACCACTACCAAGCTACTACTTCAGGGCCCTAGAGCAAGGCCCTTAACCATCGCATGCTTGGTTGTAAGTCGCTCTGGAAAAAAACATCTGCCAAGTGCCATCAAAGTAAATCTAAGTCGTAACTCAGACTTCTGATAAGGTTGTGTGTTTAAATCCCAGAACCACCACACCTTCAGCACCAATGAATATAATGGGAGATATAATAAATGAGAGAAATCTCTCTGGACAAGAATGTCTACCCTTGTTGGACTTCTGATCGGAGGGTTATAAGTTTAAATCCCAGCACAGCCAAGCTACTACTTCAGGGCCCCAGAGCAAGGCCCAGGGTCCTAAAGCAAGACTACCTCTGGGCCTTGAGCAAGAAGTAGGGGTTGAGATGTTGGACTTCTGATCAGATCGTCGTGAGTTCAAATCCCAAGCCTACTTTTTTTCCAAATGCCATAAAAGTAAATATACTGAATAATTTATTGTTATTTTAAAGGCTTTTAAATACAAGTGAGCGCAAATAAATAGAAGAATTAAACGTCCTCCAAGAGCCACTCCTGTAGATCTAGAATAGAAATATAATACCCCATAATAACCCTAATTATTTTAGATTATATTTAGTGATATTCTTTTATAGGGTACTTCCTGTCTGAGCACTTCCTGTGACAGCTCTGACCTTGAGCTCTTTGGTGTGCTTATCCACGATCTGCTGAACGTTCAGCACTTCTTCTTTCTGGGCCGCGTTCGCGATGATCTGTTGCTCCGCCTGTGACGTCATTTGTGCCCGAAACTCGAGCATGGCTTTGCTGAGAGCCTGCACTCCGAAAAACAGAAAGATCAGACGTCAGCTCCACAGCTGGTGCGTTTCCTTTTACTCTATCATTTATAAAACCACAAAAACAGAACGGTAGCGGTAGCAAAAATTATTTAAAAAACCCTCATTCGTTCACCTTCAGCTGCTTCTCTTTGAGGGCCAGCTGGGCCTTCAGACGCTCAACCAGGTTCTTCATGGTGTTGCTCGGCGAGCGAACGTTGGCCTCTCTCTGGGCCTCCAGCTCGGTGTTGAGGTACTGCAGCTCTTTCTCCATCTGGGACAGCTGGGATCTCAGCTCCTCGGATTCCCTCGACATGGCCTTTATTTGAGATGCATGTCTTTCCTCAAGTCTGGAAAACAAATCCAGTAGGATATCAGCAGGAGTTCGGGACACAGTGGCAGATTTCTTCCTACTTTGCTTTAAAGTCAGTTCTCCTCAAATTCAGAATCGTAGAAAACCTTGAGGTTTCTAACACATCAATACAGCCTTATCAGAACCTTTGGAACCTGTGAGAAAAGAATCTGAAAGCTAATCCTTTAAAAAAATAAAAATAAAAATAAAAAGTTTGTTACTCCACTAGAGGGCGATAGAGAAAAACAGGGACGTAAACTCAGCTACTAACAAAATTCTTCGGATTTTACGGTTCAAACAGCCCAAAGTTGTACAATTAAGCATTAATAATTAAAGATGGGAGGCGGAGCTGGAGGAGGTGGAGCTGGAGGAGGCGGAGCTAAAGACGCTACAATTTTCATCAGGATTAGAAATTAGTTAATTGGAGGGACCGTGCAGGACATTTTGGAGATGGAGATATTTATCATGCATATCAGAGATCAGGAGAAGGTGTCCCTCACCTGGCCGTTTGCTCTGCGTGCTCTTTGGCGTGAGACGCCGTGACGTGTCTCTGCCTCTCCAGCTCGCCGCTCAGCACCCTCAGCTTGTGCATTAGCGAAGATAGAGACGTGTCCTGCTCCGCCACCATCTGCTCCATTTCAGCCAGACGTTCCATCTGCTTCGTGGTTGGGACGTCCAGAGTGGGCTTCTTCATCAGCTCCTTCGGAACCCGGGTGTTTGAAAGAGTGGAGAATAAAGAATAAAAAAATTGTGAATTGAAGAGACGAGTCACATGACCATGATAGTTTTACTCTCGCTATGGTGAACTCACCACAGTCGTCTGTCTGAAGCGGTCCAGGGACAAATCCGTGTGAAGGTCCAGCTCTTGGTGCAGGTTCTTCACTTCCTGCTCGTGCTTTTTGGATACTTCTTCCTGTTCCTGTTCGACCGCAGCAGGAAGAAAGGAAGGAAAGAAAAAGACAGAAAGAAAGAAAAATGTAAGAAATAAAGAAGGAAAGGAAAAGAAGCTGGGGTCAAGCACAGGATCAGCCATGATACAGTGCCCTGGCACACAGAGGGTTTAAGGGCCCCGCTTAAGGGCCTCAACAGTGACAACTCATTAGATGTTTTATTCCAGAGCTGAGATACTGTTTACAATATTTACACCAACACGTTCAGCAGTTATGCTTCCTACGTACCTGTCTAGCCCTGGCCAGAAGGTTCTGATACTTCTTGAGGACCTCCTCTTTTTGCTCGAGAAGACTCTGCAGGTTGCCGATGGTCTGGTGAGCGATCTTCAGGGCGTGTCGGCTGCCTGTGTCGTCCTGCCTGCTCAAGTCGGCGAGGAGTTTTTCCCTCTCGGCGGCGGCGGGGAGACGGAGGCGGAGCTCGTTGATGACGCGATCGCGTGACAGGACGTTCTGCTCGGACCTCCACAGCGCCGCCTCCTTCTCCTTCAGCGTCTGCTCCAAGCACAGCAAAACACAACGCGCTAGAAACGACACCAACGGATCAGCCGTATGTGCTTTTAACTGTTACCACAGTTAAAAGCAGGCAGACGATTCTGACTTTACTAACACCTTTATATCTGAACGAGTCGCCACAAAATCTAGTGGAACATCTTCCCAGAAGAGTGGAAGTTATTCTAACAGGAAATGGGGACTAATTGTGTAATGGGATGTTCAAAGAAAAGAATCACGTTCTTTCATCGCTTCGCACTTTACCTCCTCCAGAGTTTTGCAGGTGGCTTGGATCTCCAGGATGGTGCGAACTTGCTCCTTCATTTTGCTCAGAGCATGGTCCAGCTGATGAGCCAATGGCTGGTTCGGGTCTGGCAGAGAACCTGTAGCTTCTTCAAACTATAACCACAGGAAGCATTTTATTGGTAAGATATAACTCTTCTTATACAGCTGATTTCAAAAGAACACACACATCAAATATATGTTCCTGAGGTCTAATCAAAAAAATGTTTCTAATCTAGAACATCCATCCAATCAGAAGAAAGCGTTTCTTATTCGCCCTGTCGATTCAGTAAGCTCCGCCTCTCATGGGGAAAGAGAAGCTGAAGCATCTCTATAACTGAGGCCGATGTGATTCTCATCTCGATGCACATTAAAAGATCCATATGAAGCAGCTATTGATACGATTCACCTTTATTACGAAGCAGTGCGATCCGATTTAAATCGATTCATTGAGTTCAACATGGTACTGATAGTTCGATTTTATTTCTTCGATTTCTTTCAAATCATCAATTTACTTAAGTGAGTTCTAACTCCACGCACGCCCCCTATACCAGAAGTTCTTTCCCTGTTCTGTGTGCAGGAAGTCACAGCTCTACCTCTGCCATGTTAATCTGTATTCTACGTGACTCTCAGTACGCCTCAGTCTCAGCAGTGAGAACGCGCTCGAGAAACGGTTTAGCGACGAGAAATCAATCTACATATCAAATATTGATCACAAATTATTGATCACTTTCTAAATAAGAAAATCATCTGATAATTATATAAAAAAAAAGTACATTGTTAACTTTGATACTGATGTGTGTGTAGACAGTCATTTTGGATGAAGTCATCATTTCTTTTGATATATATTGTATATAAGTGGAGAAGCAGCAGGACCTTCTGAGCAGATCCGATGATTTGGTTCTGCTGTTTCTCGTAGATGTCCAACTGTCGCTCCAGCTCCACCTCTCTCTGATCCCATGAGAGATGCTGCTCCTCGAACAGCTACCACACACACACCTTATATTATATATATATAAATACACTAAAAGGTTGGGTAATAATTTTCATGTTATCATCAAACTGCATCTTCTACATTGCTCTGCTGGACAAGTTCCTCCTCCAAACTGCTGATGGAGCGTTCCTGCTCAGCCACCATGTTCTTCAGGTACTTGATCTCCTCCCGCTGCGCCACCAGTTCTCTGTTCTTCCTCAGGTCCTGCAGGCGAACCTCTTCCAACTTCTTATGCCACTCGCTCACCTGTAAAATTTGGCAAACAGGAGGTCTGAATTACCTGATCAAATGTCTGGAGGTAACTATGAAAACTCATACCTTCTGAGCTCCTTTAACGTCCTTCAGCGTGGCAGTGAGCTCTTCCAGACCCTTCATTTGGAGTTCCAGCTCCTGCGCTTTCCCCTCGGCAGCGCGGCGTTCCTCCTGCGCTCGGCGTGCCTCCTCCCGCGCCCTCGCCCTGTCCTCCTGCATCTGCAGCATGGTGCTGGAGAACTTCTCCTGCTGGCTCAGAGGGAGCGCTCCGGAGAAGCGTCTGCGCAAAGCGTGCAGGGCCTGGCGGAGGTGTCGGGCGCGCTGACGCCCCTCCTGCCTTGTCTGCCAGAGCGCCTGCTGCTGCGCGTTCAGCTGCTGCTCCACCCTCAGCCTCTGAGCCTCCAGGTGGCGAAAGCGACCGGTGTAGGCCTCCACCCTGCTCACGGCCGCCGTCTCGCTGAGCTGCAGAGCCACGATGTGCTGATGGAGCTTGGCGATGAGGGCCTTCTCATCACTCTGAGACTGGGGGATATATATTTGTATTAAATTGTCTCAAACAAATTTCACATCACTGGAGAGGATATCACCTGGACCTCTATATGACCTCACCTGAAAGTCCAGAATCTGCCTCCTAAAACACTCCACCTCCTTTTCCCTGGATTGCTGCCTGGCCTCCAGAGCGAACACCTGCATTTTTGCTACGTCTGAAACCTCCCGCAACCTGAACACACCGTACTCGATCAGTATACCATGTAGATTTTCTTTTTTTTACCGTTTATTGAAAACAAAGAACAAAAGGTCATCAAGGGCGTTACAAAGTCAAAAACAAAACCAAACAATTTCTATACATTCTTTGATACCGTATCACATTTATCCACAGTAGCACACAATCCATTTATCCCAAAGTTACAGGAACTTACTTGGAAACCTCGATCCTGAGCTCGGCTTCGCTTTTCTCCAGCTCCGAGATTCGGCGCCGGTCGGCGTCGCAGATTTCTTTGCTGATGCTGTCGGCCAGCTCGTCCCGTAACTCACGCTCAATCCTCTGCGCCTCCATGTTCTGCTTTGCCATCTGAACGCACACACACACACACACACACACACACACACACACACACACACGCACACCAAACGCTTCACACCAAAAGCTCTATAAACAGGATTCGGCGACGCTTCGAACGAGACGAACCTCTGCAAACTTGGCCTCCAGCTCGAAGTTCCGCTCCTCCACCTGTTTGAGGGAGCTTCTCATGTGCTCGTACATCTTCTGAGCGTGCTCGGCGCGCTGCCTCTCGTTCAGCTCCTTCATCTCCAGCGTGGTGATGCGCTTAGACACCGACAGGATCTCGCTGTTCGCCAACGCCTTCGTGGCTTTATCCATACCACCTTCTCCTCCTGAAACACACACACACACACACACACACACACACACACACACACTAGTGGTCCTGAGTGGATGATTCCTGAGGGTGGGTTGCCTTTTTATTGTGGAGATTTTTGTCACAAATAACAATGGAAATTGTACACAAAATTCATGGTTTGGTACAATTTCGAAACATAAAACTGCTTGTTGTTTTTTTAATTAACACAGTTTATTATTATTAACATTTGTGAACGTCATTGAGGAATCGATTCAATTGGCACAAATTTAATTGATTGAATCCAAACCATGTAAACCAGATCTTCAAGGAGCTCACTTTGTCTCCAGATTTTGTCAGCAGTTAGGAAAAGAACCACATATAGCAGGAAAGGTCAGGTGACCCAATAATTTTGGAAAAACTTTCTGGTACGGAAACCTGTAACTATTCCACCCCTACGTGCTACAATAAAGAAGATAAACAAGATTTTAAAAACTAAATATAAACAATGGAGATCTTACCAGTGGCTTCGATGTGCTCCCACGCCTGCTCCATCGTGTGCAGCTTCTCCTTGGTAATCTCAAGCTCCTTGTTGAGGGAACTGATGTGTTCTTGGAGGGAGACGTTCTCACTCTGAAACCAGAAATCAGAGCACGCATCTCGTAAGCAGGCGTCAGAATTAACCAGTTGGTCGAGGTGCAAAAAAAAAAAAAAAAAAAAAAAAGTCTTGAGAAACCTCCAAATGTTCCAGTGTGGTGGTTCTCTGGATCAGGTGGTTGTCTTTCTGAAGCAGGTCTCTGTATTTCATGGTGAGCTCGTTGTACTGTTTGTTTGCTCGCTCCAGCTCTGAGGACGGGACGCTGTCGTCGAGCGCTCTCTGGAGTGTCGCCATTTTAAACGCAGCCATCTCCTGCCAGAACATTCACCCAGAAACATATTAATCCATCTTTTATTCCAAGGGCAGGTTCTACACATTTGGAGGCCGCAGGGAAAATTTATATTGACCTCCTTCCTTCCACCTTTCAGAATAAATAAGATTGGTGAACTAGTTACTATAGAACTATAGTGTTGTTACGGTTAAAGAGGCTCCGCCTCCAAGCCCTGATTGTTCCAGTCACATCGCCTGGACGTGTATGAACTGCTTTTTTCGGTTTGACATTAAAGCAGGATCTCGCACCTTGAACCTCTGTAGATAGCCGATTCTCTCGGTCACGGCAGCTTCCATTTGGACGGAGTCGTCCTTCAGCTTGTTGTTCTCCTTCCTCAGATGCTGCTCCTGCTCCATCAGGGTGGTGTAGCGACGAGTCAGAGACCTCTCGTTCACTCGCAGCAAGGTGGTTTTACGGGCCGCCTCGGCCACTTGCCTCCTGACCTCACTCGGGTCCTTCTGCAGAGCTTCTAGCCAGAGCTGAGAATCCACACACACACACACACACACACACACACACACACAGATCCAGAGATCCTCAGACTAGATTTACCTCCTAGTATTATCAATGTGTCCTGTATGACTCCTGATTTTTCACCTGACTGAATGTGGAATGGGATGTTCACAGCACAGTTCAAAGGCGGTGCCTTTTTGTGACTTCCAACTAACACTACAAAATGTGTTGCAGGGGGTAATTATTTATGCACTAGGATAAGCGTGATAAATATTAGAGGTCGACAGTTGATTGCTGGAACCATCTGCAAAAATCTACACTGATAGTTTTTCCGACATCCGGTCTGCTGTTATTACGAGAGCGGCCTCTAGAGGCACCGTGTGCTGTTTGTTTGTGTATGTGTAACAGAGATATTATATTATTCTTAAGTAATTATACAGAAAATATTCATTATTACATTTTTTTAGCACATTTTTACATTTATAAAGCATTAAACATCTTTTTTTTCCTGACACTCAAACAAAAGGTCTTACATTATACTCCTGGATCTTCACCGCATCCTGCTCCTTCTGCTCCTCCATTTTGACTTTCCACTCTGTGAAACACTCTTTCTCCTTTCTCCAGGCTTCCTTCTCACTAAAACCCAAAGCAGACGATGTTCTCGAGCGTTCTACATACCTTCTATCTCATGATCTACTACATGAGCAGGACAAACCTCTGGTACTCTTTGTACAGCAGTCCCTGTTGATGTCGCGTGATGGCGAATTTCCTCTTGTACTCCTCCAGAGCCAGGGCGTGCTGCTTGCTCGTATCTTCTTTGTTTTTTAACTCCTGCGAATCCGAGCAGAATGAAAGCATTAAGAGAGGTTTATCATATAATACTGCACAGGATCAGGAGAGTTTTCTGTCCGGTTTACCTGGAGCACCTGGATCACGTACTCGTTCAGAGAGTTAATGAGCTGCACGCTAGTTGGTGGCATTTCTTCAGGCAGAAAAAGAGGTTTTGGAGCTACAGCTGTACCTGCTGATTGACTCACAGCCTCAACTTCGCTCGCCAAACGTGAGACCTGACCAAAAAGAGATTGGATTAAAGTGTTATTTCATGTTTACGCTATGTCTATATTAACAACACAAAACAAAACAAAACAAAAAAAGAAAGAGTGAGAAGAACCGTTTCATTAGCCTTCATTAGCTGAGTCAGAGTGTTGGCTGCCTCTTCTCGAGCTGCCTTCATCTGCTGCCTCAGTTCCTCGTTCCTGCCAGTCAGCTGATCCAGCTGTACCCTCAGGTGTGCAATTACATCACCCTTCCCCTCCGAGTGCTTCATCTCTAAAGCCTGAATATAATTACACAGATGATGCATCAAAATTATTTTATATACCAAATCTAGCACCTCCCCCCCATACATCAAATCACCCACCTCCCCCCCATCAAATATCAAAATCACCCACCACCCCCCTCATACCAAATCACCAACCTCCCCCCATATACCAAATCACCAACCTCCCCCTATACCAAATCACCCACCATCTCCCCATATACCAAATCACCCCCCCTACACCAAATCACCCACCTCCCCCCATATACCAAATCACCAACCTCCCCCCCCATACCAAATCACCAACCTCCCCCCATATACCAAATCACCCATCATCTCCCCATATACCAAATCACCAACCTCCCCCAATATACCAAATCACCCATCATCTCCCCATATACCAAATCACCCACCTCCCCCCAATATACCAAATCACCCATCATCTCCCCATATACCAAATCACCCACCCCTCATACCAAATCACCCACCTCCCCCCATATACCAAATCACTGACCTCCCCCCCATACCAAATCACCAACCTCCCCCCCTACACCAAATCACCAACCTCCCCCCCATATACCAAATCACCAACCTCCCCCAATATACCAAATCACCCATCATCTCCCCATATACCAAATCACCCATCATCTCCCCATATACCAAATCACCCACCCCTCATACCAAATCACCAACTTCCCCCCCATATACTAAATCACCCACCTCCCCCCCTATACCAAATCACCAACCTCCCCCAATATACCAAATCACCCATCATCTCCCCATATACCAAATCACCCACCTCCCCCCAATATACCAAATCACCCATCATCTCCCCATATACCAAATCACCCACCCCTCATACCAAATCACCCACCTCCCCCCATATACCAAATCACTGACCTCCCCCTAATATACCAAATCACCCGCCCCCCCATACCAAATCACCAACCTCCCCCCTACACTAAATCACCAACCTTCCCCCCATATACCAAATCACTGACCTCCCCCCCATACCAAATCACCAACCTCCCCCCTACACCAAATCACCAACCTCCCCCCATATACCAAATCACCAACCTCCCCCAATATACCAAATCACCCATCATCTCCCCATATACCAAATCACCCACCCCTCATACCAAATCACCAACTTCCCCCCCATATACTAAATCACCCACCTCCCCCCCTATACCAAATCACCAACTTCCCCCCCATATACTAAATCACCCACCTCCCCCCCATATACCAAATCACCTCCCCCCATATACCAAATCACCCCCCCACCATATACCAAATCACCCACCTCCCCCCTACACCAAATCACCAACCTTCCCCCTATATACCAAATCACTGACCTCCCCCCCATACCAAATCACCAACCTTCCCCCCTACACCAAATCACCAACCTCCCCCCCATATACCAAATCACTGACCTCCCTCTAATATACCAAATCACCCACCCCCCATACCATATCACCAACCTCCCCCCTTACACCAAATCACCAACCTCCCCCCCATATACCAAATCACCAACCTCCCCCTCATATACCAAATCACCCACCTCCCCCCCATATACCAAATCACTGACCTCCCCCTAATATACCAAATCACCCACCCCCCCATACCAAATCACCAACCTCCCCCATATACCAAATCACCAACCTCCCCCCCTACACCAAATCACCAACCTCCCCCCCATATACCAAATCACCAACCTCCCCCCCATATACCAAATCACCAACCTCCCCCCATATACCAAATCACCCCCCCATATACCAAATCACCCCCCCCACCATATACCAAATCACCCACCTCCCCCCCTACACCAAATCACCAACCTTCCCCCCATATACCAAATCACTGACCTCCCCCCCATACCAAATCACCAACCTCCCCCCCATATACCAAATCACCCCCCATATACCAAATCACACCCCCCCCCACCATATACCAAATCACCCACCTCCCCCCTACACCAAATCACCAACCTCCCCCCCATATACCAAATCACTGACCTCCCTCTAATATACCAAATCACCCACCTCCCCCCCTACACCAAATCACCAACCTCCCCCCATATACCAAATCACCAACCTCCCCCCATATACCAAATCACCAACCTCCCCCATATACCAAATCACCCCCCCCATATACCAAATCACCCCCCCCACCATATACCAAATCACCCACCTCCCCCCCAATCACACCCCCCCATACCAAATCACCAACCTCCCCCCATATACCAAATCACCACCTCCCCCCCATACCAAATCACCAACCTCCCCCCATATACCAAATCACCCCCCCCCATATACCAAATCACACCCCCCCCCCATATACCAAATCACCCACCTCCCCCCCTACACCAAATCACCAACCTCCCCCCCATATACCAAATCACACCTCCCCTAATATACCAAATCACCCACCCCCCCATACCATATCACCAACCTCCCCCCTACACCAAATACCAACCTCCCCCCCATATACCAAATCACCAACCTCCCCCCCATATACCAAATCACCCACCTCCCCCCCATATACCAAATCACTGACCTCCCCCTAATATACCAAATCACCACCCCCCCATACCAAATACCAACCTCCCCCATATACCAAATCACCAACCTCCCCCTACACCAAATCACCAACCTCCCCCCCATATACCAAATCACCAACGCAACGCCCCCCCCCCCCTACACCAAATCACCAACCTCCCCCCCATATACCAAATCACCCACCTCCCCCCTATCAAATATCAAATCACTGACCTCCCCCTAATATACCAAATCACCCACCCCCCATACCAAATCACTGACCTCCCCCCCATACCAAATCACCAACCTCCCCCCCATATACCAAATCACTGACCTCCCTCTAATATACCAAATCACCCACCCCCCATACCATATCACCAACCTCCCCCCTACACCAAATTACCAACCTCCCCCCCATATACCAAATCACCCACCCCCCCATACCATATCACCAACCTCCCCCCTACACCAAATTACCAACCTCCCCCCCATATACCAAATCACCAACCTCCCCCCCCATATACCAAATCACCCACCTCCCCCCCATATACCAAATCACTGACCTCCCCCTAATATACCAAATCACCCACCCCCCCATACCAAATTACCAACCTCCCCCCATATACCAAATCACCAACCTCCCCCCCTACACCAAATCACCAACCTCCCCCCCATATACCAAATCACCAACCCCCCCCCATATACCAAATCACCCACCTCCCCCCTATCAAATACCAAATCACTGACCTCCCCCTAATATACCAAATCACCCACCCCCCATACCAAATCACCAACCTCCCCCCATATACCAAATGACCAACCTCCCCCCCCATATACCAAAGGTCCCCCCCCCATATACCAAAGCCCCCCATGCCATATACCAAATCACCCACCTGCGCTCGTACAAATCACCCACCATCCCCCACATACCAAAATTTCACTTTTTTTGAACCACTTTTCACCCCAGACCAGTTCACTTCTACATTATCTGTATTGCTCAAACACGTCTGAAAGCTCAGATCACTCACGCTGACGAGTCTCTCCAGGCTGGGGACGCTGATGGCCGTCTGAGCAGGAGCTTTGCTCTTCGCCTCCTGGATGGCTTGCAAGATCTCCTTCATTCCCTGCTCTAGCTGCTGGTTCTCCTTCAGCATCTCATTCACTGTGGAGAAACCACAGCCAATGAGCACAAAACCAATGAGTAATCCTGGAGCTGGTACGGGTCAATCCATGTGTATGCACTCACGCTTGGCTTTAAACCGTGTGGCTTCTGCTCGCGTCACCTCCAGCTCTTTCTCTCTGCTCGCCAGGTCCTTCTTCAGGAGATCATTCTGGTGGAAAAATGGTTGAATTGATTAAAATGAGTTATTTTTGATTCATCCTCATTTTTGGTTAAAAATCATACTTTGCGCTTGAGTCCATCCTCATTGGATGGTCTGAGGGTCGAGCTTTCCCTGATGGACCTGCTGGGTTTCTCAACAGTTTCATCGTCGAGTAGTGAACTACTGTTCACAGCGGTACCTACAGACAAAACTCTACAATCAGCATAAATACTGATTTTCATTCATTAATACTAGCTGTTATAACATATACAATATAGGAACCAAAAAATGTTTTTTGTAGAGACTCTGACCATAAAATTAGTATGTACTTTTTGAACATCCCATTAATAATAAATTAGAACTTATAATACAGCGCTCTCCGTGCAGCACGCGGTCTCACGTGTCAAAAGTGATCAGCTGACCAGAGCACATATACATACACACACACACACACACACACACACACACACACACACACACACACACACACACACACACACACACACACACACACAGTGGTGTGAAAAAGTGTTTGCTTTTTCACACAGGGCCATGTAGTTTTGGATTTTGTTTTCCCTCAATAATAAAAACCTTCATTTAAAAACTGCATGTTGTGTTGTGTTCACACTTGTGTATCATTTACTAATATTTAAATTAGTTTGATGATCTTAAAAATAAAAGTGTGACAAACATGCAAAAAAAAAAAAAAAATCAGGAAGGGGGCAAACACTTTTTAACACTACTGTGTGTGTATATATATATATACAGTGCCCTCCACAATTATTGGCACCCCTGTTTAAGATGTGGTCGTGGACTTCTAAAAATTCTCCTTTTTTTTAAAACAACATAGAACCCAAATGCAAAAAAAGAGAAAAATCCAACCTTTCATTTAAGTACATTACTTTGGTGGTAAAAAAAATCACACATTTACAAAAAGAAAAAAAACTTGAAATCATGTGTGCCACAATTATTGGCACCCCTAACAATTCCTCTGAAAAATTTAATTGTTTTTTTTTTTATATATATTTTTCTGTAGTTGCTAAGGTTGGTCAGGGTATCTAGGTACTTTTAATTAGTAATTCATGATTTCCTGTTTCCCTGGGGTATAAATATGACGTGACACAGAGGCCTAATTCTCTTACCCATTTGTCAACATGGCAAAGACAAGAGAACACACCATTCAAGTAAGGCAGATGTGTTTCGACCTTCATAAGTCAGGCAATGGCTACAAGAAAATAGCCACTCGCCTTAACTTGCCGGTATCTACAGTCAGAGGAATCATTAAGAAGTTTAAAACAACTGGAACAGTGACAAACAAGGCTGGAAGAGGTCCCAAGTTTATCTTGCCACAACGCACAGTGAGGAGGATGGTAAGAGAAGAAAAAAAATTTCCCAAGCTTACCGTCACAGAATTGCATCAAAGCGTGGCATCTTGGGGTCACAGAGTCTCCAAAACAACCATCAGACGCTCTCTACATGCCAACAAGCTGTTTGGGAGGCATGCAAGGAAAAAGCCTTTTCTCACTAACACTCACAAACGTAAACGTCTGGAGTTTGCTAAGCGGTACTGGGACTTCAACTGGGATCGTGTGCTTTGGTCAGATGAGACTAAGATTGAGCTTTTTGGCAACAAACACTCTAAGTGGGTCTGGCGTAAAACAAAAGATGAGTATGCCGAAAAGCACCTCATGCCCACCGTGAAGTATGGTGGAGGATCTGTGATGCTGTGGGCCTGTTTCTCTTCCAAAGGCCCTGGGAACCTTGTTAGGGTGCATGGCATTATGAACGCTTTGAAGTACCAGGATATTTTAAATAAAAACCTGATGGCCTCTGCCAGAAAGCTGAAGATGGGTCGTCATTGGGTCTTTCAGCAGGATAATGATCCAAAACATGTGGCAAAATCTACACAAAAGTGGTTCAGCAGTCACAAACTCAAGGTCCTCCCATGGCCATCTCAGTCCCCAGACCTCAACCCAATCGAAAACCTGTGGGGCGAGCTAAAGAGAAGAGTGCATAAGAGAGGACCCAGGACACTGGATGATCTAGAAAGATTGTGCAAAGAAGAATGGTCAAAAATCCCTCTCTCTGTGTTCTCCAATCTTGTGAAATGTTATAGGAGGAGATTAAGTGCTGTCTTGTTGGCAAAAGGAGGTTGTACAAAGTATTAACATCAGGGGTGCCAATAATTGTGGCACACATGATTTCAATTTTTTATTTTTTTTCTAAATGTGTGATTTTTTTACCACCAAAGTAATGTACTTAAATAAAAGGTTGGATTTTTCTCTTTTTTTGCATTTGGGTTCTATGTTGTTTAAAAAAAAAGGATAATTTTTAGAAGTCCACGACCACATCTTAAACAGGGGTGCCAATAATTGTGGAGGGCACTGTATATATATATATATATATATATATATATATATATATATATATATATACACACTGAATTATGGATTCCCTTCTTTTTGGTATTATATGTAGCTGGAGAGGTAAAAAACATTAATTAAAATGTTTTTTTTTTTTTAAAGGATTTTTGACCTTTGTCCTTCACCAGGGCACGGATACGCTGTTTGAGCTCCAGCCTTTCCTCCTCGAGACGCTCAATCTGAGAAAAAACAGGGGATACAGCGGTTTAATATGAAATATAAACATTCTGACAGTGTATTTGCATGAGCTCCTGTAATTTGCCAAATCCACCACCAGTTACATTACATGGGCAAAATTATTGGGACATCTGATGTGGTTCTTCTCCAAACTGTTACCACAAAGCCGGAGGTTCACAATTAGAGATTTGAACTTGAACAGAACGGTTTCATTTCCGTTTGTTGAAGTCAAATGGATACTCAATTAGAGGTCGACCGATAGTGGATTTTACAGATACAAATAGTTTTTTTAAATAGATACTGAATAAAAACAAAATAATACAGAAATTTATTACAACCAAAAAAAAAGAAAAAATACTGCATCACGAAAATGTGGTAAATGAAATGAATATGAATAAATATAATTATATAATTAATAAATGATAATGAATAAATATAATATAGCGCTCTCCGTGCAGCACGCAGTCTCATGTCTAAAAACAAACAGCATGTGGCATCAGTGATTCACCTCTAGAGGCCGCTCTCGCAATGACAGTGGACCGGAAGCCGGAAAAACTATCGATACGGATTTCCAGCAATCAACTATTGGCGCTGAATAATCAGTAAAACTTTATTTAAAAATAACAATTTCCTAAAAACAACTAAGGATGATCAGTCCACATTTTTATGATCGAAAAAAAAAAAATTGTGTGTTTTTCACGATAAAAGAAGTAATAAAATATAAGCTATTTTTTCCTGTGTGTGTAGCTATTAAAATTAATTTTGGAGATTTTCGCTCCAAACTAGGTGGATCTTGATTTGAGAAAATTTGATCACCAACCAGATTAAACTTGCTTGAAAGTTCTAAATCATGTACTGACACAACAAAACCCAAAATTAGATCAAATCAATTAAACTTAGACTAGACAAGAGCATTGTAGATTTAAGAAATGTAACTGAAGAAATATATGCAGTGTATTTACCAAATCTTTACCTTTATGTTGTGTACTGGACGTGGTTATATAAATGGTTAAGATGTTAAACTTAGATGTTAAAGGGCAAGAGACCAACTCACACCAGTGGCACCCACCAAGCTGCCACTGTTGGGCTCTTGAGGAAGGCCCCTAACGTTCAACTGCTCAGTTGTATAAATGAAATAATTTGGACGTAGGCATTTGGCAAAAGCCATGAAAAGTTAATGTCTTTACCTCCTTTAGCAGAACCTGGTTCTCCGCTCTGTACTGCCTTTGTTTCAACACCTTTGATCTCCTGAACTCGGTCAAATCCACTTCTTCTTCCTGATTTAAACCTAATGAAAATAAAGAAGATGTGCTATAAATCAGCGAGTCTTTGTGCTGAGAAGGCAAACAGAAGAGCCAGTGAAACTCAAATCTCCTGTCAAAGGACATGTTTATGTAAACAGCGTGTGACTGACCCAAGCGCCCTCTCAACTCCTCGTTCTCGTCCAGAAGGTCGTTGATCTTCAGCTCCAGTTGGTTTATTTCCTTGGTCATGGATTCTATTTCTCGATCGCGGATCCTGATCTGGTTTTTGCTTTCTTTGATCTCGGCTACAGCGGCGACCAAGCCGTCGTTGCCCTGAAACGCAACCGTGCATGTTCAGACCAGGATGAAAGCTCACGCTTTTAAGTAACATTTCATATACCCACTTTGGAGCTGAGACTTAGGAGTGAAATCTCCATGTCAGCTCAAAGGAATACTCGAGCATTTCCATGTGATCTCCCTGCAATCTTCTGCATTGGATGACCACGGAAAAGCAATTTGTCTTGTACTGAGAAATGTAAATGTTTTCATTTACAGAGGAAAATAATAGCTAAATTTATTTTCCTTAATGGTTTGTTGCATCATGTGCTAGCAATAACAATAATAATGATAATCACTGGATCCCAACCCCATGCCAAATAATATGTCTGTAGCTCAAATATTTGGTCTATAGCAGGAATATTGGGTTTATAAATATTTTGTACATAGTCAGCAATTTTTTATCTATAGCTAGTAAATGTTGTATGGAGCTAGCATGTGTGTATATAGCTAGGATTGAGTCTATAGGCAATATATTTTGTTTATACAGTCCATTTGACTGTAGCTAGTACAAATTCTATATATCTACATTATGTGTATACATTGTGTATATAGTAAGTATATTTTTAATATTTAATTATATTATGTGTATAGCTGAAATATTGTTTCTACAGGGAGTATAATTTGTCCTCACTTAGTACATTTTTTCTAAAGCTTCTATAGTATGTATTTGTCTATAGCCAATACAGTTTTTCTATAATTAATATATTTGTGTCTACAGCTAGTACATATTATTCATAGCTGGTATATTGTGTTTATAGCTAAAATATTTTGTTCACAGTTAGTATACATTTTGTCTATAAACATTTCGTTTGTTTATTGTTAGTATAGTTTTGTCTATAGCTAGAATATTTTTGTCTACAGCTTGTATATGTGTAACTTTTATGTATTTTGTCCATAGTTAATATAATCTTGGGCTATAGCTAGAACATGTAGTATATAGCTAGTTTAATGCAAGTATAGCTAGTATATATATATATATATATATATATATATATATATATTATATATATTATATATTATTATTGACTATGCATAACTCCTAATGATGTAAGAGCTACAAATACTATCAAATAAACAATAAAATATACTAAAACAAATCAAATTACTGTTTACAATATTTCGTATTAAGTAATAAAATAATGATAAGAAAATATTTGTATATATTATAAATAAATAGTTAAAAAAATCATACATTGTGATTTCTGGATTTTTTTTTTAGATTATGTCTCTCACAGTGGACATGCACCTACGATGACAATTTCAGACCCCTCCATGATTTCTAAGTGGGAGAACTTGCAAAATAGCAGGGTGTTCAAATACTTATTTTCCTCACTGTATATTTTTATAAATTATTATATATAGTATTATAAAATACACATTTGTCTATAGCCAATATAGTTTGTTTAAAGTTAGTATATTTTAGCTATAGTAAGTACAAATTTCCTTGTAGCTAATTTCCTTGTAGCTAATACATTGTGTAATACATGTGAACATTTTGTCATAGTTAGTATAGCTTGATCTATACCTAGTACATGTAGTGTATAGATAAAATATTGTGTTTACAGGTAGTGTATTTTGTATATACTTAGCAAAACTTTTATAGCTTGTACATGTTGTTTATAGAACTTTGTGTATATATATATACTTGGTAGCCAATATCATTATGTCAATAATTCGTTTTAATTATAATTTTTGTCTATAGCTAGTACAAATTCTATAAAGCTATTATGTTGTGTGTATAGTTAGTATATCTTGTTATATAGCAAGTACAAGAATAGAGTATTCTGTCTATACGTAGTATATTTTGTCCATATTTAGTACATTTCTATCTAGAGCTGGAAGAAATTCTACAGTAAATAGCCAGTATATTGTGAGTAATCTGGTATCTTTTGTTCACAGTTTTTTATTTTTGTTTACTAGCTTGTAATTTGTATTTTTATATAGCCAATATAGTTTCTCTCTAGGTAGCATATTTTATCTATAGATAGAATATTTTTTTGTTTACAGCTTGTACAAATTCTATAAAGACAATACCTTAGCTTACCTAATGTGTGCATAGCTTGTGTATATAGCTAGTGTGTTTTGTCTGTAGTTAGGCTAAAATTGTCTACATGTTGTATAGAACTAGTATATTATATTGCTTCTAACCAAAATTGTTTATCTATAGCTAGAATTTTGTTGTTTTTAGCTAGTGCATTTTCTATACTTTAACATTTTTATGAAATAAATAACTTTATACAGTCACTGACGTGCTGTTAGCATAGTAACTTCGCTGGGGCTCTAGAGCTTAATTTACCAATACACTGGACTGAGAAATTCAGATTTATAATTGAAAGGTACGCGGTACACAGTACACGGCACTCATCAATCATCATCTGTCTGTCTGTGGTGTATGAAATTATCACAGATAATGCAGACAAAGTCTATACCGAAATAAATTTTACAGAATGAGTAGGATGAGACAAATAAAATTACAGTGTAGGAACAGGAAAAAGCTCAGAAAGTTCAACTCACAGACTCGTAAAGTCGTATGTGACTCAATGTTTCGCTCAGCTCCTGATCTTTGCGCTGGGCGTCGGACTCGGCGAGATGGGCGGAGCGTTCGGCCTGCTCCGCCCTCCGCTCCGCAGCCTGCAGTTTGGTGTTCAGCTCGTCCAGTTTCCTCTGCTGTGAGCTAGAGCCTGGACGTGTGAGGAATCGCCGTAAAGTGTCAAGTTTGGGGTTTACAATAACTGAACACAAAATCTGACTTAATTATACTCCAAGAAGATGATTTGATTAATGGCAGGTGCTGCAATGCGAGTGTATTTGGAATACATTTTGACTGATGCAACATTTAAGCGCATAACATTGCAAACAAAAATGCACTATAAGTTCAGGAACTGAATAAATACCCCAAAATTCACAAGCTCGTTGTTTAACGAGTTTCATAGCAGACATTGTATGAACAAAATGGAGCTACAAAGGTGGCGAAAAAACCAAACGTCTTTCACTGTACCATTGCGTAGATCACAATGGTACACACTTTGTTTAGCTGTTAGACCCAAAAAGTTTATGGACATCTGACCATAAGAATAATCTAAACATCTTTTCCACATTTAGTCCCCATTTGCTGTTATAAGAACCTCCCCTCTTCTTGAGAAGATGTTCTACAAAATTTTGTAAAGATTCAGCCACAAGGGTCTAAAGTCAGGTACTGATCTAATGCAGGGTCAGAAGGATTAAAGTGTAGCCAATGTCATCCCAAAGCTCTTCTACTGCAACCCATGTGAAGCATATCTCATGTGTACACTGGAACAGGTTTGGGTCTCTGAGTTCAAGTGAGGAGAAAATTTCATGCTACAGCAAACAGTTTGGGGAAGAACCACATAGGGCTGGGAAAGTCAGGCGTCCCAATACTTTTGTCAGTATAGTGTAGAGCTCCGTCTTTCTTTGTCCATTGTAGATCACAGTGGTACAGGAGGGCTCTTTTTAGCAGTTATAATGTAGGTAATGAGTCTAATAAAACCCTGAGCAGATCCACCAAGTCCAGTTGGTAATGATGGTGTGATTTTTTCACCTTTGTCATTTTTAAGTGGCTTCTTGAGCTCCTCGATGAGTGAAGCGTTCTTCTCCATTTCGCCCGTGTACTGCTCCATTCGCTCAGTCAGCAGCTTGATCTGCCGGTCTCTCTCTTGCACTGCCTTCGAATAGCAAGACACGCACACACACACACACACACACACACACACACACACAAACACACACACACACACTTCTATAACACACAACTACAAGTTGATATTAAATCACAGAATGAGACGAAAAACACACACTTTACATCTCAGTGTTAAAAAGCTGTTGAACCATAAACGTTTTTATGGAAAGAATAAAACACTTATTTTCACAATTTTATTATTTTTGATATTTTCTAAAATAAATAAATACGTGATCTTTTTTATCCGTTTTTGAGTAACGTCAATGGAGACTCCTCCCCTAAATCCTAAATAATCGTTTCCGTATTGACGTTGCTTTTAAAAGCAAAACGATACGCTGTACAGACAAAAGTTTGTGGACACCTGATCATAAGATTATTGTTCTTCTTTTTAAACTTCCCTTTCCACACTTAGTCTTCATTTCCTTGCTATAGGATACCTCCACTCGTCTGGGAAGATGTTCCACTAGATTCTGTGGAGGTACTGAGATAATTAGTGTTCGCATTCATCCCAGATAGCTGAATAGCTGGAGATCTTCCACCTTCAATTTTGTTCTAACATTTTGGAGAAGATCCACAGGTCAGGTGTCCCAAAACTTTTGCCTATGCAGCGAAACAAACCGCACTTCTGTCATGTCATGTCTCGCTTTATAACTGATATACAAAGTGCATGTCGATGCAGAGAACACGATGTAGGAAGGGTGTATTCATTTAATATCAAATGAAATAAAAAGGTTGAGGAGATAAAGGAGATAAAGGAGAACTCACAGAGAGCTACAAAAGTCGAACGAAAGGTACTTACAGCACACAGTTCATAAACGACCTGCGTAGGTATCGAGCGGAAAAAGAAGGACAGAGAACGGAACAGAAAATGTGAAACGATGGAGGAGAGGAAACATAAATAAAGGTGGACTGATTTCATGAGCTACAAGAACACACACTGTGAAAGCGAATGGAAAGTACCTGGATGTGTAACTTTCCCAATATTAAGTTTCAATCTAATCATCATCATCATCATCTTCATACCTCAATCCTTATGCCAAAAGTTTGTGGACACCCGACTATCAGATTGTATGTTCTTCTATTTAAACATTTCATGTTTGGTCCCAAATTCCTCTTATAATATCCTCTGCTTTCTGGAAGGATTCTCCACTAGATGTTTGTGCTTATTCAGCCAAAAGGATGTTGATAAGGTCAGGTAATGATGTAGGTGAGGACGAGGAGGCCTGGGGTGCAGTCAGCGTTTACATTCATTCCAAAGATTTTCCAATCCAACCAACATAAAAGCAAATCTTCATGGAGCTGGCTCTGTGTAAAGGTGCATTGTCATGATGGAGAAGGTTTGGGTCTCCTAGATCAATGAAAGAAAATCTTCATGCATCCATACGGTCATGTGCCTCCAACCACAAACTCAGGTATCCCAATACTTTTGCCTGTAGAGTGTAGCGCTCCGGAATTTGGCTAAAATGCTGGATATCTTTTCCGATACTGTAGATCACAGGGCTGGTGTCTCTTGAAAGCTAGTGAAGAAGGAAAAATTCATCCAATAAGGTTTATTAGCAAGAGATCTCCCATTCCATCCCATGGAAAACAGATCTTCATGGAGCTGGCTTTGTGCACAGGGGTATTGTCATGGTGAAACAGGTTTGGGTCTCCAAACAAAGGAAAAACTTTGGAGAAGAACCACATATAGCTGGAAAATTCAGGCGTCCAAATACTTTTGTCCATAAAGTGTATGTGTGCAATGAGTGACCTTTACTGGAAGAATTTACAATCACCATCTGGTCTCATCAGATGTAATGAACTGGAATCTGTAGATTTGTCACTTTTGATAGATTCTGACCACTGCAGACCAGAAACAGCCCACAAGAGCTGCAGTTTTGGAGATGTCTAGACGTCTAGACGTCACAATTTAGTCAAACTCGTTCAAATCCTTTACGCTCGCCCATTTTTCCTGCTTCTAACATCAACTTTGAGGAGAAAATGTTCACTGCCTAATAAATAAATCCACCCACTAACAGATGCCATGATGAAGAGATCAGTGATCTTCACCACTCAAAGTTGTAAATAAATAAATAAATAAATAAATAAATAAATAAATAAAAGACCTTCCCGCTTCTGAACTTCCCGTTACGTAAATCTGGACCCATAATCTGTGTACGATTTGGGTTTGCTGAACCCCCAAGACCCGGAATGTGGTGATGATCTGCTCAGGACCTGCTGCAAAGCGATGATGTTGCTTTTGTCCGAATCCATCTGAGTCGCCTTTAGCTTCTCTCTCAGCTCCCGGATCATCTGCTGGTACTCCAGGATTTCGCCGTCTTTCCCTGATAGCACGCTCTTCACACACACACACACACACACACACACACACACACACACACACACACACACACACACACACACACACACACACACACACACACACACACACAAAGTTTTTACTCAGTTGAAAAACGTTTGTGTTTTTTGGCACAAAGTGCAAAACACGCACAATTAATCTGTCAGCAAGTACTTTCGTTTAAATGTGGGCTTCGAGATCTGCTGGCAAGCAAAACACACACACACACACACACACACACACACACACACACACACACACACACACACACACACACACACACACAGGCAGAGGGAAAAAAAAACAAAGGAAACACGTGTAAGTGTCAGGTGGGTTTATTCTGAAGAAGGACGGTGTTCGAGATGATGAACGCTGACGTGAGATGAAACCCATCCTGGTGCAGAGACACACAGACACGCTGTCATATGATCTGATTAAAGACCTGAAGTGAAACAGCTGATGGATTAAACCGCACACGCAACTGCATGCCCGCACACACACACGTTTAAAGGTGTGTGTAGTCTTGTAAGTGGTGATGTACAAGTAATTTTACCAGCTTCATTTTCAGTCTGATGTGATTAAAGATAAGTTTTACTGAGTGGAAGCCAAAACACACGCACACACACACACTCTCTCTCTCACACACACACACACACACACACACACACACACACACACACACACACACACACACACACACACAAATTGTCCCATTCACACTCGCTTTCTCTCCTTCGCACACACACTCACACACACTCACACACACTCACTCACTCACACTCACTCACACTCACTCACACTCACTCACACTCACTCACACTCACTCACACTCACACACACTCACACACACTCACACACACTCACACACACTCACACACACTCACACTCACACACACACACACACACTCACACTCACACACACACACACTCACACACTCACACACTCACCCTCCACTCCTCTACTTTAGCATTGACTGCAGCCATCACTGGATCGTCCTCCTCGGCCCGAGCCTGAATCTGCTGTGTCAGCTCTCTGACCTAAACACACACATACACACACATACACACACACACACACACACACACACACACACACACACACACACACACACACACACGGTTAGAGGAAAAGCATAAACAATGAGCATATGACTGATTTTGTCTCTTGAAGTCTGAACATGGTAAAGTTTATACTAAAGAACCTGAAGTGTGGCCTGATCTCGCTCTCTCCTCAGCTGGTCCATGAAGCCGTCTGCCTGCTGCACGGCCACCTTCATCTTATTGTACTCGTCCGTCATCTTCTCCATCTCCCTTACAGACTCCTCCAGGCTCTTCTGCAGGTTCTCCAGTTCGCCCTTCAGGTGCGAGTTCTCGTCCTCGGAGCGCTGAACCACAGAGAGACAGACGTGAAATCCTGCTGCTACTAAGCTCTGGATTCTGATTGGTCAGAAGGCGTGAATTTGTTTTCGAGATGCGGTTATAGAAACGGCATCTTTACAGGTTGGAATACAAAGGTTTCGCGGTATATTGGGACCATAAGAGGTTTTTTTTGGTCTAGAGAGGGAAAGACAGTTTATAGCTGCTATACGTGACTGGAAACGGATAAAAATATACAGTGTGGTTTATTCATACATTACAATCACAGTACAAAAGGTTACATTGTTATGGGATTGACATTATATCCTGTTCGTGTTGCACCACCACAAAACCCTGTTAGATTTTATTACCCCCACATCTTTTACATATATGAAGTGTCGCTTTGCCCCGCCCATTTTCTTCCTAATTTGGTCGTGGCATGAGAAGCCAGCCAATCGCGTAACAGATGGCGTGCAAGCCCCGCCCACCCAGACGGCTCAGCCAATTTTACCGCCCCGGCTGACCTGCCAGTTGTCCCAGTACTGCTCGGCCAGCTGGTTGGCTTTGTTGAGTTTTTTCTGGGCCTCTATCTTCTCGTCTCGGCTCTGGTGTGAGTCCTTCTGCTCCAGCTCCTTCCTGTAGAACCCCACGTCCTGCTGGAGCTGCTCCATCTTGTGGAAAAGAGAAAAAAAAAAAAAAAGGAATAAAATGCTATACAAATATAAAAAAAAAAAAAAAAGGATGAAAGCTAAAGAATGGAATTAAAAGAAAAGTTTTAGAAAATAGTAAAAACATCGAAATAGAAAAAAATGGAATTGACAAGAAAATCTATAATATAATGAATATATAATAAATATAAAAGTCATTTATACTTACATTATATATATATATATATATATATATATATATATATATATATATATATATATATATATATATATATATAATGTATACAGTATAAGTAAAGCTGTGTGTGTGTGTGTGTGTGTGTGTGTGTGTGTGTGTGTGTGTGTGTGTGTGTGTGTGCATTAGAGCCTTGCTTCATCTTAAACTCATGTGTCTTACCTTCTTTTTTGCCTGTTTTAACTTGGAATGATGGGAAAATGAAAGCAGGAGATGTGGAGAGAAATGAAAAAAAGAAGAGAAATGATTAAACAGAGAGAAAGAAAGAAATGAACAGATGGAGATGAAGTGGTAAAAATCCCTTATTCTGCTGATGATCTATACAATTACTGACACACACACACACACTCTCTCTCTCTCTCTTGCACCCAGACACTCACTCTCTCTTTCATACACACACACACACACACACACACACACACACACAAACACACACACACACACAAACGTTCTCTTTCTGTCCACATACTGCTGTAAAAAAAAATAAATAAAAAAAATAAAAAAATACCTTTCCAGACCACATTGGGAAAGTTGGTCATGTGACACATTCAAATCTCTCATAACATTTCACAGATATTTTCATGAGAGTCTGAACTTTCTTGACCCCCTGTGGAGAGGGGATGTTCTGTATGAGGCTGGGTTAGAGTAGAGCCTGACAACTGTTTTCTCCGATTCAGCACATAAACCCAGGATTAGGATTAGAATCGGACCTGCCGTGTGCTCGGGGATTATTTTCGCTCCCGTAGCGCGCGTTAGGTTTTGCACTTTCATTCACTCGGAGTAAATGTCTTTATAACACGCTAATGAATTCACGGTTACCTGCACAGGAACATACGCTGCATTAACACCAAAAGTATTGGGACACCCGACGCTGATCCAGCACGACAATACCCCTGTGCACAAAGCCAGATTCATGAAGATCTGCTTTCCATTGGTTGGAATAGAAGATCTCCTGCTATAGAGCTCCAACTCTATTATTAAACACTTTTGGGGTGAAGGTGAACGCTGACTGCACCCCAGGCCTCCTCACCTTCTCAACTACATCAGTACCTGACTTCACTAACACCCCTGTGGCTAAAATAATCTCCACTAAATCTAGTGGAACATCTTCCCAGAAGAGTGGAGGTTATTATGGGAGCAAATGAGGACTAATGGGATGTTCACAAAGAAGCACATACCAATCACATGATCAAGTCTAGACAAACTTTCAGCCATAGTGTGCACGTGTGTGTGTGTGTGTGTGTGTGTGTGTGTGTGTGTGTGTGTGTGTATATACCTCTCTTTTCAGTTTTCTGTTCTCTTTTTCAGCCTCGTCTGCTCGCTGTGTCATCTAGGGGACAGAAATCACACTCGAAGACAAAACAATATGCTTCCACTTACTAACAAATACAGATAAAGAGAGAGACGGACAGATAAACATTCAAAAAGAAAGACAGATAGATTAAACAAAGACAGGAAGACAGAAAAAGAGGGACAGAAAAATCAATGGACATTTAAAAAGACAGACAGAGAGGTGAACAGAGATACAGATTAAGTGATGCATTTTCAAAAAAAGACAGACAGGTGGACATTGAAATAAAAAAGACAGATGAAGAGAGAAACAAACAGCCAGATGGACATCTAAAACAGACAGACAGATAGATAAACAGAGAGACAGACAGATAAACAGAGATACAAACAGATAGATGAACAAAAACAGACAGACAGACAGACAGACAGATGGGCAATTAAAAAAGAAATACAGACAGATAAACATTAAAAACAGATGGACAGACAGATAGAGAGATTGACAGGTAAGATGGACATTCAAAAAAGAGAGACAGGCAGCCGGAAAAAAACGAAACAGACAGATAGAAGAACAAACAGAATTACATCATTAAATCTTTCATTATATAAACTGTATACACACACACACACACACACACATTCTTTTTAGTGTGTGTGATTGAACCCCAGACGTGACTCTGTAGGAGCTGTGAGCTCGTACCTTCTCGATGTCGTACTTGGCCTTTTCGATGTCCTGAGTGAGCTGGTTCACCTCCTTATCCTTGTGATCCAACTGACTCTCCATCTGGCGGATTTCATCCCGGAGGAAGCGTGTGTCTCTCCACCCCGCAGACATCTGAGACGACCGCACGAGATTACTGTTACACAAAACTCAATCACGGACCAGCAGCCTTTACCTCCCACCCTGCACCCTTCAGCAGTGCTGAATAGAACACGTCCTGATTACGGGACGCTTTATAAACGTACAAACAGACAACAGCTCTCAGTCATGTGGGATTAGCAAACTAATCTGAGTCATCAGTGAAGCGGAGAGAGCGCCCATTTCAGCCCAAATTTCAGGGGTTTTTACACAATTTCACAAACTCAGCCATGTTACAGCGCCTCTAGAGTACAAAGGGTTAAGGGGCCTTGCTCAAGGGCCCCACAGTGGCCACTTGGTGATACCAGGCCTTGAACCTCCGACCCTCAGAACAAATATTGATTTCAATTTTTTTTCTTTATTTACTTTGTATTTTGTAGATAGATAGATAGATAGATAGATAGATAGATAGATAGATAGATAGATAGATAGATAGATAGATAGATAGGACAAACAGGTGGATCGATAGACAGACAGACAAATGGATTGATCAATAAATAGACAGACAGACAGACAGACAGACAGGCAGATAGATGTATAAAACCATAGAAAGAAGGATGGAAAGATGGATGAACAGATAAGGAAAGGAGCAGCTAATAGATCATTGGTTAGATGTACAAATAGATTGATAGATAGATGATAGAGGACAAATGAATGGATGGATGCATGGAAAAATGGACAAGTAGATCGATAAATTAATTGATGTATAGATAGATGAGACAGATGGAAGGATGGAGAGATAGACAGCTCAGTGAAAGAGTCCATGTTCAGACCTCCAGCTCTGCCTCCAGCTCAGAGATCTTGGTTTTCAGCAGCTTTTCTGTTTAAAGATAAACCGATAAATTTAGTTGATAATCCTGTGATGGACATTCGGTTGAAATCTCATCTCTCAGAGAAGAACGCTGTACCTATTCTCGCCTGCTCCTGGCCGGCATTTTGCATGACGTCGTCCACACAGGAGAGTTCCGACAGCTTGACCTGCGCACAGGGAGAACACGGGGAGAACACGGGGAGAACGCGGGGAGAACGCGGGGAGAACGCGGGGAGAACGCGGGGAGAACGCGGGGAGAACACGGGGAGAACACGGAGAGAACACGGAGAGAACACAGTGAGAACACAGTGAGAACACAGTGAGAACACAGTGAGAACACGTACACTGTCCTGAAAACCAGACCTTTAAAAAGAAAATCAAAGAAACAAACAGCCCGAGTGAACTTTCTTACCTCGAGTAAACGCTGGAAGATTCTGAACAGGTGCACCGTTCTCTTCCACTCGTTCTCCTTCAGGTCTTTTGAGTGAATCTGTAGAAGTAGAAGGAAAATGAATCTCTCACACACTCCGGAAGGCGGTGGATCCACAGAATCCGACCCTGGAAGCGCAGTGTGTGCAGTGCGGGGCTCTGGGTATGGGATATTGCTAATTTCACGTCAGTCAACGTTCTAATCGGTAAGATTTGTGTTGTACAGGAGGGTGCCATTACTTTTATACCCAGTGTATAACTTAATAATAAAATACAAAAAATAGTACACACAGATACAGGAGTCTTTTACTGTGTTTGTCTTCTAATCAACAGATACAACATGAGATAGATAGATAGATAGATAGATAGATAGATAGATAGATAGATAGATAGATAGATAGATAGACAGACAGACAGACAGACAGACAGATAATTAAATGGACAGACAGACAGACAGACAGACAGATAGATAGATAGGCAGACAAACATTTAGATAGATAGACAGACAGGAATTTAGATAGATAGATAGATAGATAGATAGATAGATAGATAGATAGATAGATAGATAGACAGACAGATAGACAGATAGATAGACAGACAGACAGACAGATAATTAAATGGACAGACAGACAGACAGACAGACAGACAGACAGATAGATAGGCAGACAAACATTTAGATAGATAGACAGACAGGAATTTAGATAGATAGATAGATAGATAGATAGATAGATAGATAGATAGATAGATAGATAGATAGATAGATAGATAGATAGATAGAGACAGAAATATGGACAGACAGACGGATAGAGAAATACAGACACACAGAAAGAGAGAGAGAGAGAGAGAGAGAGAGAGAGAGAGAGAGAGAGAGAGAGAGAGAAAGAGACTTCCTCACTTCATCTACATCAGTATCTGACTTTACTAACGACCTCGTATCAGAGAAAACATCTCCATAAACTCCAGTGGAGCATCTTCCCAGAAGAGTGGAGTTTATTACAACAGCAAATGGAGAACGAGATGTTTATCATCAGGATGTTGACAGACTTTTTTTTATTGATTGTTTACGACAATCCCATCCGTGACACACGTTATGTCGAGCGCCGATATTTCTGATGAATGTTCGCGAGTCTCAGTACCTTCAGAATCATGTCGCAGATCTTCTTTTCATCATTTCCCAGATTGTCAGGGTCGACCCTCATGATGAAGGGCCAGTCTGCTGCTGGGGGCATCCTGCTCCTGTTCTCTGCTCTGTGAAAGCAGGACACTGGCGGTTCAGAGGTGGTGATGTGGGAAAGTTAACACGGAGTAGGGACGTGTTGATGGGACATTGTGGAACAAACTTCTGCAAGTCAACGCACAGAAAAACTCATCACCATCATCATCATTCTCCTCCTGCTCCAAAATATGCTCTACAGCAGGTATTACATCATCACACACACTCCTTTAAGTTTCACACACGGATACACAACATCTACATCACATTTTATACAAATTATAGAGGAATAAAAACCATAAAACTGATGAAATAATGGTCCACCTTCTGTTCCTGGCGCGTTCACAGCTAGCATAAACCAAGATTAGCACCTGAGAAAAGCTACATTACATGTCAAAATCTTCACGCGCCCTCAAATGTGTGTAAAATAACATTCCTAATAAAAGAGAAAAATACAATAACAATGATACTATAATAAACCATGTAATTATTTTAACAATAAAACTTTATAAACACGACTTGCTAGTTCAAACGGTCCATAATCCCAAGGTTGCCAGGCAACCGCCGCACACAGTCGTATTTCGGTTGCAGCGAGTCGTGAACTATTGTTATTTTTTGCGACAGTGTCGTAAATCCCCGTATAAATCACTTTCTGTCAAAACAAAAGCAAACTTTTTCTTTTTTCTTAAGATTAATCTCGTTAAATAGGAAAGTCCAGGAAAGGTTTATACAATTCGATACAATTAAAATGAATAGAAATGATTTTTTTCTTATTAAAGAATGAATGGTATCAGTGTAATTGTTTTGTTAGAAATAAAACTAAAATCCCTTTCTGTTAAAAAAGAAAAAAAAAGAGAAAGAAACCTTTTATCAATTTTATCAAATCTATCTATCTATTTTTTTAATTAAAAGGATTATGCATGACTTGTAATTTTTTTATTTTTTAATAAATGGTATCAGTGTAAAGAGTTAATTTTTTAAAAGAAATAAAACCAGAATATGTAAGATCATTACGAGAAAATATAATGATCACATACAAGTGCATGAATAGAGTATTCTTGTACATTTAATAGAAAGAGAGAAAGACAACTAGCCAAAAATAAAAGGAAAAGTAAATAAAATATAACATGAAATCTTTTTAAACTCAATGAAATTCAGTCACTAGTGAATGTTTTTTTACACTAATAACTGAACAACCGTAAAAAATATCAAGTAAATTCAACTGATTTTATTTAATTGAATTAATGCAATGCATTTGATTATATCATATTATATTTGTAATTATATTATATATTAGAGGGGCTGCACATGCAGAACGTTTCAGGGACAAAGTGAGAGCGTGACCGAGAAGAAGAAGATACAATTATTTGTTTTGTTTTTTATTTAATCTTCCTCTTCTCTTCTTCTTCTTTCCACTTCTCCCATTAGGGGAGCGCCACAGCAGATCATCCGTCTCCATACCCCCCTGTCCTCTACATCTGCCTCTTTCAAACCAACTACCTGCATGTCCTCCTTCACCACATCCATTAACCACCTCTTTGGCCTTCCTCTTTTCCTCCTTCCTGGTGTCTCCATCCTCAGCATTCTCCTACTGATATACCCCATGTCCCTCCTCTGCACATGTCCAAACCATCTCAATCTCACCTCTCTCACCTTGTCTCCAAAACGTCCTACATGCGCTGTCCCTCTAATAAACTTATTTCTAATCCTGTCCATCGTTGTCATTCCCAATGAACATCTCAACATCTTCAGCTCTGCTACCTCCAGCTCCACCTCCTGTCTTTTACTCAATGCCACTGTCTGTGACCCCAGGTACCTGAACTCCTCCACCTTCTCCACATCTTCTCCATGCAACCGCATCTCTCCACTGCCCCCCCTCTCATTCACACACATGTACTCTGTCTTACTCCTACTGAATTTCATTCCCCTTCTCTCCAGCACGTAACTCCACCTCTCCAGGCTCTTCTCAACCTGCTCCCTACTCTCACCACAAATAACAATATCATCCACAAACATTATAATCAATGGAGACTCCTGTCTGACCTCGTCCATCAACCTGTCAATCACCACTGCAAACAGGAAAGGGCTCAGAGCCGATCCTTGATGCAGTCCAACCTCCACCTCGAACCAGTCTGTCGTTCCTACTGCACACTTCACTGCTGTATATATATATATATATATATATATATATATATATATATATATATATATATATATATATACGTACTTTTTAAAAGTATGCATTATTTATATATATTTTTTTACGTTTTTAGGAACTCAAACTAAAACGTACATCAAATATCTATGTATGTTTATATATCTATGTAAATATTTTTTGATTTTAAACATAAAAAAACGAATAATAATAATAATAATAATAATAATAATAATAATAATAATAATTAATAATAAAAAGAAGAAGAATAGCAATAATACAACTTTTTATAAAAAAAAAATCACCGTCTCTCTATACATGATTAATAGCGGCCTGGCGCGCATGCGCAGACCCCGTGCACATGGCGGCGCTAACGCTCTGTGACCCGGATGTTATTGGCGCGGTCAGCGGACTAGTCTTCGGGCTGCCGTTATCATATAAAAAGGTGACAGTGTAGTGAAAATACGCCTTTAAACACATCAGATTCACCCAGATCCGCTTCTGGAAGTCATGCCGAGGTGAGTACGAGCTGTTAAACCTGAACAAATAAGCAGTCACGTTACAAACAACCAGAATTTACATGTCGTTCACCGGCTGTAGGCGATACAATAGGTGGTGGAACAGTGGGTTGTATTTCAAATCACTTTATGCGCCCTTTTTTAGTGCACTCCGTTTTGTATTACATTGAAGAGGGATGTACACTTTACCTAGAGCCCTAAGTAGCAGTTTGGGATTCGGCCAGCATTTGGGCTTCTTGCTAGCTTTCTTTGGGTGGTGATTGAGTTAAAACAGGTGTGTGTGTGTGTGTGTGTGTGTGTGTGGTGTGTGTGTGTGTGTGTGTGTGTGTGTGTTTTCAGATTTTACAGATTAGTAATTATTTAAAAATATGTAGCTGAATGATGTTGGTTTTTATTTCATCAAAACATATACATTTCTAGTGCATTTTAGTACAAAACCTGGTATTTATAATGTAATTAATACAGATAGTCTTTCTGACAGCCTTTATATGTACATTATACATTAGGCAGACACCCCTTTATAGTCATGTCCTCAGATTGATAGATAGACAGACAGACAGACAGACAGATAGATACATAGATAGATACATAGATATTAAGCAGTAATTAAATATGTATATACAAGTTATATTAGTGCAGGACAGATAGGAATTTACAGATGATGTATAGATATGTAGATTATGTGGACTATACAATAAATACACTATAATACACCGATTGGCCATAACATTATGACCACCTGCATAATATTGTGTTGGTCCCCTTTTACTGCTTGAACAGTCGTGACCCATCGATCATCAACAGCATGAACTTCTTCAGCAGCTCGTCTGTTAGATCGGACCACACAGACCAGCCTTCGCTCCTCACGTGCATCAATGAGCCTCGTCCCCCACGACCCTGTCGCGTATTCACCACTGTTCCTTCCTTGGAGCACTTTGGATAGATTCTGACCACTGCAGACCAGGAACATCTCACAAGAGCTCCTTTCACAACAATATTATGAGAAGGGGGAAAAAAAAAAAATCTCTGTGTCGAGGAGAAAAAAGTCGCAAAGTTGGATGGGAAAAAGTTGCAATGTTGTTGAGGAGAAAAGTCTAATGATGATGTCGCAAGGATGAAAATGAAGTTTTTTTCTCAATTGGTTTTGCTTGTGAGGAGAAAAGTCGCAATGTCGTGAGGAGAAAAGTCGCAATGTCGTGAGGAGAAAAGTCGCAATGTCGTGAGGAGAAAAGTCGCAATGTCGTGAGGAGAAAAGTCGCAATGTTTTAAGGAGAAAAGCCGCAATGTTGTGAGGAGAAAAGCCGCAATGTTGTGAGGAGAAAAGCCGCAATGTTTTAAGGAGAAGAGTCGCAATGTCGTGAGGAGAAAAGCCGCAATGTCGTGAGGAGAAAAGTCGCAATGTCGTGAGGAGAAAAGTCGCAATGTCGTGAGGAGAAAAGTCGCAATGTCGTGAGGAGAAAAGTCGCAATGTTTTAAGGAGAAAAGCCGCAATGTTTTGAGGAGAAAAGCCGCAATGTTGTGAGGAGAAAAGCCGCAATGTTTTAAGGAGAAGAGTCGCAATGTCATGAGGAGAAAAGGCGCAATGTCTTGAGGAGAAAAGTCGCAATGTCGTGAGGAGAAAAGTCGCAATGTCGTGAGGAGAAAAGTCGCAATGTCGTGAGGAGAAAAGTCGCAATGTCGTGAGGAGAAAAGTCGCAATGTCGTGAGGAGAAAAGTCGCAATGTCGTGAGGAGAAAAAGGAGAAAAGTCGCAGTGTCTCGAGGAGAAAAGTCGCAGTGTCTCGAGGAGAAAAGTCGCAGTGTTCGAGGGAAAAGTCGCAGTGTCTCGAGGGGAAAGTCGCAGGTCGGAGGGAAAAGTCGCAGTGTCGCGAGGGGAAAAGTCCAGTGTCGGAGGGAAAAGTCGCAGGTCGGAGGGGAAAAGTCGCAGTGTCGCGAGGGGAAAAGTCGCAGTGTCGCGAGGGAAAAGTCGCAGTGTCGCGAGGGAAAAGTCGCAGTGTCGGGGGAAAGTCGGGTCGGAGGGGAAAAGTCGCAGTGTCCGAGGGGAAAAGCCGCAGTGTCGCGAGGAGAAAAGCGCAATGTCGCGAGGAGAAAGCGCAATGTCGCAGGAGAAAGCCAATGTCGCGAGGAGAAAAGTCGCAATGTCGCGAGGAGAAAAAGGAGAAAAGTCGCAGTGTCTCGAGGAGAAAAGTCGCAGTGTCTCGAGGAGAAAAGTCGCAGTGTCGCGAGGGGAAAAGTCGCAGTGTCGCGAGGGGAAAAGTCGCAGTGTCGCGAGGGGAAAAGTCGCAGTGTCGCGAGGAGAAAAGCCGCAATGTTTTAAGGAGAAAAGTCGCAATGTCGTGAGGAGAAAAGTCGCAATGTCGTGAGGAGAAAAGTCGCAATGTCGTGAGGAGAAAAAGGAGAAAAGTCGCAGTGTCGCGAGGAGAAAAGTCGCAGTGTCGCGAGGGGAAAAGTCGCAGTGTCGCGAGGGGAAAAGTCGCAGTGTCGCGAGGGGAAAAGTCGCAGTGTCGCGAGGGGAAAAGTCGCAGTGTCGCGAGGGGAAAAGTCGCAGTGTCGCGAGGGGAAAAGCCGCAGTGTCGCGAGGAGAAAAGCCGCAATGTCGCGAGGAGAAAAGCCGCAATGTCGCGAGGAGAAAAGCCGCAATGTCGCGAGGAGAAAAGCCGCAATGTCGCGAGGAGAAAAGCCGCAATGTCGCGAGGAGAAAAGTCGCAATGTCGCGAGGAGAAAAAGGAGAAAAGTCGCAGTGTCTCGAGGAGAAAAGTCGCAGTGTCTCGAGGAGAAAAGTCGCAGTGTCGCGAGGGGAAAAGTCGCAGTGTCGCGAGGGGAAAAGTCGCAGTGTCGCGAGGGGAAAAGTCGCAGTGTCGCGAGGAGAAAAGCCGCAATGTTTTAAGGAGAAAAGTCGCAATGTCGTGAGGAGAAAAGTCGCAATGTCGTGAGGAGAAAAGTCGCAATGTCGTGAGGAGAAAAAGGAGAAAAGTCGCAGTGTCGCGAGGAGAAAAGTCGCAGTGTCGCGAGGAGAAAAGTCGCAGTGTCGCGAGGAGAAAAGTCATATTGAGAAACATATTGAGAGACATATTGAGAAAAGTCGACATTAACATTTTGACATTGCCCTGGTGAGGCTAAAATTGGATTGTAGTGTTTTTGAGAAAGTTAATGAGGTGGTTCAGGTCAGCTCAAACACCATGTTTTTTTTTTTTTTTTTTTTTTTATTAATGCCAATAATAATCCAGTTTTCCCAGAGTTGTAATGATTTCTGTCCTCCTCAGTGCTCAGTGAAGAGTCTCAGTGACGATGGCAGTGGTGTCGTGGAAGGAGACATGTCTGCTCACGACGCTGGTGCTGGGCTGCTACTGGAACAGCCTGCTATGCAGCTTCGTGTTCGACGACGTCTCCGCCATCTTGGACAACAAGGACCTTCGTCCCTCGACTCCGATTCAAAACCTGTTTCTCAATGACTTTTGGGGGACCCCTATGGCAGAGGTGGGTTTATTTAGGTCTGTTTTGTCTGTTCTAGGTTCTTCAGCTTAGAAAGTTTTAAAAGGTTTCGATTTGTTCGATTTCCCTAACAATTCCAAAAGGGTGGGAAATCTTCATGGAGCTGACTTTGTGCACTGTCATGCTGGAACAGCTTTGGGTCTCCTAGTTCAAGTGAAGTGAAGTGAAGTGAAAATGACACGCTACTACAACCACAGACGTCCTGTACAACTGTGTGCCTTCAACATTCGACAAGAACCTTAAAGTGATGTATGATTTTGCAGAGAAATCCAGTTTCCCCCATTTAATTTACACTTTTTCAACCAGGAGCGGAGCCATAAATCCTACAGGCCGCTCACCGTGCTCACCTTCCGCCTGAACTACCTGCTGAGTGAGCTGAGTCCGGCATCCTACCACCTTCTCAACGTGGCTCTTCACGCGGCCGTGTGCGTCCTCTTCCTGCGCTTCTGTCGCCTGATGATGGACCGTACCACCAGCCTGGTGGCCGCTCTGTTGTTTGCCGTCCATCCGATCCACACCGAGGCTGTGAGTACCAAAACGGTTCAGGTTTTGTAAATCGCTTTCGAAAGTTTTGGAAATGCTTTTGGTTCTGTTATATGTTGGAGATGAACGCGAGACCAGAATTTCAGTATACACGTCCTACAAGCTTTCAGGAGGCAGATCCCAAACACCAACGGCAAAGTTGCTAGCAAGCGGAAATTCCAATCAAAAAAAAAAAACAAAAACCCTCACGTTTTGTACTTTGATCATTTACATATTTCTCTGAGATTCCTCCTCTACTTTTAAAGTCTCATTTACCTTATTAGCATATTCGCAATAAATCAATTTGCATCGACCGATTCCTTTTTCTTTATTGGAGTCTCGCACATCTCCTCCTCATCCTAGTTACATATTTATGTGACTTTTTCCTGTTTTCCGTCACCCAGTTTAAAAACATCAATTGTTTTTCTTGCGCCCCAACAATCCGTCTGCTTTTTTCTGACACCATATTTCGTTTTCTGACCTTCGATGTTTTTTTCTTAATGCTTTTATTTAAAATTTACTTACATTAATTTATATATAGTTTAATGTAGGGGTGCAACTAGATTATTTTGATAATCAGTTAATCAGACGATTTCCAACCATCCACCAACACCCCCCCCCCCCCCCAATAAATAAATAAATAAATAAATAAATAATTCATTACTTGGATAAAAAATAATTACGATAATTTTTTTAAAATAAATTTTATTTTAATATCTTTGCCATTTTATAGCTTATAGTGGCTGCTTGTTGAGTGTATGTGGGATTTCTCCTTTCAACAAATTCACTCATGCAGGTTTGCTAAAAAACAAACAAACAAAAAACCCTAAAACAAACATTTGAATATGCAAAAAATTGTGTAATTGTGTAAATCAGCATTTGTATTGTTTTCAATGATTCATGCAGATGGCAAGTTGACAACCATGTTTAAGACAGACATTTTGTTTAGTTGTGAAGATATAAGCATCTGAAATATAATTAATTTGATTTTGTATAATCATTTAAATGATATGTGCATAAATTAAATTACAAATGCATTAAATTACAAACGCTGATTGTGCAACCTGATGCTCTTGAACCACCACCACTACTAGATTAATAATGCTGAAATTAAGGCTGAATACTAAATAATGCTAGATGATATTTGTATAAGCGATTTTAATGCTACGTAAAGCTGGCCTAAGATCATTTCCCTAGATAGACCACAATCCACCTAGATTAAACCTGTAGAGCAGCATAATTAACTAACTATTCATGTTTGTTCTAGACAGATTAATGGGTAGATTGTTGGATAGATAATAGAGGGACAAACAGGTGGACAGACAGGCAAATGAATGGACAAGCAGATGGATCAATAGATGGACGGACAGACAGACAGACGGGTGGCCGGACGGATGGATAAAAACATAGAAAGTTGGCTGGCTGGATAAACCAATAAGAGGAAAGTACCAGCTAATAGATGATTGGATAGATTGATAAATAGATTCATTGATAAATGATGGAGAGACAGACACATATATTAAAAGACAGCCGAATGAATGAATGAATGAATGAATGAATGAATGAATGAATGAATGAAGGGAGAAGTAGGTAAATAAAAAGATGGATAGATGAATAGATGGAAAGATAGTTAAACAAATGGGAAAAACAGATGCATTGATAGACAAATGGATGGATGGATTGATGGATTAGATAGATAGATTAATGGATAGATGAAAGAGGGACAAATGGGTAGATAGACAGACAGATAGATTGATGGACAGCTAGATGGATATGTGGTTGAATAGACGGACGGATGGATGGATGGATGGATGGATGGATGGATAAATGTATATAGGAAAGGACCAGCTGATAGATGATTGGATGGATGAACAAATAGATTGATGAATAGATAATGGAGGGACAGACAGATAGATTGATAGACAGACAGGTGAATGAATGGACAAGAAAATAGATGGATGGCTAGAAAGATGGATAGAAAGACAGAGAGGAGAGGAGCAGCTTATAAATTATTGGATAGACGGATCTACAGCTACATGAATGGATGGATGAATGGACAAGAAGACAGATCTTTTTGCAGCAGCTTTTCTGTTTAATGATTAAGGTTATGGTCCGTCTGTCTGAGTTCCATCTTAAATAAAGAGTAGTGGGTCTGTACCACAAACAGGAATGCAAGCCCAAGCCATGAAGAATCCGCCACGATGTCTTCACAGATGAGTTTGCTTGCTTTGGATCATGAGCAGATCCTTTCTTTCACCACGATTTGTATAAAGTTATTTTTTGTACTTCTCTAGAGATTTTCTTTGCAAATTCCAATTTGTTATTTCAGATTCTTCGTGCTGATAAGTGGTTGTCGTAAGACCTCTAAGTTTCTGCTATTCTTTTAATTGTAATACCTTCATACCTGCCTGGGGGAGGCTTTGGATCATGTCGTTGACTGACTTATTGTTTCTCTCTTCAATGTCATCAGCTGCTGTTGCCTTTTTTTTTTTTTTTTTTTTTTTTTTTTTTTTTTTTTTTTTTTTTTTTTTTTTTTAGTAAATCAGTGGCTTCTTTCTTATTCAGGACATTACAATATATTGTATTTGCTACAGTAACTTGGCTCTGGTAGATTTTTCATTTTTTCTCAGCTTTTAATTATTAACTTTTCTCCCATAGTCATCTCTCTGGTCCTCATCTTGGTTTATCCTTTTATTTTTTGTACAGTCCAAACCAATGGCTCAGATCAAAAGTATTCATTCAGAGCAACTATTTGTTTGAATAATCTATTAGGACACACCTGGGCAGCAAGAAACACCTGTTGGTACATGCTCCAGTGTT
The DNA here is from genome assembly GCA_039877035.1 of Silurus lanzhouensis. Taxonomy (NCBI): domain Eukaryota; kingdom Metazoa; phylum Chordata; class Actinopteri; order Siluriformes; family Siluridae; genus Silurus; species Silurus lanzhouensis. The sequence goes on from JBCEWE010000518.1 coordinate 577,209, forward strand.
TATGATAACTTGGAAAGATAGGAGGTTTAACCGGAAGGTGCCGTGGCCATGTTCTAAGCTGTTTAATGGTTCTAACAATCTTCAACACTGGCATTAAAAACTTCAAGGGTAGAAATGAAATGAATTGTTGTGCAGGTCAAGCTTTTTCTTTTCTAAAAGAAAGAAAGGTGCTTTTAAACGTGTACTTTTCACAGCACAGTGAAATTCTTTCTTGTTAGGGTTGTTAGGAAGCTGGGCTCAGAACGCAGGACAAAAGAGGACAAAATTGCTAAAATTGTCAAAGATTTCAGTTCGTCTTTCGGCGTCGACGGACACTGAAACAGAAAGCTCCTGGCTCCGACCTCAAATCACGAAAAGCTGCTCGTTCGCTATATAATACGGTAGTGAAATTTCTCGGTTTTGTACCAAGAACCGAATTATGTACTCTAATGTCTTAACAAATTACAATATACCACACATACTGATCACCATTCTTTAAGACTTCAAGAGTTACGACTGGGTCCTCAGAACAAATCTCCAGTCAGGGACCTGTACATTTGAGTAATTAGCAGCTTTTTGCTGCACGTTGGCCTTTTTGAAGATTAGGGCCAAAAAGCGCATTTCTGTTTTGACCATTTTTATGAATAATATAAAAGAGGCGAAATCAAAACCTTTAACGCAACGCAGAATTATTCACGTCATCCTTTCTTTACTCAGATATAAAAAAACTAAAGAAATGTAAAAAAAAAACTCACCCGAAAAATAATTTTTAATACCTAAACATTTGTTTTACAGATCGTCTCGAATCAGCACCAAAATCCGCCATGATGACGCATCCGTCAATTAAAATCGTCCGTGTGGAAACATAGCAAAATGTCAGTTTGGTGTCCTGATGATTTACGTCATTTAAAACACCATAATTCTTTTAAACATTGACAAGGATGTTTTGTCTTCATACTCTGGTTGAGTTTGGTTTCACTAATAATAAACATACATTTGCATAAAGCATCCATATTTGTCCATGGTGATTCGAGTTTTAAAAACCTAAAATATTCAATTTATGGCACGTTTTTATCTGTTCAAAATTTACATTAAGTGGCAATTAATCACGAGTTAACTTAATATTTCCGGCGATTGATAGCCCTAGTGAGGACATTTGAAGTTGGGCATATTTGTCACAAATATAATTATATGCAGAAACAACTTGCAGTAAAATGTAAATCTGATTGGCCGCTCAGAAATTTGTGCGTTAGATAAAAGGGACTATAAATAGAAAATCTGTGGAAAAAGAGAGGACATGAGAAAATGTATTAGATTATGGTGAGTGTAACGTGTATAAAAAAAAAAGAAAGAAAAAAGTGCAAATATATTTAAACATACAAAATGTAATATGGTATATGAGATTTATGTGAAATATTAACACTTTAAATTAAGATTACATGTGTAACATTAACAGAAATATATACAGTGGAACCCACTTATTTCGACCTCGGTTACCTCGACAACCCTATTAAGTCGACGTTTTTGAAGTGAAACCGCCAAATTCTCGCTTTTTCTAAGCATTTTTTTATCGGTTACGTCGAACCCTAATATCTCGAGCACAAGAGGGGAAAAATTTGCCATTTAACGTCGGTTATCTCGGTGCAGCCGCAGAAGAACTCGCGGAAGTGGCGGAGAAATCAAGTCTTACAGATGCTACAGGTGTTGTATTGTATACTGGTGAATCTCTGCTGTTAGTTAGTGCACATATGCCTTTTGTTGTTAAATGTTATGCGATGAACGGGAGGCGAAAGTAGAAGCGTGGCGCTGAACAGCACACGGGAGAACGTGGGATGAGCAGCAAAAGCATAGAATGAACACCGGCAGGATCGGGGGGGAATCCGAGATGTGCTTTGGGAAGAAAAGCGCAGCCGTTGAGAGAGTGCCGGTGGGAAGACACGTACCGGGATACGCATGCGCGATAACAACGACCGCTGTGAACCAACATATACCAACAATAACGGACAATGAGAGTGTGGAAGTTTAAATAGGAGCTGGTGATGATGATAAACGAGCACCATATGTGCGCGATTGAAGCAGAGCTTCAGAGAAAGCGGCCGAGAAAACACCTGACACGCTGAAGGGGGCCGAAGGGGGCGTGGCAGGTGGATTCCTGACAGATAAACATGCACTGTATGTATTTTTATAACATGCCTTCATCAAACAAATTGCGGCAACGCTGTTGTGTAAAAAACCCTTCAAAAACACGTGCATGCACATTCTCATTTATTAACGCACATCGTGTACATAAAGAAATTTCAAGCACGTTAATATATTGCCGCCATTTTGATTTTCGTTTATCTCGATCATCGGTTATCTCGATGCTTTTTGGCGTCCCCCTAGGACATCGACATAACCGGGTTCCAGTGTGTGTGTGTGTGTGTGTGTATGTATGTGTGTGTGTATGTGTGTGTATATATATATATATATATATATATAATATAAAATTAATTTTTTCCGTGTTAATTTTAGTTAATTTACAATTAACGAACACTGGCGTATGGCACGCAGTCTTGTGCGTAAAAAAAAAACGACACATGGCGTCAGTGATTCGCCTCTAGAAGCCGCTCTATAATGGCAGATGACCAGCACAAAAGCAACCCGGAAAAACTATCGGTATGGATTTTTGCAGACACTTTCAGCAATCCACTATCGGTGCGGATTAATCGCAGGTGAATCTCGATTCAAACCGGAAAAACAGGCCGCTGGATTTGCGCTACATTAAAAGGAAAGTTGTTTCTTGGTTACACATTTATGAGTTTATTGGAATTTTGGCATGTCGTCCTCCAGCTGTGTGTCCTCTTTTAACTTTGCTCAGCGAGACTTTTGGAGCCGACTTGCAAAGTGACGGCGATGATGGTTTTATTGCCAGATGAATCAATTCGTTTCCGACTTCAAGCGCTCGCTGATTTTCTTTTTCATGCCACTGAAGATGAAAATATCCGAGCATAGAAAATTAAAAGATGTTGGACGGAGACTTGTTTACGAGAAACTGGAGAACAGTGCCTCATTTGCTTTGAGGTATGTGTGTTTGTGCGTGTGTTTTTGCGTGTGTGTGTGTTGGATGGGGGGGATTCGGAACTCTTTGTCCCTTTTGTTGTGTTGCAAAATCAGTTATTATTAATAAACTAGAGAACAAAAATATGGTGTTGATGGATCTGCCTCGTTTCCTTTGAAGTGGTGAATCGTGAAAACAGCTGTACTGAGTTTGTGTGTGTTTGAGTGTGTGTGTGTGTGGAATTTAGCAGCGACTAGAGGAAGTCTGCGTCCTGTCTGCGTAATAAATCCGAACAGAAAATCGGAAGAGAGCTTGATTCCATTTAATCTCGTCATGTACCACGTCTGATTAAACATGTATAGAGAAGTTCTGAAGAAAATTCAGCTTGGAACGAAGTAGCAGAGATCGTCAGGGCCTCCTGGGAGTCTGTGTAGCTAGCGATATTCTTCATTTAGGAGAGAACAAAGCTTGTGTGAAAGAGAGCATGCAAATCAAGCGACAACTTTTCAACATCACTCTAAATTTTGTAAGATACATGTACCTACCGAAGCATATATGAAGGTTGGGAAGCTCTGGAGAACTCGTGTGATTTCCGTAATTGTGACCAGGCCACTGCACGTTTTCTTCTAGATTTCTTCTAGATTTGCACGTTTTCTGCTACGCCAAACGATTTCTAAGACGCCGCAGTCTTACGAACTTCGCCACGTCGCCCTTGACCCTGAAGCTGTCACAAGTTTCCCAAGGTACAAAAAAACAATTTGACATCAAGCCACATGATATTCCCTCATTTCTTGTTTTTGTTCTCCCATAGACATCTCTCTGGTATTTATTTTGGTTTATCCTTTTCACCAACATGCTAAATTCAGAAGTAAAACCCAGGCTATATCTACACTAATCTGGATACCATCGAAAACAGCGTTTTTATCTGATTTTAAGTTGCAACCATGCTGCAACATCTGAAAACGCTCAACTTTTCCTGGCTCTTTGAAATGCTACGGCAACAACTAGAAATGTGTCTTCAAAGTAAACGCCACGATGCAAAAACGGCGTTTTTTAATGTATACACTTTGGAGAGCGTTTTCAAAAATGTTTTCGATGACTAACAATGGCGCCTCAGTGTGAAGGCCAAAAACGGAGAGATGTGGACATGACCCCCAGGGAGCAAACAAATCATAGACCTTTAGAGCAATTAATCACTTGAACCCTCATCTAACAGGGCATTAACAGGGCATATCTGGGCAACAAGAAGCACTGATTCTGTGGATTGTTGGATTGAAACGTTGTAAGTTCAAATCTCAGCACCATCAAGCTTTGGGACCCTGAGCAGGGCCAAATGCTACCACCTTCAAGTTGCTCATGATAATGGCATCTGCCCTAAATGTAATGTAAATGATGAGTCAACAATTCCAGTAGTTTTGATTACTTGGAAAACTGGTTCCATCCACCCAAGTTCTGACCATCTTAATATATTCGGTGATCAACCAGAAGTAGAACGAGAAAGACCCTGTGACTTTTTGGAGCAGCAGAAGGTTGTGTAGATCTGCTCATGTGGTGAGTAAATTGTTTATGGTACGTGATCAGGACACGGCGTACGCTCTGACAGATTTGGAGAAAAATAAACAGACGTTTCTTCACTAATGTAACTAAACACATCAAAACCACACACTCTGGTTTTCCTCACTCAGCTTCAGCTCCTGATCTACAACGTACACAGCTGTCGTGGTTCTCTGACTTTGATGCTGCACAGACCGCATCAACAATTACCCCGTTCTCCATCCTGACACGCCACTGCACCGCTCCTGTTCCTCATTATTCTTCCTTCTCAGCTGGTTTCATCTGTTTAGAACTGGGTTACAGATCACTGGGCTTGAAGCAGCCGATGGTAGAACCTGCAATCATCACCACCATCACCACCATTCACCACTGATCCACTCATCTCTCCATCCCCTACCACCGATCCACTCATCTCTCCATCCTCTACCAACGATCCACTCATCTCTCCATCTTCTACCGCCGATCCACTCATCTCTCCATCTTCTACCGCCGATCCACTCATCTCTCCATCTTCTACCGCCGATCCACTCATCTCTCCATCCCCTACCGCCGATCCACTCATCTCTCCATCCCCTACCGCCGATCCACTCATCTCTCCATCCTCTACCAACGATCCACTCATCTCTCCACCTTCTACCACCGATCCACTCATCTCTCCACCTTCTACCACCGATCCACTCATCTCTCCATCCTCTACCACCGATCCACTCATCCCTTCCTCCTCTACCACCGATCCACTCATATCTCCATCCTTTCCCACTGATCCACTCATCCCTTCATCCTCTACCACCGAGCCACTCATCTCTCCATCCTTTCCCACTGATCCACTCATCCCTTCATCCTCTACCACCGAGCCACTCATCTCTCCATCCTCTCCCACTAATCCTGTCATCTCCACTGATCCACTCATCTCACCATTCTCTCTCACCGATCCACTTATCCCTCTATTTTCTACCACTGTACCATGCTCCTTTTTCACTTTTTTAAATTAATGTATGTCGGGTTCTGAAACCCAGACTGAGGAGACGACTGATCTAAAGTTTCCTGTGTTTGTCTGTTGATCGTTCTCTTGGTCAGTTGCTCAGTCTTCTCAGAGTTTGCACAAAAGAGGCTTTGAGAGCTTTTTTTTTCTTCAGACCTTGCGTTGTCTGGAATCCCTCGGCCTTCAGACGAGTCTAGAGCTGTGACTGCAGGACCGAACCGAGACAACACACTGCTCTGTTCACCACTTCCTGGTCATCAACATCTCAATAAAGACATCTGTCTCAGAGCATGTCCTCGTCCTGCACGTGCCAAAGATCCGTTTTCAGGATTCCACATAATTTAAGCAGTGAAATCTGACCACTGTGAATCACAAAAAAAATGTAATGTTGAAAAATAATAAAAACAAATTCTACCAAACTCAATTATTAAAATGTGATTTTAAAGATTATTCACTAAACGAGCTGCTAGAAATCTGTTTTAAAAAGTCTAAATGTATCTGCTACAAAACTAAAAATACATAAATTATCTCCTATCTATCTATCTATCTATCTATCTATCTATCTATCTATCTATCTATCTATCTATCTATCTATCTATCTATCTATCTATCTATCTATCTATCTATATCTGCTTTTGATCAGGTTTAAATGATTGTGAAATGTTTCTCTGAAGGACGTCATGAAACAAAAGTGAATCAGTTGATATTTTTTATGATGTGTGTGTGTGTGTGTGTGTGTGTGTGTGTGGTGTGTGTGTGGTGTGTATGTATGTATGCAGAGAGCTCCATGTGGTGGCAGTAACACACAAGGCTTTGCTGGATGCCCCCCCCCCCCCCCACCCCCCTTTTTAAAATTATGATTAAATAAGCACAGTTGTTTATTTTGCCAATATTATAAAACAAACTTGTTTATGTAATAATAATAATAATAATAACTATACTAATTATAATAAACATAATTATAATAAATAGTTAATATTATGACACTAATAATTATAACTTTTCTTTTTTTAATGTTTTTTAATGTTTTTTACTTTATTCGCTTTGTGGTTCCACGTTGAACTTGACATTGGTGTAATAATAATTATTATTATTATTATAATATTTATGATCAATAATATTGTTTATGCATGAGTTGTAAAGTCGGCTTAAATCTAAATTAAATTACTTGAATTGTTTTTAAATAAATTATATTATATATATATATTACAGGATTTAAGATTTCGTACAAACATAAAAAATTGATCGCACAGAATTTTATCGCATTAAAAAAAGATTAAATTGCTACGAAAATGTAATTCGGTGAAAAGGAAAATAAATTCCTAATAATAAATCTAATGAAATTATGAATATGAATAAATAATGTCTATGATAAAGGTTGAGTTTTTTTGGTTTTTTTCCTGTGCAATCGTAAAAATATTCATTAAATACTTAAACACATTATAAACACATCAGTTGCTAGTAGAGGTGAAACATTCGTTTACTGAATGCAATCCGTTTTACGTGCGGAAAAATCTGTTAGATCCTGAGATCGCAAGTTCATTTAGTCTCCGCCCCCATTTTCAATTTTTTTTTTCTCAAAGTATGCGGAAATAAGTAGAACAATTAAGTAGATCATATCTTGGGAAAATTAAATATTAAATGTAAAAACACACACACACACACACACACACACACACACTTGTATTACCCAAATGGTGTCTAACAAATGTAAACTACTTAATTAAATTTTTCCATTTATTTCATTTAATTTAATCAATTACTCAATAATCAATCACTCAATTTATTCATTATAATAAAATGTGTACTGCGTTAATGTGATCTTTATTCTGGTTTATTTAATTTATTTGAAATGTTTTTTAAAAACTGCTGATGTTAATACTAATAAAATGCATTAATATAAAATGACAATTTTCTGTTTTGCATTTATAGATTTAAATATAATTCTATAAATCTCTATATCTCTTGTCCCGGGTTCCGACTCACGCCACACGTTTGCACCTGCACTCTTTCTTTCCCTCTTTGCTCAGACTCCTGCATGTTTTCCGGGATTTGGATTGATCACACATTCGTTTCTTTCTTTTCCAGGTCACGGGCGTGGTCGGGCGAGCCGAGCTGCTGTCCTCCATCTTTCTCCTGGCGGCTTTCCTGGCCTATACCAAGTCGAAAGGGGCGGATCGTTCCATCGGTACGCTTTACCGTTAGCCATTTGAACCTAATTGTTTGTTTGTTTGTTTTTTCCACGCAAGCCTAAACAAGTTCTTCTCAGGCCACATTTTCCAGGCTGTGACACGCTCCGGGCTTTTTTTCTTTCTTTCTTTTTTTTCATTATCTCCCCACCCAGCGAGAGCGCTGCGAGTCATTTTCACTCGGAGCAGGTGCGTGATCTCGCCTGGTGAGGTTGCCTTTGACCTCGAGATCTTGCAGATCGTTCCAACGGTTGTTTCCTTTCCTTCTTTGGAAGAACGATTATTTTTTTTTCCCCCACCAAGAATAACACACGTGGTAATTACTGCAAAACAAACAAACAAACGGCCGCGGCACACGGCGCAGGCTGCTGGTTCGCTTTCTGTAACTGCACTTCTGACTGTAACTCTATTCCCTCCCCCTGAACGCTGCGACTCCGGAGACGTTCCAGTAGACGGAAGGAGTCTCCCGTGTCAGAAGGGTTTATATCAGACGGAGGTTCAAATGTAACTCTAAACGGATAATGCTGTTTAATAAAGGAATGAGCCGTAATGGTGGTGGTGTGAGTGAAATAAAACACTGTTACTATAGTAACGGTAGCGCCGCACAGCATCGTAAAATCCCGGAGCTGCTGCACACGGCTTGTTTTATACCTTACGCACAATTCGTCATCTAGTAATCATTTTCAAATGTTCGTCTGTCTGTCTGTCTTTCTATCAGTCTGTCTGTTCGTCTATCTGTCTTTCTATTCAGTCTGACTGTTCATAAGTCTATATATCAGTTTAATTCCCTGTCTGATTTTTCCTGTCCGTCTGTCTAGCTAGTCCTCCACCTGTCTGTCTGACTGTCTGTTTGTTTGTGTGCCTATTTGTCTATTATCTATTCATATTTGTCTATTCGTCTGTATGACTGTTCATCTGTCTGTGTCCGTCTGTCTTATCTGTCTCTCCATTTACCTATTCATCTGTCCACCTGTCTATTCGCTATTCGTCTGTCTGTCTATTTACCTATTCGTCTGTCTATTTACCTATTCATCTGTCTGCCTGTCTAATCGTCTGTCTGTCTATTCGTTTGTCCATTTGTCTGTCTGTCTTCCTGTCAGTCTGACTAATCGTCTCTATCTACCGACACACAGACAATTGACGTGTCGATGAAGAAACCGATTCATGTATTTTTTTTATTTGTTTTCATACATTCAAGCGTTCTCTGTCCCGAGAGACATGTATGAGTCTGAGAGAAGAATTTTATCTAAGCAGAACCAGGACGAAACAGATTCTCCAAAAATGTGTGTGTGTGTGTGTGTGTGTGTGTGTGTGTGTGTGTGTGTGTCTCCTACGCTCATTAAACCCCTGTATGTGATTTTGCTTTTCAGTATGGACTCCCATCATCCTGACAGTGTTTCTGGTTGCCGTAGCGACTCTTTGTAAGGAGCAGGGGATCACTGTGATCGGGGTCTGCTGCGTCTATGAGGTGTTTGTAGCCCAGGGGGTAAGATCTTCTCCCCTCCCTGCATCGTGAGACGAGCCGCGACAGTAACGCTACGTGTTGTCTTCCGAATAACAACATTTTCATTCATGCTATTTTTATTTAATAAATAAAATCTCATCACATTCTAATATTGTCTAAATATTATTATATGTGACTCAGTCGAGTGAATTTATAACAGTGGTCATAGCAGCAGTGACTGATTCTATGTAATAAATAAATTCTGTACAATAGTCATAAATAAAAAAAAATTATATAAAGTAATTATATCCTGTTATTTGCTTTATATTTTTGAACCACTAATTAAGTAGCTATATATGTAATTTTTTTTTATTTTTTTTATTATACTTTTTTTTTATTTATTTTTTTATGAATGTGTAATTTAATCAACTTTGTGGATCTTTTTTACAGGTCGAAAGTAAAAAAATCAAATAATATAAACTTCAAATGACTTTAATTCACTAACATCCGTTTTCACATCTGTAAAAAGAATCCGATCCAATCAGTCATTTTTTTTCCGCCGATTTGTTCGCGTTCTGTCGATTGTCACGTGAAGCACGTACGCCGTGGCTCCTTTGCATTTAAAACACCACCTGTTTGCGAAACACAATTTCGTAATTTTTTCTTTAATTTGATGAGACGGCGGCTCACAAGTCCTGGGGCTAGGGTTAGACGAGCACAATGAAACATTTGCAGTGGTTGAGACCACGGGTTTGCGGGTTTCAAAGGCCAAAAGCGCTCATTGTCTGCGTTTGTCTCGGTATGTGTTAATTGCGTCTTTTCTGTTTCGTTGTTTGTCTTTACATTACGTTATTTTGGCTACTAGTGAAGGGATCAAGGTTCGCTTTTACTCAACACAACCCACATGCCCCCTTTGAAGCCATTCATCATGGCGCGGTACAGACCGGGGGGATTTGCGCACGTCTTTGGCGGCTCGTCCTGCCCTTTTAAATTGCGTCACGATCCCTCTTAGGGATGTGCGTCTCCATAACTGAGGCCGATACGATACGTAATCAACGATACGATACGGTTAATGATGCGTATTACGCAGCTACTGATACGATTCACTGCTATTACGATGCGATTTCCATTCAATGCGATACAATGGAAAGAAATATGATAGAAAAAAAAGATAAAACCAGCCGTTCTTTTCCTTTTGTGTCTGCAGGAAGTTACAGCTCTACCTCTGCCATGTTAATCTCTATTCTACATCACCACAATGAGCGTTCTCTGTAAAAGCCTTTTACCTTTTATAAGATACTTCAAATCCAATCTTTTTTTATTTTATTATTATTTTTTTATTTATTCATTCGCGTTCTGTAGCTCGGCACGTCTACTCTACAAACTCTGTGGGTTCTTTGCATTTAAACCTCTTGACCGATTTACGAAACAATTTTCTCTAACAGTATTATTTATAGTCATTATTTTAGAATATAGAATTTTTATATTTTTATATTTATATTTTTTATATTTATATTTTATAGAATATTATTTAAATGTTCTTATACTCATTAATTGGTTTTATTGATTTATTTGGTTTTTGATTTTATTTAACAAATGATTTGTGTACAATTCTGATTTTTTTTTATTTATTTTTTATAATTTACTAAATAATTATATGTAATAAAAAATATGTTAATAGTAATATAGTAATAATTTAGAAAATAATTTAAATATGTTCATATTATACTCTAACTTTTTATTTCATTTTTTTATTTAACAATTTTTTTATTTAACAGCTAATAAATGATCTGCAATTCAATTCTCATTATTATTATTTATTTATTTATTCTAATCATTTATTTCATCTGATTTTCCCCCTCTGTCTGTGCGTCTGTCTGTCTGTCTGTCTGTGCGTCTGTCTGTCTGTAATGCAGTTCACGTTGCCCCTGCTGGTTGAGACGGTACTGCAGGTGGTACGAGGGAAGGACATGTTTCCGTATGCAGTTCTGCAGACTTTGCTGAAGCTGGTGGTGCTGGTCATCAGCACGCTGCTGCTGGTTATAGTGCGGGTGCAGGTCATCCAGTCGCAGCTGCCCGTCTTTACCAGGTGAGACGATTGAAAAAAATTTAATAAATAAATACGTTTTAAATTTTCTGAATTTAAACGAAACCCTACACTTATGATCGACACAAACATAAGCTTGTGGACACCTGAAGACTTCACTCCACTCTTCTGGGAATATGTTCCACTAGAGCTAGTGGAGATTTGTGAGATTTCATTCAGATACTAGAGTGTTTGTAATGTCAGGTAGTTGAGGTAAGGAGGTACACATTCATCCCAAAGGTGCTTAATAGGGTTGATGTCCTACAGAAGGCCACTCAAGACCCATGTAAATCATATCTTCATGGAGCTGGCAGAGGGACATTGCCATGTTGAAACAGGTGTGGGTCCTGTAGTTCAAATGAAATGAGAATTTGTCCTCAGGGTTACAATTTCTGTAAATAATCCCACTTTCCTGATGTCCTCCAAAGGTTCAGAACTGCTGATGTTTCAGAAGGTCCTGAGTTCAAGCCACTGATCTACTGTCTCTGTACAGACAGAAACTTGAGCTCAGGATTAACCAGAGAACACTAAAGCTGTGAGACTACATCGTTACCCGCTAAATACTTTCAGGAATTTTTGACACATTCTTTAGGAATTCTTTTCCTTCTTAGGAAGCAGGGGTCAAGGCGCAGGGTCAGACACGACAGAGCAGCCCCTGGAGCAACAAGGGCTTTCAGGGTTTTGCTCCGAGTGGCAGCTGTGCAAAACTGGGGTTTGAACTCATATCCTTCTAATCAGGATCTTAACCCCCTGAGCCACTGGTGTGCCTTTATCCTGATGGGCTTGTGGATAAAATCAGAACTCCAGGGCAACTGTGAGCTTTTAAAGAGCTGAGTGCAAAAGTTTGTATACCCTGTGGCTACAATTTATCCGTTATATATTTTCCCCTTTCCATCTCATCGCATGAGGAGTTGTGCATGTTAACCCCAAAGCCATGTATAGGACAATCAGCATTATATTAAAGCACTCATATGGACAAAAGTTTCAACTTTTTGAACATTCCACATTTAGTCGCCATTTCCTGTTATAATATCTCCACTTTTCTGGGAAGATGTTCCAATAGAGTTTGTGGAGATTTGTGCTCATCAGCTACAAAGGTGAGGAGGTCTGGGGTGCTGTCAGCATGAAACATCTATTCCAAAGGTGTTCTACAGATCTTCATGGAGCTGGCTTTGTGCACAGGGGAATTGTTGTGCTGGAACAGGCTTGGGTCTCCTAGTTCACCTGAAGGGAAAATTTCATGCTAATTTTTTTGGAAATGGCCTTATAACCCTTTTACAGATTTGATACCGATTGATGAACAATCGCTTCTCTAAATTCATTGTTGACACTTTCTCTCATCAGCATTGTGTGAATAACACTTCACATGGGGAGGGGGTTCCTTTTTGAGTCTGGTTCCTCTCAAGGTTTTACCATCATCACCCTCACCATCGTCATCTCTTGTCTTGCTTATTAGGGACATATTTATATGGACTAATTTATCAATTTAAAATGTATTGATAATCTATTTATTTTGTATTTATGATTAGCTTCAGATTCTTTGGATCTCCTAATTGTGTGACTCAAACTTCTTGTGAACGGTTTGGAAAAGTCCCCATGCAAAATAACGAAAAGACCTCTATATAATAAGACACCTACTCAGCGTGTCACGCTACGGCAGGTTTGCATTATTCGCTGTTCTTTTTACTGCTCGCTCAGTAGTAAAGAAAAGAACTTGTAATCTTTTAATCCGTCCAGACGCAGGAATGCGCAGCCTACGAAGTTGCTTCCTTGTGTAACTTAAAGCTAATCCTGTCTGAATAGTACAGTAAGAGCTAATTCACTCTAGTGTTGTTGTTTTTTCTTTATTTTTTTTTTAGCTTAAGGCAATGCAGATTCTGGTACAGATTCGTGGATTAAATGAGCCTGAAAGTGGTAGAAACGAGTCCCAATTTCAAAAGGTTCGGCTCCGCCCACTTTGTCAGCAGGGCCGGTTTTGCCCCATTAAGCATCAGGCATCAGAAAGATAATGTTTTCCAAAAATCTACACTTCCAATTCCACACTGTCAAATGTCATAAAAAACAGAATGCAATGATTTGCAAATCTAAAGAACCCCATTTTCTATTAACTAAGAATATATACCATTTTAAGGAAAAAATATGGTCGTATCTTCTGTCCCTATACATCTTGGATCTGAGGACACCAGTGGCTAAAGTTTTGGGAGAGGAATGCTGTCATACGTGTCTGATACAGGATTGAAGCTGCTTTACAGTTCTGGGTGTCCTTTGTTGTATTTTTCATTTCATCATCAAATGTTTTTAAAAACGTGAAAAAACTAGACCATTTTAGCACCCGGACTCTTCTACTAATGCACTCTGATACCAGCAGAGATGCAGCTTTTTAAATTGAGCGCTGATAACAAGCTGAATGGTCCCTTTCCTCTTTAGTCTGAAAGGCCGTGGTGTCCATAGTTGTCAACAAAAATTTCCATTTGCCTCAGTACATTTTAAATGAGCTTTGGCCCAGAGAGGATGGTGGCATTTCCGGATCATGTTCACACATGCCTTCTTCTTTGCATGATAGAGATTTAACCTGCATTTGTGGATGACGTTACAAATTGTGTTCACAATGATTCCTGGAGGTGTTAATGAGCCCAGGCAGTGATTTCAATTACAGAATCAGAAGTGTTTTAAATGCAGTGCCGCCTGAAGATCACAGCCATCCACTATTGATTTTTGCCCTTGTCCATTGTGCACAGAGATTTCTCCAGATTCTTTAAAGCCTTTGATGATGATATGTACTGATTTGATGTTTAACATTATTCTGAATTTGTTCCACAATTTGTAGACAGCTTACACCGCATACGGAAACATGTCCTTCCCTCGTACCACCTGCAGTACCGTCTCAACCAGCAGGGGCAACGTAAACTGCATGACAGACAGACAGACAGACAGACAGACAGACAGACAGACAGACAGACGGGGGAAAAATCAGATGAAATAAATGATTAAAATAAATAAATAAATAATAATGAGAATTAAATTGCAGATCATTTATAAGCTGTTAAAAAAAATAGTTAAATAAAAAAAATAATAAAGAGTATAATATGAACATATTTAAATTATTTTCAAAATTATTACTATTAGCGTATTTTTTTATTACATATAATTATTTATTAAAGTATTTAAAAAAAAATCTGAATTGTATCACAAATCATTCATTTGTTAAATAAAATGAAATACAGTTAAATACAAAATAAATCAATAAAAACAATGAGTATAGGAACATATTTACATTTGCTCACGAACATGTCAAACACTTGGAAGCAATCTGAGGAAAACAAATGCTCGAATAGAAGTACTGCTGCGAATCGGACGGTTTTTTTTAGACATATGTGTTAAGGATGAATCTAATAAATGGAAGGAGTCTCTAGTATCAGAGTTTCTGAACATTCAGAGGTAAAAAAAAAATAAAAAAGTAAAGATAGGTGGAGCTTCACCAATCTGTAAAAGACTGTCTACAAATTGTGGAATAAATTCAGAATAATGTTAAACATCAAATCAGTACATATCATCATCAAAGGCTTTAAAGAATCTGGAGAAAGCTCTGATTCGCAGCAGTACTTCTGTTCGAGCATGCTGCTGTAAAACATCTGTGAAAAGAAAGCATTTGTTTTCCTCAGATTGCTCCCAAGTGTTTGACATGTTCGTGAGCATGTTCTATGAAAGTGCTCCAGCTGTTTTCATCGTGCTTCAAATCATAGCACTGCTGGTGAGGTGTGGAATGCGAGGACGAAACCAAATTCAAGTTTAAAGAAACAGTTTCAGGCTCGGTCAAACCGAGTGAGATTTACATCCAAGTCGCATGTTTTTGCGTTTGGTTTTAATGCTGCGTTTATTTAATTCTGGCAGCACAGGTTTTAATAATCTCTGCATTAAGGCAGCGCCAGAACAAGCGAATCATTTACCATCCACAGAGTAACTGACGGAACAGATGTGTTCCCATGTGAAACGCTTCTGTTTACCTCAGTCTGGCTTGAAGAGTTTATTTATTTATTTATCAATCAATTAGAAAAGTAAAACCTTCATCAAATCTCTTTCTGCTCTTCTTGCCCTCTCCTCATGCTGTTCCTGTCCTGTTTCTCTCATGCTGTTCATGCCCCGTCTCTCCCCCACTGTTCCTGCCCCGTCTCTCCCCCACTGTTCCTGCCCTGTCTCTCTCTCCCGCTGTTCCTACCCTGTCTCTCTCTCCCGCTGTTCCTACCCTGTCTCTCTCCTGCTGTTCCTACCCTGTCTCTCTCCTGCTGTTCCTGCCCTGTCTCTCTCCTGCTTTTCCTGCCCTGTCTCTCTCTTGCTGTTCCTGTCCTGTCTCTCTCCTGCTGTTCCTGTCCTGTCTCTCTCTCCTGCTGTTCCTGCCCTGTCTCTCTCCTGCTGTTCCTGCCCCGTCTCTCCCCCACTGTTCCTGCCCCGTCTCTCCCCCACTGTTCCTGCCCTGTCTCTCTCTCCTGCTGTTCCTGTCCCGTCTCTCTCTCCTGCTGTTCCTGCCCTGTCTCTCTCCTGCTGTTCCTTCCCTGTCTCTCTCCCGCTGTTCCTGCCCTGTCTCTCTCCTGCTGTTTCTGCCCTGTCTCTCTCCTGCTGTTCCTGTCCTGTCTCTCTCTCCTGCTGTTCCTGTCCTGTCTCTCTCTCCTGCTGTTTCTGTCCTGTCTCTCTCCTGCTGTTTCTGTCCTGTCTCTCTCCTGCTGTTTCTGTTCTGTCTCTCTCCCACTGTTCCTGCCCTGTCTCTCTCCCACTGTTCCTGCCCTGTCTCTCTCCCGCTGTTCCTGCCCTCTCCTTTTGCTGTTCCTGTCCTCTCTCTCTCCTGCTGTTTCTGCCCTTTTTCTTTTTCTTGCCCTCTCCTCCTGCTGTTCTTGGCCTTTCCCCTTTCTCCTGCTGTTCATGCCTTCTCTATCCTGCTCTTCTTGCCCTCTCTCCTACTGCTTGTATTTTCTCATATCCTGGATTTTGAAAAGTATTAAAAGCGCAACATTTTGCACGTATCACTGTGCATTTATTAAATCACCTGTGATTCTTGCGAGTAAACTCGTCGGATCTGTTGGTCGCAGGTTCGACAACCCGGCAGCGGTCAGCTCCTCCCCCGCCCGGCAACTCACCTTTAACTACCTGCTTCCGGTAAACGGCTGGCTCCTACTCAACCCATCCGAGCTGTGCTGCGACTGGACCATGGGCACCATACCTTTGGTGGAATCTGTATTAGACCTACGCAATATGGCAACCCTGGCCTTCTACATGCTCCTTGGCCTCCTGGCGTATCACAGCCTGCGTCACGCCCACGGTTCTGCCAAGACCGTCCTCATGGTGAGATACAAATGTCACTATTGCACACGTGTGCATCATTTACGTGTATTAGGGATGTGCATCTCCATAACTGAGGCCGAAGCGATTCGCATCTTGATGCCAAGCCAATGCGATTTCATGCAATGAAAAAAATTCTACGCTATGCAATTTAATAATGTACAATAGTTTACTTTTATTCCTACTTATGTGCCTTCTTACTTTTAGCACATGCCCCTTTAACGAACACGCCTTTGTAGAGCAAAAAAAAAGAGAAGAAATAAAACCAGACGTTCTTTTCCTGTTGTGTCTGCAGGAAGTCACAGCTCTACCTCTGCCATGTTAATCTGTATTTTATGTGACTCTGAGGACACGCCTCGGTCTAAGTAGCGTTGCGATACGTCATATTCACGTAGCAGCAGCGGTGCTGAGAGAACACACTCGAGAAACGGTTTAGCGACGAGACATCGATCTACATATCAAATATTAGTCACTAATTATTGGTCATTTTCTAAATAATACAAGTATAGTGCATCTATGAATATGTAAATATTATGTAAATAGAGCATTTTCCACTGGCGCAAATATGTTACGCGATAAAAAAATGCCGACTTGTATCCGCTTTTTAAATCGATGCGAATCACTGATTCATGTTCTCAAAATTCATGCAACCAGTGTGGTGTTTTTTTGGGGGGGGGTTACTTTGTTTTTTATTGTATGTGTGTTTTGGTTTTTCCCTTCGTTCTCCCTTTTTTTTTTTTTTTTTTTGTCCAAAAAAACCCCAGATGATATCTTCCTGCATTGTTGACTGAATGTGTTTGACCCCTGACAGTTGCACAAGTTCAGACTGTGGCTTCTTCTTGTGTTCTCACAAACACACACACACACACACACACACACACACACACACACACACACACACACACACGTACTCAAAACACTTTTGGAGTTCAAGTTCTTCTGCGATAACAAGCAAAACGAATCCATCATCCGCCGAACTTCCTTTCTCCGCCGAATATCCGTTGACACGCCGAGACCACAAATCAGCGCGAACGCACTCTGCGCCAGAGTTCGCCGTGGTCCATATTGTTCATCCGCTCTCGATAGGTTGCATAAGGACGTTAATCTGTTTGGACTGGCCCCGCTTCGCCGTTCTCAAACTTCCCAGTGTTAAGACCCGGGACACTCAATCTTCTCCAGTTGGCAGTTTTTCATTTTACAGAATGTGTGTGTTGAACCGTGCCAGTATTACACACAGCACACAGCTTGAGGACGTCTCGGGGAACGCTTTGATCGCTGTTGTTTTTAAATCCCTGTTGGTTTTGGCCTATGAGTTTCTAGTACAATCGGACGTCTATGAAGACGCAGGGTTTTGTTTTTTTTCGCACCTTTTTTTATTTTATTTTTTTTTCTCTCTCTCTGACAACCTGTTTTGACCTCTTTTGAAGTCGGCGCCAACGTACCCTCGGCAGAACAAGGCGTCCGCGGCGTAGACAAACGAGCGGCTTATCGCGAACGAAAACACGACACCTTCTTGTCGTTCGGTAAACGTATAAATTTTCCGAGGACACAAAAAGGTTCGTGCCCGGGGGTAAATCCTGAGAGCGGCGTGTTGTGAGAGACAGCCGTAACAAAGTGGGCTATTAATCAGGACGAGGGAAACGCAGGTGGAAATTTGAATTCGTTTTTATTTTTCATTCCATCAATCATGTAAAGATTTTTGTTTTCCCTCTGTACAGTTTCGTTTCTCAAGGTTTCGACCTGCCGAAAGGATTTGAGCGTAATCGTCTACTTTGCTTTGGTTTCTTCACCGACTGGTTCTTATGATATTTGTTTTTGTGACCCCGGGTTTCAGACAAAGCTGGCGAGCGATTAGCCGTGGAGTACGGCGCGCTCCCGTCTGAGCGGGAACAATGAGAGCGTTTCTGCTCGAGCTGTTTTGCGGCCCATGGCGCTCGAAAGAACTCCTTCTTTGGCTAATCCACTAATTCGATTTAGCGCCGTTTCCGCTTCCTCTCCTAAATCGCTCGGATCAAATGCAATTTCTATTGACCTCTAATACTTAGCGAGAGGAATACAGTGCGTAATACGAGCTCTAAACCAAAGCGCTAAACCAAACTCGGGCGGGGGGGTGGGGTTATGTGAGGAGGCGTGAGGAGGCCTGGAGTGCCGTTCACATTGATTCCAATGCCGGAGATCTTCCACACTTAGGTCTCCTAATTTAGGTGAGCGGAATATTTTTTCCAAGGCTTATTAGGGTTCGGTTTTTTTTGTTTTTGTTTTTTTCTCGATCGGAAACTTTATGTGGGAATTAAATGTGAGTAAATGGGGGGGGGGGGGGGGGGGGAGGGGGGGGGAAGGTGAATCTGTAGCAGGGAATGTAGTCGGGGGGGGGGGGGGACATATTGCAAGATCTTTTCGGTCAAAACAACCAGATTTAATGGAATTTTTGTGGAATTTCTACCTGCACATTCATCAATCACACGCACACTTACTGCAGGGTTTCTGAGGTCACGCCCCTTACACGCACACTTACTGCAGGGTTTCTGAGGTCACGCCCCTTACACGCACACTTACTGCAGGGTTACTGAGGCCACGCCCCTTACACGCACACTTACTGCAGGGTTACTGAGGCCACGCCCCTTACACGCACACTTACTGCAGGGTTACTGAGGCCACGCCCCTTACACGCACCCCGCATTTCCTCTAGCAGATAACACATCGTTTCTTAAATCCTTTCACGTAAATTATGTAAATGATAAATGTTGGAACGTCTGGATGTTGGATTGAGGAAAACCTCACGTGGGAAAATCCGCAGACATTTTGTACAATCGATGTGTCTGCGACGTTACGGGAAGAGTTTGCAGAAGAACCACATATGGCTGGAAAAGTCTGGTGTTCCAAAATTTGCTCCTTGCTCACGTGGCAGCGAGATGGTGCTGAGATTCGAGGTCATGACCTTCCGATTTAGAAATCCAGCATCTCGAACAACTCAACCTTGAATAATGGTCCATTTTGGTCCAAAGCCTCATTTCTACATCCGAGTAGAACATTAACGAGTCCGAAGCACAAAACCCCGAGTCAGCAAAAGGAAGGGAATGCAGGAAAAAAAAAGAATTTCCGGAGTTTTCTGTTCT
The DNA here is from genome assembly GCA_039877035.1 of Silurus lanzhouensis. NCBI lineage: Eukaryota > Metazoa > Chordata > Actinopteri > Siluriformes > Siluridae > Silurus > Silurus lanzhouensis. The sequence goes on from JBCEWE010000518.1 coordinate 596,927, forward strand.
ATTCATGTGGTACGGTTTTATTTTTATTCTGTCCGCTGGTAAATAACAGGGAAATAAAAGCCAGGAGTAAATTAGATGACTTTGGCTTTTGATGGGTTTTTCCTTTTTTTTGAACAGCTACATCGTAATAACATACGTAATAACACCTGCGCAAATATATATATATATTATGCTGTCTGGTCCGTAAGTATTTGGACAGAGACACAAGTGCGAGCATTTTTTATTTATTTTTCGCTACAGGATTGAAAATGGAGCAATTAAGCTTTAATTCAGGAGCCTAAATACACTTTATGGAGAAACGCGTCTACACCTGAGCATAAGATTGGTGTGGTTTGTCTTTTTGAACACCCCAAGGGTGTTAGTAAAGTCGGGTAGGTGAGGTGTGAAGACCCGGGGTGCAGCCAGCGTTCACATTCCTCCCACTTGGGTTGAAGCTCAGTAGCTGGAGATCTTCCACTCCAACTGATGTAAAGCAGAGCTTCATGGATCCATAGATCTTCACGCTGGAACAGGTTTAGGTCTCCTAGTTCACACGAAGGAAAAATGTCATGCTTCCACATCGAAAGACGTCTGATAAAATTCGAGAGGAGAAGAGAAGAGTTTATTCATTTCCATGTTATAGCAGCAAAAAAACTAAACAAATATGAAGCAGAGACAAAAAGAAAAAATATAAAAATTTAAAACCAAAAAAAAAATCAACTATCAAACTAATTGCACCAGGTTGCATCATGTAAATTATTGTTAGTGCATAGTTTAAAAAAATCATGTAATGTGTATTATGGTGACTGGTGCGCCCCCTAGTGTGCCTCCAACTCTGCGGTTAGAGTTTGTTGAGGAACCACAAGTCCGTTGTCCCAATACTTTTGACCAAAAGTGAACGTGTCCATTGAATGGACAGGAAAAAAAAAGACTGCTATTCTCCTTTTCTCTCACTCTATTTATTTGTATTACTCTATTCCTGCCGGTCAGGGTTTTCTTGTCAGACCCTCCCGGATGTACGCCTCCGTCTAGCTGTGGAGGTCTGGAAAAAAGAAAAAAAGACGTATATGTAAGCGTATGTCTAGCGCTAATCCTGTGACGAGTGATGCTGATTGCCGGCTCTCGTGTCTCTTTCCTCAGGCTCTCTCTCTGATCGTTCTGCCCTTCATCCCAGCCTCCAACCTGTTCTTCCCGGTGGGCTTCGTGGTGGCCGAGCGCGTGCTCTACGTGCCCAGCATGGGCTTTTGCGTCCTGGTGGCTCACGGATTCAAGAGCCTGGTGTCCCGGGGGTAAATCTAACAAAACGTTCTTTATTTCTTTTTCCTATGAAAAGAGTTTCCCGTGCGACCTGCTGAATGGTAATAGACGTGAAATGGGTCGTGGATAAAACTTTTAATAAGTATGTAATAATCAATAATAATAATACAATAATCTGACGTGGCAAAACGCACTGTATAAATCAAAAATATTTGGACACCCGACCCTAAGATTTGGTATATTCCTCCTGAACGGTATCATTTCCATTGTGGAGGTTCCTGGGGTGCAATCAGCATGAAGAATTCATGACTAAGCTGTTTAGAGGTTCAGGAGATCTACGCTTTCCTCTCCAACCCATGTGAAGCATATGGAATCGTCATCAGAACATTTTATCGATCCCAGTGTGAAATTGTTGGGTTGCAGTCGCGCACAGGAAAAAGAAAGTAAATTAAAATATGAGAAATTTAAAAAAGAAAATACACGTATTAAGTGGTATATCAAGTATATACAGTATATTTCCCAGAATTTTCAATCTTATTGAAATCTACTGTATGAAATGAGTAGCAGCAGTGAAACAAATAGCAAAAACCTTCAATGATCGAATTTATTACACGTTATTATTATTATTATTATTATTATTATTGCACTAAAATTATTGCAAATATTTGCCCAAGATTTTATCAATGTGAGTGTTTTTGAAGTCATGATACAGGTCCTTACCATGATACCATCCATAATGGTCTTAAAAAGTTTTAAATTTGACTAAAACCTGCAGAAACCATGGATACTGCATCCAAAAACAATATATTATAATTGTGTGATTTTTTGCATCAGTTTACACCAGAGCATGACGTTAAATCACGGTGGCAGCAGCATCAATGCTTGGACAAGGGTTTTTGATAGGGTTCAAGATCAAGGGATATCAAGATCAACTCGAAACACGATCAAGATCGTCAGTTTGAATCAATTAAATTTGACCCCAAGAGTCACCCGAATGATTAAAGTCATAATAAAGCATTAGAAATAATTGTCAGTGAAGGAAGTGCTTCAGAAGGTCATGAAAAAGATTTGAAACTAAAACCCGTAGATCAAACTCAACTTGGAAGTCCTACACGGTATCAAAAAGTTGAGACTCACTCCGTTTACAAGGGAGTCATTTATTTATCAACGCTTCCACACGATCACCTTCAAAATAGTCCCCTTGCAACAGCAAAACAGCGCCCCCGATGGTGTTCTGGAACGACGAAGGACCTTCTGAGATTCGTGCCAGATCTCTGCAACGGGGTCTAAACGCTTACCTTTGAGCAGCATCTTTATCTTTAGGGAAGAGGACGGAGTCAAAGCGCAGGAGCCAAATCTGGCGAGTAGGGAGGGTGCGGAAGTGAGATCACGCTCCCGTTGAGAAACTCGCGTGTAAAAATTGGAGACATGGTAACCCACGTGGGCAGAGTACACTGATTTATGAAGGTCGGCGCTCCCTGTGACTGTGCGTGCAGCCTTGTGCTGCCATCTGTTGGCGTGTTACGGAACTCGTCTCAACTTTTTGCTACACCTCGAGTTTGATCAGATCAGTTGAAAACGTAAAAACAGGATAATCATCACAAATCTCTCAGAAGACTACGCAGGCTAATTCCTAGAAAACCGCCTTTCACTATTAAAACCGTATGAAATCAACCGCACATTTTTCCACTTTAACAATGGAGTCTGTCGTTTTTGGTTTTTTTTCTTTTTATCGTTCGCTCGAAACGAACGCATTCCTTTGTTTATTTCGGACCGAATGAATGAATTCTGTTTTACCAGAACGAACCGAAATAAACAAAGGAATGCGTTCGTTTTCATGCGGTTGATTTCATATGGTTTTAATAGTGAAAGGCGTTTTTCTAGGTAATTAAACACTAATGCACCAAACGCGTATGACTCAACAGTTTTCCTCCTCCAGGGCTCTGAAGAAAGTCTCCTGGGTGTTTATGGGCGTTCTTCTCACCACGCACGCCGTGAAGACGTTCTACAGGACCTGGGACTGGGAGTCGGAGTACACGCTGTTCACCTCGGCTCTGAAAGTATGCATATCTTTTAACCGATCGTTTCAAACAAATATAAACAACAACATTTGCTGGAGGTTCTGTGGAAAATGATTGACATTCTTGGAGTTGTTTTCTCAGTTGACGCACTCATAACGAGAAGCAATGGAACAACGGTGATAACGATTTCACTCCATTTCCACTGAAAGCCTCTGCGCTTTTGTCTTCGGGTTAAAACCTGATCTCCTCGTCTGCCAGAAGAATTTAAGAAAAACAACACGATTGGTCACGTCGATTATCGCGTACGACTTTGCACTTCATGTGACACGACATGAATTTAGCAGGAGACGTGAATCAACGTGAATCTTTTAGTAACATTTCTGCATTTTGTTCCTTTTGTTTCCATGCAACTAACTACACCAGGTCCTTTTGTTTGACCAACCAAATTTATAAATGTCCAGATGATCCACTTTATTTTCAGTGGAAAATCCTCCGTTAGCATGAAGAACAGTTTCTCACGCTCTCTGAATCCGGACTCTTCGTTTCTCCAAACATTCAGGTGAAACATCTGCCGTGCCTTTTTGTAAAATTCTGTAACTCAGAGCAGTTCAGTAGGATTCATGTGCGGTGACTGGGCAGGTCGTTCCATGATGGATATCAGTCCAGATGTTTTCTCTCTAAATAACACTTACAGAACTCAAACGGACGCTTCTGCTCATCGTCTCGTCGTACGGTGAAGTCGGTTCCAATCAGCCGCTCTCCAGACGGAACCGCATGGTGGTGAAGTTTGGAACGGTTGCCATGTTGGGGTTTTTTCACTTTTCGGATTAAGTCTCCGAAACAACCCCAAACCATTAATCTTCCACCTCCATGTTTGACTGTGGGGGTGAGGGAGTCTGATCACATCTTCTCTCCTGTTCTCCATCGAGACAAAAATGTCCCATTTGGACTCCACAGAAGTTTCTTCCACTCGTTCACTGTCCAATTCCTGTGTTTTTGTCTTCAACCGAGTCCGTTGCATGGAAACAAAAGGCGGGATCGTGCGAAAGCCGCAGAAGAACTTCTGACACGAATAAACACAGGATTTTCTTCCTCTTTTATTTCTAAGCTGCTTGTCAGCATTCATCCTCCGCAGCCTCCATCATTTTCTTCCTACGCGTCTTTTTATTATTTCTCTCATTTGTATTAAAATTGTAAGCGGCGCGGCAGAAGGTTTAAGGAGGTCACGGTTCCTTCCCATTCCTAATTTTCAGAATGTTTATTATATAGACCCGTCTTTCATTTCCGAACGATAAACCATTCGAAAAGATGTGCAAAACTAAAGAAATCGAAAAATTGCTTTGAACAGATATTTAAAGTTGTGATCGGAATTTAATACGGATTTATCCCAAATCAAATACATATGTGAAGTGCAAAGTCAGGACTAGTGGCCAGAGATGGAGTGGTAAATAAAATAGAGATCCAAAGTTGTTTAAAATGCCCACACACACTGCAACAACCCTTTCAGGTGTCTTTCTGTAGATCACATGGCTGTGAGGTCGTGGTCGTTTGAAAGCTTCTGAAATGCTGAATTAGTAATAATGAGATTCTGTAACTGAGTAACACATCAGATTTCTATGATGCGAGTCGCACGTTCCCATGATCAGCAAACCATAACCTTGTGATGGAGTAGACGTGTTAGAAGAAAGATTTGTTACAAGAATCCTAATTCTATTCATTCATAAATAGATGATGATGATGATGATGATTTCATTCTAACTTGCGAGATCAGGGGTGTAACGCTACACAAAACGTTCACGTTCGTAATGAACCCTAAAACTGCAGTTTATTATTATTATTAATATTATTATTATTAACATTATTATTATTATTATTATTGATATTATTATTATTAACATTATTATTATTATTATTATTATTATTATTATTATTATTATTTATATTATTGATATTATTATTATTGATATTATTGACATAATTATTATTATTAACATTATTATTATTATTATTATTAACATTATTATTATTATTATTATATTATTATTATTATTATTATTATTATTATTATTATTATTATTATTTTATTATTTATTATTATTATTATTATTATATTATTATTATTATTATTATTATTATTATTATTATTATTATTATTATTATATTATTATTATTATTATTATTATATTATTATTATTATTATTATATTATTATTATTATTATTATTATTATTATTATTGATATTATTATTATTATTATTATTATTATTATTATTATTATATTATTATTAACATTATTATTATTATTATTATTATTATTATTATTATTGATATTATTATTATTGATATTATTATTATTATTATTATTGATATTATTAACATAATTATTATTATTAACATTATTATTATTATTATTGATATTATTATTATTATTATTATTGATATTATTAACATTATTGATATTATTAACATTATTATTATTATTAACATTATTATTATTATTATTCACATTTTAATTATTATTATATTATTAACATTATTATTATTAACATTATTATTATTATTATTATTATTATTATTATTATTATTATTATTATTGATATTATTAACATTATTATTATTATTATTATTATTATTGATATTATTAACATTATTATTAATTATTATTATTATTATTATTATTATTATTATTATTATTATTATTATTATTATTGATATTATTATTATTGATATTATTAACATTTGTGAACAGCAACAGTTTACATTTTCAAAACAATTTGAAATAAAATGCCTTTTTTTTGCTTAAAATAATATATAAAATGTTTTAAAATAAAATAGAATAAATTGATTATCAATAAAAAAATTATTAAATTGATCAAATTGAGAAATCGAATTAAATTGGCACAAATTTAATTGATTTAAATAAAATGTAATAAATAGAAACCTTTTCAAAGTAAAAATTTGTTAGACCCCATTTGGGTAATACAGATGTGTATATAGGTGTGTGTGTGTGTGTGTGTGTGTGTGTGTGTGTGTGTGTGTGTGTGTGTGTGTGTGTGTGTGTTTTACATTTAATCTAAAATCTTGTGAACTGTTCTACTTATTTCAGCACACTTTAACAAACATCTTCAATCCCTCCATCCTTCGTTCATTCGCTCAAATGTAAAATTTTGAGTATTTTCTCCTTTTTAATAGAAATTCTTAAAGCTGGACCTAAAACTCTAAAGAATCTTAGAAGCGCGAGACGGCGACTAAAGAAACCCGCGGTGCACCGCTTTATACGTTCCCCTGGAAACTCGGATTGTAACTGCGTTCCGCACGCATTCGGTACACGTGTGCACTCACACCCCTGATCGGTACCAGTACTGAAATCATTTTGATACCATGCTCACGGATTTGTACCAACATTCCATTTCATTTTATTACAGGGTTACCACGGGGTCTTAAAGTCTAAATCTACATTTTAACCTTAAAAACAAAAAAATTCTCTCTTCTGGGTCGTAAATCATTTTAAGCAGGTGTTCTTAAGGAGTTCTCCGATGTCCATGTCACGCTGCCTCCAAGGCTCATAGAAATGCTTTTTGTCTGTTTCCATGGCGTTGTAGTTTTTATTCTTTCGCTAGTCCAAATTTATATAATTCGCTGTATTACGAATGCAAATGAGACCAACAGCCAATGAGCTTCCTGTTACTCTCGGCTCGGGTAAAGCCAGTCGCTAACGACGTACTCGTGCGTGTTTGATGTCGTTTTATAGATTTTAAATTTCATTCTAAATGGTCTTAAAAAGGTTTCAAAAAGTCTGACTTGCAGAAACCCTGTATTAGAAACCCCTATAAAGCTGGTTATTCGTGCAGTCACCCAATCAGCCAATCAGATCGCAGGAATACAGTAAGTAAAAGTTTAGAAATACTGATGAAGAGCTTTAGGAAATGTTCACACTGAACACCAGGATCAAGTTCATGGAGAAGATACAAGTAGGTTCCCATTGTAGCCGTGTGTATTCCCTGTTTTTTTGCCAAAAGGCTTTAAAACATGCTTTTCTGCTCAACACGTTTGTACAGAGTGGTTATTTTTAGACACCGTTTATATCCAGTCCTGTCGTTCTCCTCGGCCTTCTGTCTTCAGGGTTCAGAAAGGCGTTTCCACCTGCAGATCTGTCGCATGAATTCTTGAAACACCAACTGAATAAACCCGGATTTAAGGAGCACCGAGTTTTCTGCGTTAAGGAGAACTCAGGATGCTCCTGATCGAACCTCGTTGTGTAACTCACGTTATGTGCTGGGTTTTTTTTCTCCAGGTAAACAAGAACAACGCCAAACTCTGGAACAACGTCGGCCACGCTCTGGAGAACCAGAACGATTATGAGCGAGCGCTCAGATATTTCCTCCAGGCTACAAGAGTGCAACCAGGTACGAGTCACGCCCGAGCGCTCGCGTCGCCGAGAAACGTTCCGGATTCACGCGCGGTCCATTTTTATAGCCTTGGTTTTTTTTTTCTCTCTTTTCTCACGAAAGAATTTTCAATCCGAAGTCCGTCCCAAAGCGAAAGTCAAGCATCCGTGAAGTTGTTTTTGGAAGAACGAACCCTAATCACGCCTTTTTTTTATGATTTTGGCGATGGTGCTGAGAACAGCATCCAGCAACGCTGCATATCAAAAGAGCATCCTTGATGAGAATTCACGGGGCGTTAGAAAAGCACGGCTCGTCTTTTTCTCGCTCAGAAGTATCCCTCCAAGAACGTCGTTAAGTTTTACAGCTTGTCCGCTGCCAGTATACACACATCAGTGAATCCGGGGTTGTTGTTGTTGGTTAGTGTTTCATCGTGTATTTTTAAGATTCCATACTCCTGCATCGCTTTGCTCTTCAGAACACTGGGGTTCCCAGGAGCCACTGCACCGTTATCCGTTTCCCGCCGAGCCGCGAAAAAATACACACGTATCCTCTTCCGTAAATCATAAGGATCCGCCGCAACGTCCCGGGGTCGCGTGACAAACAGTAAACCCCACGTTTCTTTTTATACAGATGACATAGGCGCCCACATGAACGTCGGAAGAACGTACAAGAACCTCAACCGATCCAGAGAGGCTGAAGAGGCGTACCTGGTCGCTAAATCTCTCATGCCACAGGTACCACATGAATGCAGAAGGTTTACATAAATAAATACCACGTTCCCAGGGTCAGTACACCCAGAGCGTCCCGGTCAGACTGACAGGCTTTATATCCTTGCATCAGCGCTAAACTCTTGTTAGCTCTGGATTTTTTTTATTGAATTTTTTTTTTACTTTTACTTTTAAACGTTAAATTACTGAAATACTCTATAGATTTATTTATTTATTTATTTATTTATTTATTCATTCATTTATTTATTTTGAAGCGTTGTAAATGAATACCAGGATATTATATCAGACCAAAGGCACACAAATAAATACATTTATTTAAATATTTAAAAAGAATTAATTAATAATTATATATTTAAATATATATATATATAATATAATATATATATATATATAATATATATTATTTTTTTTTTTTCCTGAAAGTTTTACTTTTAACATTTTAAATTACCGAAATACTCTTTACATTTATTAATTTAGTTTTATTTATTCATTTATTTATTTTCAAGCATTGTAAATGAATACCAGGATATTTAGATAGATAGATAGATAGATAGATAGATAGATAGATAGATAGATAGATAGATATTTATTTATTCATTCCTATAGAATGTATTTGATTCAGGGTGAAATTTTTAGTGTCCAATTTTTCTTTTTTTAATTATAATTCTTTTTAAATAAGCATGTAAAAGTGCAACGGTGTATATGAGCAGATTTTTGATTTTCGAAAAAATACCTGACTGGAAAAAGATATGAGAATAATTAACATTATTTAGGGGGGTAAAGTGAAAAATTATTTTTTTATAAATATTTACATAATATTAGCATATTTAAATATTTAAACTCTCTTTAAATGGATTTATTTCGAAGAGTTCTAAACATGATATTGTATTAAGGCACAGATTTATTTTTTCCACCTGTAGAATGCGTTTGATTCACATTGGATTTCTCTATTTGTTTTTTAAACATCTTGAAGTGCAGCTGTGTATATGGGATTATCACTTTTTTTCTGAGCTGGAAAAAGTTAGAGTAAAGAGTTAAAAGGACAATTAACATTTATTGGGAGAAAAGGTGTAGGAAAAGAAATAAAACATTTGGACACCTGCCTTTTCAATTCATCTGAACATCAAGAATGTACACGTTTGTTCCTTATAATTATACATTTGTGGCGAATGAACGAGCCACAACGACTGTTGTGAAGGAAAAACTCTTAAGATGGTAAGTGGAAGAAACCTTGAGAGGAACCAGACTCGAATGGGAACCTGTTGTCATCACCAAACGTCCATACGTAACGGTTCCATCATTAAGGTGCGAGTTCGAAGTGCTTAAATGCAACCTGTGGTCATGAGCACATTGTAGCAGACTGTGGATGTTAAAGTCCAAATCCTTCCTCAGGGTTCTTGAGTTGCTCAATAACTTCATGCGGAACCATCTCTAGCTGCACAGTGTGGTCTCCAATCGAAGAGAACCCCATCCAACGTATCAGGCAGGATGCATCAGGAGCATTACTGAACTCAACAAACTCGTGTTTTCCAGTCATATGCGCTTCTTTCACAAACTGTTACCACAAAGTTGGAGGCATCTAATTGTCTTTAGATGCATGAGCATGAAATCGTTCCGTCAGTTGAACTAGCCGACCCAAACCTGTTCCAGCATGACAATGCTTCTGTGCACAAAGCTCCAGCTCCATGAAGATCTGGTTGGAGTGGATGATCTGCTATAGAGCTGCAACTCTTTAAAACCTCAACTTCTCCTCACCTTCTCCAGAAATTGCCCCAAAATCCATTGGAACTTCTTCCCAGAAGAGTGGAGTTTCTTATAACTGCAAATTGGCCCTAAATGTGGAAGGGGATGTTCAGTAAGGAGCACATACCAAATTTTTGTTCCTACAGTGCACATCCAAATAACGACTTCCAACGAAGGAGTATCACGTGTCTCGTTAATGACGTGTAAACTCAGCTCCCTGGTGTCAGGTGTTTGAATCCAGCCTGCAACCCATCAGATGATCATCAGAACCATGTGAACTCAAACAGCTTCATTTGAAAAAACAACAAACGTCTGAAAGTTTAATAGCATCGAAGCAGTGAAGTGAAAAAAGTCTGTCACAATATTGGTGCTCGGTGGATTCGCGAGTGAGCAATGAGCGTGGTCTTGGCAGGCGTGCAAGCTCACAAACAAAACTTCCGCCAGGATAAATAACGTAGAAATCAGGCTGAAAGGCGTGGGAGACAGATTTCCACGTTTCGAACAACAGCAGCGCCACGGCCGGGTTTTAATTGTGTAATTCTCATGACAGCAGCCTTGCCTTTGTTCCCTCAGTCCTCGTGTCATCGACCTCTTGTTCCGCCACGGGGGTGGAATAGTTCTTTATTGAGAAGAAAAAAAACTCCATAGGATCTTCTGGGTGAACTTCACAGCCTGAAGTGACTTTTTTTTGTTGTTGTTGTTGGTTTACGATCACGGTTTATGACGAAGAATCCGGATTAATGTGTAAGAAGAGACTTTGAAGATCCCGAATTTTCTCGGAAAACATTCTGATGTGCGGTCGTATATCGAGATATCGAGGATTGGTCTATAGAGCTTATCAGGGCCTGATGGTGTGTTTGGGACTTGAATGACACGATCAAAGACGTATCTAGAGGGCAGGAAGTGTGCAAAGTGCAAAGTAATCAGTCATTTATCAAACACACACACACACACTCACACACACACACACATACACACACTCTATATGAACATACAGTTCAGGTATACGGGGAGAGTGGACGAAAGTGGAATGGAAGTCAGCTGGAAAGAAATTGGATTTCTGATCAAAGGTCATGAGTTCAAATCGCAGCACCACCAAGGTTGCACAGTTGGGCCCTTGAGCAAGGCCCTTAACCCTGAACTGCTCTGTTTTAAGTCGCTTTGGATAAAAAGGTTTTCCGAATACTATAAATGTAAATCCAAAGGCTGGAAATTTCTAGATGATCATCAGCTCCACAATGTTCTTTAACCCACAACTGAGGTGTATACCTGAGATCTTCCACTCCAACCCATTGAAAGCCGATCCTAATAGAGCTGACTTTGTGCACAGGTGCATTGTCATGCTGGAACAGGGTTTGGGTCTCCTAGTTCAAGTGAACTTCATGCTCCCTCTTCATGTGTGCCTTCTGCTTTGCGATAACAGTTTAGGAAGAACCACGTACGGCTGAAAAAATCTGATTTTTTAATACATTTGTCCGTATACTAATATATAAATAAAACGCCGGTGTTTCTATAGCAACCAGTCGTGCACAAGGCCTCGTACGATGTTGGAGAAAACCAAAACGGGAAACGTCACCAAATCGATCAGAAGATCCAATGATCCTGTATCTTCCTTCTTTCCACTTAGTTTTGAGCTCCTACTCCCGGACGGAAACTGAGGAACTCGAGAACCATGAAGATGGATTTGAGCTGTAATGAGTGGAAACACGACAAGTTACAGCTGAAACCTCGAGAATTATCAGGTTCTAATGAATGGACTTTCAGTGTGGATGAGGAGGGGTTCCCTTTTGAGTCTAGTTCCTCTCATGGTTTTGTCCCAGGCTGTCTTATTAGGGACAAACTTACAGGACTGTAAAGTGTGTATGGTAATCTATAGGACAATGTCATTTAAAAGCTCTATTAGAATTGAATTGAAATGTATAGAATAGAGCCAATCAGAAACACATGACGATATTTGGATTTGTGCTACACGTTTCCCATTCATACAACTCAGCAGCTATGTGGCAGCTCGGTGTGGCTACTCCTGGGCCCCTGAGTAAGGCCCTTAACCCCATAGCTGCTCAGTTGTATGAATAAGATAAATGTAAGTTGTTCTGGATATGAACATCTGCCAAAATGCCATATGTGGGAGTGGCTTTTTCTTTCTCTCTCCTGCTCAGCAGTGAATGAAGTTCACACACCATGTAGTAGAGTAAAAGTAGAGACACTCAGTAAAATGTGACTCCAGTAAAAGTGTCCCTTTTAAACTTTTATTTAAGTACATTTAAAGGCAAAAACTTTTGTACTTTTACTCAGGTATCCAAAGTAGTGATTTATTATAATGTTCCTATGATCATTTTTATCACGACTCTTTACTTAATCACCTCAGTTTATGTGAAAAGACTCGAATGTGACTCTCAGCACACTGATCTATTAATAGAATGATATTAATGACTCAAACACTGATTGATTTCTATTACAATGATCATGAGCACGAAAACTTTCAAACAAATTATGTAAACGAGGTCACGTGTGTTGTGGTGAGTTCGAGTCTGGAGTTTCTTCATTTATTCCTCTCTAAATGTTGTGCTTGATGTTGAACTGATGCTGAACTGTATGTTGGTGATCAGTAGATACACCGAGCGCCGATCAGAACACGTGTAAAACAGAGTCGTGCGCTCGACCCTGATTGGTGACTCGCTGCGTGTTTCACCGGTTACGTTTTTATCCACAAAAAAGTTCAACCCAAAATGTAGTCGAGTAAAAAGTAGATTTGGTTTTGAAATGTAGTGACGTTACAGTAAAAGTCTCCTTAAATGGAAACACTTCAGTAAAGAACAAATACGGAATTGTAACGAATTTCATGTACTTCCTGTCGGCCCACCACTGCTTCTGCCAATCACAGCATCACTACCCAATCGGACACGTCTGTGAGCTCGTGTGTGTGTGTGTGTGTGGAAGAGGGCAGACGGCGCTTTCCAGCCTGCATGATCATCTGAAATGTCACTCAATGGTATGGCACAAGTTTTCTGAAATCTTCAGGAGGAAGAGAAGTTTGCAGCTGGCATTTAAACGAAGCCCAAGAATGAGTGACCTAAACGATGAAACGTGGCTGTAAACGCTCACCTGCGATAAATAAATAAATAAACAAATAAATAAAATGCACTATAAAGGTTGCAAAGAAACACTTTTATCAGGGAATAAAACTTTCTGCTGTTAACCCTTTTTTTTTTTTTTTTTTTTACTGTCTACTGATTATTTTCTTTTAACAGCCCAACCCCCCGCTGTGTTTTTAATGCCGGTTTGTGTTGGTTCATCTCCGACTGCATGCTGTTTTCCACCCTTTCCAGGTGATTCCAGGGAAGAAGTATGCGACCCGTGTGGCCCCGAACCACCTGAACGTATACATCAACCTGGCCAACCTGATCCGAGCCAACGACTCACGGCTGGAGGAAGCGGACCAGCTGTACAGGCAAGCCATCAGCATGAGGCCTGACTTCAAACAAGCCTACATCAGCAGGTAGAGCCGTGATTTCAGCATGGACTTCCTGTATTACATCCAGTACTAAATCTTCACTTCCTCTCAGCGTCTCAACGATGTGCCTCGTCCGTCTGGTGTCCAGGAAAACGCATTTCTTGGCACGTTTGAGGTTGAAATGCTGCAAAAATGGGATCAGCTGGGAATTAGACAAGTAGCTTTCCATTAGGGAGAATGTTGAGGAACGGAGGGTGAATCGTTTCTCACGACCTTCCACCGCTAACTTTCGCATAGTCTTCACAAAAGAGGCGCTCGAATATAACAGTAAATAGACGACGCTTTTCAGCGTACCCGTAAATAGATAAAAGCTTCACGTCGTTCCTCAATGCATGCGATTCCGAATATACATTTTCAATTCGTAAAACTCGTCCCTATGCGTTATCCCTGACAAGTGAGACAGAGGTGATGGTGGCCAGGGGAATAAAACGCCCTGAGAAGATATGAGGAAGAAACCTTGAGAGGAACCAGACTCGAAAGATGGATCCAAATTTATTGTACACAACAACGAAATGAGGTTAAGCATCTACCAGCAGTGTAAATATTAGCAATTGTGCAAATAAATTATGCAAATTTATGTAAATCATGTCGATATTTAAGTAGATTTACACTCTATGGACAAAAGTATTGGGACACCTTTACTTCCCTATGTGGTTCTTCTCCAAACTACAAAATTGTGTGTTTGTTCAAAAACCCAAACCTGTTCCGGCATGGCAATGCTCCTGTGCACCAAGCGAGCTCCATAAAGATCTGCTTTACATGGTGTGAAGCAGAACATCTAATGCTATAGAGCTCTGACCTCAATCCTACTGAACATCTTCGGGATGAACGTGAACGCTGACTGCACTCCAGATCTCCTCACCTTCTCACCTTCATCAGTGCCTGACTTTACTAACACCCTCATAGCTGATTAACACAAATGTGTGGAATGCTGAGGGAAAGAATCCTCATCTGGACAAATTGCTTGTGAAATAAAAGATCATTTTGACCTATTAAAATTACTGTACTTGTGTCTCTGTCCAAATACTTATGGACTAAATGGTGTATTATATCCTATAATGTACATGTGTGTATATATTTATTTATTTAAGTTTTTACATACAGTGGGTGTTTTGTTTTTGTTTTTTTCTTTCCTCTCCCCTCTTTTCTGAGAATTGTATATCTCCGTGTTCTTCTTCCAGAGGTGAGCTCCTGCTGAAGATGAACAAACCCGGAGAGGCGAAGGACGCCTACTTGCGTGCCTTGGAGCTGGACCGTACCAACGCCGACCTGTGGTACAACTTGGCCATCGTGAACATCGAGATGAAGGAGCCTTCGGAAGCCCTGAGGAACTTCAACCGCGCGCTGGATCTCAACCCACGTCACAAGCTTGCCCTTTTCAACTCGGCACTGCTCATGCAGGAATCCGGTGGGTGCGGCTTGAGAGAGAGAGAGAGAGAGGGAGAGAGAGTTTTGTTTGCACAAGCATTAAATCTCACGTTAAAAGTTTAGTGTAAAACATTTGCGAAAATGGCAATCGTGCTTCGTTTTCCAGTTCGAGATTCTCTAGAGGTTGTTTTTTCTTCCCCTTTTTTTTTTCTTTTCTCAGTCAGTCGTTTCTAATGCAGATCCATGCGTCCGTCCTTCGTGAAATATTTTCGACTGCTTCAAATTCGGTTTTGTTTTTCTAATGTCGTTTAGAAGTCGGAGTTTTTTTCATGTCCATATAATCGCGATTCGTGAGGGATGTGGGAGCTCAGTGATTAAGGCATTGGATTCTGGATCAGAACGTCTCAGTTTCAAATCCCAGCACCACTAAGCTCCCACTACTGGGCCCTTGAGCAAGGCTCTTAACGCTCAACTGCCCTGGTTGTAAGTCGCTCTGGATGAGGGCGTCTGCCAAATACCGTAAATGTAAACGTTGATTTTTGGGCAAACGTCGATTTAGAGCAATCGTTCAAAGAAAAGTGGAATCCAATGAACTCTTACTGTTGTTCTACACACGATCGTTCCTTTGATAGAGTATAGCTTAAAGGGGTGTGTATACTTTTGCAACCAGCGTATTCTAAGTTGGCGAAACCAACAGAAAACCAAAAATGTTGACTTTGTTCGCTAAGAGCTCTATTTGCATCTAGTGAGCATCCCATTCCAGATTTAGTCCCCATTTTCTGTTCTAAGAACCTCCCACTCTTCTGTGAAGATGTTCCACACAGTTTTGAAAAGATGGTGGAATCAGGGTACTGTAGGTCAGGTGAGGTGAGGTGAGGAGGCCTGGGGGTGCAGTCAGCATAAAAAATCCTCCAGATAGCTGTTCAATAGAGTTTAAATCTCAATAGCAGGAGATCTTTCACTCCCAATCCATGGAAAGCAGATCTTCATGAAGCTGGCTTTGTGCACAGAAGAATCGTCGTGCTGGAACAGGTTTGGATCTCCATTTCGTTTGGTTATCGGACGACACTCACCATCCAAGTCCTCTCGGAGGATGTTATCCGTTTGTGTAAGAGTTAGATATCGATTTCTGGATCTATTTTTAAGTTATTGATTGTTCAGAGGAAGAAAAGAAAAAAACAGAAGAATATTTTGAAAAGTATTTAGCGTGAGTCATCATGTGCTTCATGTACACTGGACCTGTGTTCTATCACACACAGACTCTGGAATGCAGCCAGAACCCAAGGTTTTTCACCTCATGAGATTTATGTTCTCAATAGGTGAAAAGCAGGACGGATTATTATGTTACGGGGAAGCGTTCGCCTTTCATGCGTTTGTCACTTGGCGTATTTACACACCCACCCTGCAGTAATGCGCCTTTTGTCTGCCGGTTTGTACACGAGGTGTACAAGAGAATGAGTTGCTCGTTCAGCTGCAAGGTATGTGGGTGGAATTGGGAGCGGTCCTTCAGGGTAAATAAACTTGCCACCCGTTAGTTTGCAGACCTTGTGCTATTCTCGCTGGAGGAATTCGAACAATGATAACGATAATCACACACGGAAAAAAAAAACAGTGCCGTGACGCTTCGAGCGATCGCTAAGAAGCAGAATGTTGGTTTACGGTCGAAGGCCAATCGAACGCCATGCTGTTTTTGAGACACGTTTACCGTTCGAGCAACATTTCCGTTTTTTTTGCCGCGGAGCCCCCGGTTCGTTTCCTGCCGAAAGGTCCGGTTTTATTTCCTGCTTGGGCTCCTCGTAGTGGTACAACGGATCACAAAACTCGCGGCCCGGATCACGGGATGATTCGGATCCTTTTTTCCAGTCGGCAAAAAAAAAAAGGGGGAGGAGACAAATATAATTTGCTTTTCATTTATCGCAAGAAAGGGTTACAGCAGCGCTCCCAAGCATGCGATTTGAAAGAGGCGGGAGGCTTTTCACGTCCTTCTGCTCCTCTGCTGGCCGTCGCTGTTGACCGATTAACACGTGAACACGTGACTGCTCTGCGTGGTTACGAAATGACTTCAAAAGCGAAATATCAGTCTTTCATTTTGCAATCGTTAAAAAATTATCCATGAACTTCAACTGACACCCTGACACTCTGTTATCCAGAGATTAATAAATGCCCGCTATGGAGTCACTCTTCCTTTCGTTCTGTCAATCACAGTGTCATTGGCCAATCAGGGGTCTCCTTTACCTCATGTATGTAGAAGAGGGCTGATGGTGCTTTAGTTCTGAGCGTGAAATCAATTCAAAGTTGGTAGCTTCAAAAATGAAGAGGTTTTAGCTCAGTAATTAAGTCATTGGACTCTGGATAGGAAGGTCTCAAGTTCACATCCTAGGCACACCATGTTGCCACTTGCGGGGCCCCTTGAGCAAGGCCCTTAACCCTCCACTATCTATTTGTAAGTCACTCTGAATAAGGATGCCATAAATATAAATGTAAATGAGGTCGGTTATATCTAATAGTCTCACAGGAAGCATGTCCTAGCGTTTATACTTCCTGTTTAACAGCTGCCACATGACAGGAGAGACCTGGGCCAAGATACAAATGATGTAGAAGCGGAGCACGGCCAGATCTCAGAGAGACGCGATTAAATACAATTGTAATCTAGTTTATAACTTTTTTTTTTTTTTATTTCATTGCGTTTGTTTGATCATTTTGTCGGTCATCTGCAGAGCACATGGAATCCGCGCCGCGCGTTGGTTTTTCGCCTCGCGGACGAGTCTAGCTCCTCACCTGAAGATAGAGCGAGAGCGGCTCACTCCGTCGCTCTTTTCCAAGATGGGACTGTTTTGGTGCACATCTGAGTGTAATCTCGCCAAAACGTCCACATCAGGGTTCCATTTGAGAACATTTAGCACTGCATGTGTGAAAGATCAAGGTCTTATAAAAGCCAAAGTGCTGATGTTTTCCAGCTGCTTTTGTTGACATATTTTCATGGCGGTATGTTGGCCAGATGATTGTGGTCAATAACAGAGGGCCGTCTGGTTGAGGTTGAGGCTTCAACCGACTTCTTGATGGATGGACATTGTCATTTGCCTGTTGTGGTTTGAAATGACCGATCTCTTGCAAAGAATTTAAACGATCACTAATCTCATTTTTTATTTCTTCTTTGCCCTAGGTGAAGTAAAGCTCCGCCCTGAAGCCAACCGCCGTTTCCTGAGCTACGTAGAAGAGGAACCCAACGATGCCAACGGATATTTCAACCTTGGCATGCTGGCCATGGACGCGGAGGAAAACGAAGCGGCAGAACGCTGGATGCGGAAAGCCATCGCTCTGCAGCCGGGTTTCCGAAGCGCTCTGTTCAACCTGGCACTGCTCCTGACGCAGGGGAATCGCGAACGGGACGCTCTGGCCGTGCTGGACGAGCTCCTGTGGCACCACCCTGAGCACTCGAAGGGCCTCATCCTGAAAGGCGATATCCTCATGAACCAGCTGAAGGACACGCGCGGTGCACGCGAGGCCTTCGAGCGAATCCTGCGTTTCGACCCGGGGAACGTCCAGGCCAAGCACAATCTGTGCGTGGTGTACTTCGAGGAGCGGCAGCTGGCCCGTGCGGAGCAGTGTCTCCAGGAGACTCTGGCCATGGCGCCGCACGAGGAGTACGTACAACGCCACCTGGCGATCGTGCGCGCCAAAATGGCCGCCCACAGCGCCGCCGGGAAGCCGGTAGACGGGGACGAGGTCACGGAGAAACAACACAAGGCTCAGGCTCGGAGAGAGGAAGAACAGGACGCAGGGGAAGACACAACGGGAGAGAAGAATTTGCGGAAATCCTCCCACGCCGAAAACTCCGCCGGCCGGGAGAAGAAGCTGGACGCTGACCAGCGGACTAAGAGCAAATCCACGCAAGAGATTAAAGACATCGAGAAGAAACGGGAGGCGGCGTTAAAGAGACTGGAGGAGATCGAGCGCATTTTAAGCACCGATTAACCCTGTTAGGTTTTCGTTTGTTTGTTTGTTTGTTGTTTTGACTGGACTACTTTTGTAGATCTATTTAAAGCACAGGGAGGAGAAGGAGGAGGAGAAGGAGGAGGTTTGGTGGGAGGAGACGAGGTTTCCAGAGTTTGTTTATGCATTCGTTTGAGAACACTGGTGTTTCGGGTTTCAATGGGCTTTTTTTACTGTGAGACAGGGTCACCCTTTCTTTTGACTTTCGAGCATCCTGACCAGCAGGAAAAAGCACAAAACTCTGTTCTCATGAATGCCTAAGTGCTCTCTCTCTCTCTCTCTATCTCTCTTTATCTATCACTCTATCTATGTATATATATATATATATATATCTATGTATATAGGTAT
Source organism: Silurus lanzhouensis (assembly GCA_039877035.1). Taxonomy (NCBI): domain Eukaryota; kingdom Metazoa; phylum Chordata; class Actinopteri; order Siluriformes; family Siluridae; genus Silurus; species Silurus lanzhouensis. The sequence continues at coordinate 616,265 of JBCEWE010000518.1, forward strand.
ATATATATATACAGGTATATCTCTCTCTATATGTATTTTTTTAAACGGGGGGAAAATGGTATTTTATTGGGATTTACCGTAATCGCTGGATCAGTCGGGAAGAACCCCAAGAGTCAGTGTTGCCGTTTCGGCGCCCAATCACGGACTTTAATCATCCAAAACTCAATGTTATGAAACGCTCAACTCCTTCCTTCCCAGCGACGCCTTTTTTTTTTTTTTTCCCTCTGCACATTGTGCTGTCAAGCGTTTCATAACATCCCTCTGACATCAACAACCGATGGACGCTGATCTCACAGATTCCCGGTGCCGTGACCCGGATTTCATTTCGAGTCTGTTTTGTCACGGCTTTTATCGAGTTATTGGTTAAACGTGTTGGATTTTTTTTCTTTCTCTTATCAAGATCATATCTTGTTCTCTCTCTAACACACACACACACACACACACACACACACACACACACACCTCTACACCATCGAGTGGATTTGATTTGACAGGTTTTACTCATTTACGTATCCATGATTCACTTTACTTTTTATTAGTCTTTCCTCACCTTTTCCTTTTTATCTCCGCCCCGGTCTCCAGCTGAGAAGCCCGTAAGATTGTTTGGCTTGGATTTTGTTTCGAGCTTCAGGCAAATTGCTACGTGACTGCTGTAAAATGCACTTGAAGACCATTAAGAATGATTGATTCACCCTCCAGCCTCTAACACTTAAATATACTAATGCTCTCGCTTTCTCTCTCTCTCTCCTTTCCTTCTCTCGCTCTTTCTATCCCAGCATGACTCTGGGGCGCATTAAGGGCCTGCAGTTTCACGCTCGCTGCATATAAACACTACAGATAATAAAGCCACTTCAACCAGATGACTTTTTACCCTCGTCTTCTTTTTTTTTTTGTTTGTCGTTACACATCACTGATATGGGATTTATTTTATTTTTATGGCCGTTCCTTCGGTAAACACTACTTCTCCATGAGCCCCTGACTGTCTCGAATAAATATTTTACACTGTATGCTTGTGGACACCTGATCATGTGATTGAAATTGTATTTTATTTATTTTGTTTTTATTTATCCATTTTCTTTTTTTTTACATCCCATTCAATATTGAGTCCCGAATGGCTGTAAGAATGTAAACTTTGTGGACACCTGACAATATGATCGATTGTGCTTCTTTCTGAACATCCCATTCTACATTCAGTCCCCATTTACTGTAAGAACCTCCACTCTTCTGGAAAGGTGGTCTACTGGATTTTGTGGAGATTTGAGCTCAATCAGCCACAAGGGTGTGCGGAAAGTCGGGTGCTGATGTAGATGAGGTGAGGAGGCCAAAAAGAAATCATCCAATTCCAGCAGGCCACTCGAAATCAGTCCTCAAAACCTTCTGGTGTTGTAGCTGTAGTCCTGATGTCCATTGTTAAAGCTTTACAGATGTCACCATATGCTCATAGACTGATCCATATGCTTCAATCTGTGATGTTCAAACTTTTTCCAATCTTCTCAAGCCATTTGTCCTTCAGAAGCTCTTCTGTGGGATTGGACCAGAAGGTCTAACCTTTGCTTTCCACATGCATTCAGAGGCCCAAGCATCCATGTTCCTGTCTCCAGGTTCACCGGTTGTCCTTGCTTGGAGCTTCTTTTGTTGTTACAGACCTCTTAACATAGCAGGAACATCTTACAAAACCAGCTGTTTTTGAAAATGCTGTAATCTTTGCTCTTCACAATGAGACACGGATGTTGGAGGCTCAAAGTTCACTGGTGTCCTTGCTTAGAGATCCTTTTGTAGGTACTAAGCTCTTCATACCAGGAACACCTCACCAAACCAGGCGCTCGGACCCACTCATCTAGACATCACAACGTAGCTGTAATTGCAGTCGTGACTATTCTTACACCCATTTGGACATTTTTCCAGCTTCCAACACCTCAACTTTGGGGTGTTTAATACATCCCATGCCTTTGGTACACCGTTGGTACTCACCCTAACCTTCAGCTATCGTCTCACTGCGTATATTGCCCACACCCACAATGAGACTTTTTTCGCAAATAAATGTTTCCCTCCACCACCGGGGCATGTTTTCTTTTAAAATGATCTTTTTCTCACACTGTGGAACCTGCCCTCATTCCAAAGCCGAGATCACACGCACACACGATTCCGACCCCCGTGGTACGTCCATCTGCGAGTGCATTCGCACCTCCTTCGAGTACGTCCATCGGTGCGACACTCGTGTGATCCAACACAACCTCTGTTTTTCTTCTTCGATCCTGTTGCTTTCTCGGGAAGATCAGAGTGTTGGCTCGCAGGGTGAAGATTAAAATTCTACAGCTCGGCTTTCCAATAAAACGCGTTTTGAACTGGGATGACGCTCGACGTGAGCGCGGCGTGAGCGCGGCCAAGTGAGAATAAAAAATAATTGGCTTTCCGAAGCGAATCCTTTGCTCGAGTGTGAATCAGCATGGGCCAGACGTTATTATTCTCGTCCCACAGCAATTTGTTGAAAACGTTTTTAACGAACGACGTGTTGCCTTTTCATGCGTTTTAAAATCCCATTCATTATATACATGTACAACATGGCAAAAGTTTGTGGACACCTGACCATAGGAGAGGAATGTGCTTCTTTCTGAACATCATATTCTACATTTAATCCTCATTTGCTGTTTGCTCCACTCCTCTGAGATGTTCCTCTAGATCTTGGAGTGTTCTTGTGGAGATTTTGTGCTCATTCAGCTACAATGGTGTTAGTAAAGGCAGGTACTGATGTAGTGGAGACGAGGAGGTCTGGGGTACAGTCAGCATTCATATGCATCCCAAAGGTGCTCTAAAGCAGGAGATCTTCCACTCCAAACATTGTAGATCTTAATGGAGCTGGCTTTGTGAATAAGGGGGAATTTTTTATGATGGAGCAGGTTTGGGTTTGTTAGTTCAGTTGAAGGAAAAAATGTTATGCCGCATCCAAAAAACAGTTGTGTGCCTCCAACTTTGTGGTGTCCTCCATCCATTTGGGGAAGAACCACATATGGCTGGAAATGTCAGGTGTCCCAATACTTTGATGAGAAGCTCCTCCTCAAACTGTTATGGATTACTTCAACTGGAGTCTCCTTACAGCAAACGTCCAATATCATCAATTACACTTTTTTGGGGGTTTTTTTTCTTAAGATTTGAAGTATTACAAATTTCTGTGACGTGTTGCTATGGAAACGATAATGTATTCAGACGAATGAAAACATGACATGATCCACAATTTCTGACCAATCAGAATTCAGCATCGCTACAGTAAATTAAACCATTAAGCTGCTTTTTTTTTTTTTTTTTCCTTCGTTTTTTTATTTCGTTTCTTTTTTAGGCAGAACAGCGCATCATCGAAAGCCGAGGCTGTGCGCAGGAGCCGCCCGGCTGACATTTGATCTCGCGCAGACGTGTAATGCGATGACGCGGCGAGCCCACGTGATTGCCCGATTTATATCGTTATTGGATTAAAGAATCAATGAGTCTTTTGAGGACCTAATTTTTCCTGATTACTCTTGAAATGCTGGTGTATGCAGCCCGGGTCCATTCTTAGACTGTTTCATGCCCTGGAGAAGGTTAAGGTGATGAACAAAGGAGGACTGTGGGCAAAGGTCGTTGGATGTCTACGTAGATGTCTACATCAGACCACCAATTCATCTGAACCATTTTTTAGGGTGATGTTTAAGTGTCTCATTTTGCTTTTATTTTCTTTCCATTAAGTCGTCTTGTGATTATAATTTTTTTTTATGTCACTCCACTGCTTCATCCTTTTAAATAAAATCTAGTTCTAAATCTGATTTTTCTCGTCTATTTTAAACACCATGTACATGTAGATGAACTCTGTTCTAATTGGCTGAGCTCCTTCTCTGTCTCCCAGTGACATGGCAAAGGAACGTTTTCACCCTTGATGGGTCTGGTCTGTTCCAGGAAGAGCTTCATGAAAGTGTATATACGAGGTTGTATCAAAGATTTTCGAGACTCGCTCTGTTTACAAGAAACTACTTTCATTTATTGACGTTTTCACCCGTCCAAAATAGTCCCATTGCTCAGCAATACAGCGCCCCCAGTGTTCCTGCCACTTCTGGAACGTCTCTAGGAAATTCGAAGCGTGTCAAGCACCTTCTGCGAGATATCTGCAAGGTTGTCAAATCAGTGACCTTTAAGCTGCATCTTCATGTTCTGGAAGAGGGCGAAGTGAAAGCGCAGGAACCGATTCTGGTGTGGAAGTGAGATCATGTGGATTGTTTTCCGGCGATCATTATGCACGAGTTGCTGAATGGTTTCGAGATTTCCGAGGGGTTGAGCTTGTCCAAGGACTTCCAGTGATGTTCTTCCGCTCGTGAAGCGCCCGTGCCGATCACAACACCTCGAACGACTGGTTTGCAGCATCGGCGTATGTCAAACGTACGAGCATCTTTGTGCCAGATTTGTGCGGCTTCATGCCGAATTTGTTTTCATTTGCTGTCTGCGATGAATTAGCAGATGAGGTAACACACTTGGTCAGAATAGCAATAGTTACAATATCAGCGTCAAAACTTAATACAAGCAGAAGAGTTTGGGGGAGTTGTGATAGTGTGTGTGTGTGTGTGTGTGTGTGTGTGTGTGTGTGTGTGTGTGTGTGTTAGCTGCAACAACTAATCCATAATAATCGATGATCAAGTTTCAGGTTAGCGTGACGGTAAGATATCACAGCCGCACGCAAAATGGTGAGAGTACAGGCCAACCGGCAGCAGGAAAAAGTCCCAAGTCACAGCTGAAGGTGAACTTCAGGAAAGATTTGTAACTTCAGGAAAGTTGCAGTGGATCTGTTCTGTCGTGACTCGCTCGCTCGCATCGGGTCATGCTATCGGCTCGCTCGCGACATCGTGATGATGCAATGAAACCGCTGCGAACAAACTCAATCTAAAAGCAGCAGAAAACGATTCTGTTTTTATTACTGTTGCGGTTTTCAGAGAATAATTATGCATTTGTACACCAAAGCTTATTTATTTATTTATTTATTTATTTTTAGCCTGTCAGCTCGCCGCGTTTCTCCGTTCCATTAATTTTTTTATAGCATTTGCCTGCAACAGTAACTTCTGCTTTCAAAAGTGATTTACTGCGACTTTACTACGTTCACATGCACGTTTTTAATGTTTGTACATTTAATTTATGCACATATCAATTAATTATTGAATTTGATTACTTAAAATTTAATTGAATTTAAATTAAATCAATCATATATTCTAGATGCTTCGATTTTGGACAAAATGTCTTATTTTTTTAAATAACAAAAATGATCAGAAGAATATTATTTTATATTAAAAATGGTTGTCAAGGTTCCCTGGTGGTCTAGTGGTTAGGATGCGGCGCTCTCACCGCTGCGGCCCGGGTTCGATCCCCGGTCAGGGAACCAACCCCATCCACTCTTAGCGCCGGTCCCAAGCCTGGATAAATGGGGAGGGTTGCGTTAGGAAGAACATCCAGCGTAAAAACACATGCCAAATCAAACATGCGGATGATCCGCTGTGGCGCCCCCTAATGGGAGAAGCCGAAAGAAAGTTATTGAGAATGGTTGTCAACTTGTCATCCGCAATTATCATTACAAATGCCGATTTACACAAATTGCTTCAGAAATCCCACATGCACTCAACAAGCAGCCACTTGTTAAAATATATGTGGCCTTTGCATTATTCGTTTATACATAAACATCCTAAATTGGTGTTCTATATAGTTATAATAAGCAAAAAGCATTACATTTTTTTGTTTTCGTTTCTTATCCTATTAATCGATGATCAAAATAATCGTTAGTTGCAGTTTATACACCATCACATCTCTTCTGTCTCGCGACACCACTGTTCTTGCGGTTTTCATCTTATTTAAAGTTGTAGTACATCATTTATAATCTTAAATTTCATGTAAATAAATACTTTTTCTCCAGATGCAAATATGTTTAAAACGTGACACAACTTTCATCGCTTGAAAGTGTGCATCAGATCCATCCCGTCGTTACGTGTTTCAGCCTGTGGAGCTCATTTCGAGGTGCACAATTGTACCGAACGTCTTTGGATGCAGGAGCAGAACCTTTTCCCTTTAAACTAAGAGACCTGTTATAGAGCTTAAAACCTATTAAACACCTTTGGGATGAATTGGACCTGCACCCCAGGCCTCGTCACTTTACCTGAATAAGCTCAAATCTCCACAAAACATCTAGTGGAACATCTTCCCAGAAGAGTGAGGAGATGATTATAAATGTGTAATGGGATAATGTTATGATCAGGCGTCCACAAACTTTTCTCCATAGAGTGTATTGATGTTTCCTACACGTTTTAATATTATGGGCTGTTTCCAGGGGCCAGAACCTTTCAGGGTTCTGATCTGGTCCATCTAAACGATGCACAATTCTTCATTAGGCAGCTGAAAATCTTTCGAGAAGAACAATCGTGTGCATAATGTAAACCCAGTGTTTTGTGTGTGTGTGTGTGTGTGTTTGTGTGTGTGTGTGTGTGTAAAAAGGGGTGAAAACTGCACGCTGCAGTAAGTCACGAGAGCTTTTCCCAATGAAAAGGGCATGTTATTGATACGACGTTTGACCTTTTTGACCCCTGAGGCCTCCTGACTGCAGCGAGCAGATCGTGAGGAATTCGGCGGCTGAGCGAGACGACGATGAGGCGCGAGAGTTTCGGGTTCGGAAGAAAGCGGTGTTTTGGTGCAGAAAGGTAAAGCAGGTCTCTGCGTGTGTAAACTCCGTGGCCTTTTGAAGCCGCGCTCTCACACTTGTCTCACAGGTGTCGGCTTTTTTTCGCCGTGTTTGCTGCAGTACGTGTTCGGTGAGTCGGTTTATGCGTCACTGCGTTTACTCACTGCCTTTTTACTGCCAGCGTGAGTCAGTCAGAGTGTTTCATTAGTTTCATTCCTCTGTGTGTTTCAACTATTTGGGATTTGTCAAAACCCTCAGGGTGTTTGTGTGGGTGTGTGTGTTTGTGTGTGTGTGTGTGTGTGTGTGTGTTTGCACGAGGTTACACTTTGTGTTTGTTTGTGTGTGTCTGTGTGAGAGAGTTTTTTCGGTTTGTGTGTGCAAGGACTCACTCTGTGTCTAAGTTAGTGTGTGAGTTTACACTCTGTGTGTGTGTGTTTTTTTTAATTTGTGATTGTTTCTGGGCAACTGAACTGAGTTTGTGTGTGTGTGTTCTCAATCTGTGTGCGAGTTCTGTGTGTGTTCTCAATCGGTGTGTGTGTGTGTGTGTGTTCGTTCTCAATCTGTGTGTGTGTGTGTGTGTGTGTGTGTTCTCAGTCTGTGTGTGAGTGTCTGAGTTTGTGTGTGTGTGTGTGTGTGTGTGTGTGTGCGTGTGTGTTCTTAATGTGTGTGTGTGTGTGCGTTCTCAATCTGTGTGTGAGTGTCTGAGTTTGTGTGCGAGTTCTCTCTGTGTGTGTGTGTGTGTGTGTGTGTGTGTGTTCTCAATGTGTGTGTGTGTGTGTGTTCGTTCTCAATCTGTGTATGTGTGTCTGAGTTTGTGTGCAAGTTCTGTGTGTGTGTGTGTGTGTGTGTGTGTGTGTGTGTGTGTGTGTGTGTGCGTGCGTGTGTGTTCGTTCTCAATCTGTGTGTGTGTGTCTGAGTTTGTGTGCAAGTTCTCTGTGTGTGTGTGTGTGTGTGTGTGTGTGTGTGTGTGTGTGTGTGTGTGTGTGCGCGTGCGTGTGTGTTCGTTCTCATTCTGTGTGTGAGTGTCTGAGTTCGTGTGCGAGTTCTCTGTATGCGAGTTCTCTGTGTGTGTGTGTGTGTGTGTGTGTGTGTGTGTGTGTGTGTGTGTGTGTGTGTGTGTGTGTGTGTGTGTGTGTGTGTGTGTGTGTGCGCGCATCTAAAAGCATCTTGTAAGCTATTTGTATGCAAATTCAGTGATTTGAAACAGTAATCGATCAAATTATTTCCCTGTTCTGGCTTCATACTGGTTTTGAAATGAAATGTGGGCAGTTTTGTAAAACATCTTGGCGTGTGATCTGTAAACAGGATGAGGTTCAGTGCAGGATGCAGCCGAACGCAGGAAAATGACTCATGGAATGCCGTGCCTATGTTCTGTTCTGGTGAGGTCGTTTTTTATTTTGACCTCAAATTCAGATATTGATGTTTTTATTTATTTATTTGCTTCAAAATGTATCAGGTGTCCTAAAAGCCTCTGTACATATATATATATATATATATATATATATTGCATAATTCCTGTGTTGACAAAAGTTTGTGGACACCTGACTATTAGAAGTGTGCTTCTTTTTGAACATCCCACATTTATTCTCATTGACTGTTCTTATAACCTCCACTTCTTCTCTGGGAAAATGTTCACTAGATTTTGTGGAGATTTTCGGGCCCATTCAGACACAAGGCTGTTAGAAAGTCAGGTATTGATGTAGGTGAGAAGGTGAGGAGGTTCCTGGGGTGCAGTCAGTGTTCACATTCATCCCAAAGGTGTTCAATGGATTTGGAGCTCTATAGAAGGAGATCCATTCAAATCCATGTAAAGCAGATCTTCAGATCTTCTTTGGGTCTCATTTCAAATAAAGGTAGAATTTCAATATATTTCTAATATAATGCATTGTAGAATGATGAACTTTAAATTGTTATGGAAATGGCCTTATAACCCTTCCAGGATTAATGGGCAGCAGCAATTGCTTCTCTAAGATCATAACTAAGGTCTTATCTTCTTCACATTGTGTTACCACACACAGGAACAACATGGAGCATAAAGACAAAATATTCTTGCAAATGTTTCGAAGTAATTATGGTGTTTAAAATGACGTAAATAATCAGGACACCAAACGGTCCTTTTGTTATGTTTCCACACGGACGGTTTTAATTGCCGGATTTTGGTGTTTGATTTGAGACTTGGCGCATCAGTAAAACAAAGTAATTTAGTAATTACAAATTTTTTGTTGTATTTTTTAAAAATATTTGAATAAAGAAAAGATGTCGTGAATAAATGTGTGTTGTGTTGAAGGTTTGAATTTCGCCTCTTTTCTATTTATTTATTTATATTTGAAATAAAAACGGTCAAACGGAAGCGCAAGCGGCGCTAATTGCACGTAGATAAAATTAGTGCCGTTAAAATAAATTTGCGTTAAATATGTGCCCGTACCTTTCATTCTGTTTTATTTGTACAGTGCTTGTAAAACTTGTCCCACAGAATTTGCATCACAGAAATAAATCCATTTTAAATATAAATTCAACATAAATTCGCAGTCACGTCGACTGTGTGCAATCAGGTTTTGAATGTTTTGTTAATAATAATAATCGTTACCGTGTTACCGCCTGTGGAGGCTTGTGGGACCCTGTGCAAGTCGAATCACATCTTCGAGATCTGTTATTGCACTTGGAGACGTCGTCTGCATTGGTCTCGCTGAACATGATCTTGGTCTCGAGTGAGATCTTATTAAAAAATACAAGAACTTGTTCTATCCAACAAGCTCCTAAACTCCAGAAGGATATAATGCATTTTGGTCTTGATTTTCAATCCCAGCTTGATCTCTCCTCTGTGTTCTTGTCAACATCCCAAAGACTTGTAATCATTTTTCCCATAATCTTCTTCATCCATTCTCTCCCACTCGATCCCTCAGGCCTTTTCATCAGGTTCTCTTCACTGTTTCTCATTGTTGCAAAATCAGTAGCAAGATAATCCAGTAGAAGCTCCTAAACACCATGTTTAAATCTACCCTGAAGACGTATTTTGTTCTTTAGCCTTTAATTAGGTCTAACAACTGATTTGACTGATTTCTAAATTGACAAAAGTATTGGTACACCTGACCTTTCAGCTGGTTGTACAATGTTGTACATCTTTGGATGTGCTTGCATGAAATTTTAACACCGATGCTAAGTGGGGAAGTAGCAGCTCAGTGATTAAGACATTAGACTGCTGTTTTCACCACATTTTTCCACCAGATGTGTTTACGGTTAGATTATTGTCCAGAGCCCGCTGTGAATTAGTTGTCGCTAACGAAAGGAGAACGCATTAGCATTAGTGATAAACTTTTTTTCGGCTTCTCCCGTTAGGGGTCGCCAAAGCGGATCCTCTTTTTACACTGGATGCCCTTCCTAACGCAACCCTCCCCAATTTATCCGGGCTTGGGACCGGCACTGAGAGTGGCAGGGGATCGAACCCGGGTCGCAGCAGTGAGAGCGCTGCATCTTAACCACTACACCACCAGGGGAACCTGATAACCTCCCTTATTTTCTTTTGGGAGTGAGTGTGATTTGTTTGATTCCACCCAAGTACTGAACGTTTTTTTTTATTTCTCCATGTAGAACAAAAGAAAACTCCACTGAGGGACGATTCACCTAAATAAATAAATGCATTTTTTAAACGCCTTTTAAGGACAAACTGGCCGAACCAATCCCCCACCACACACACACACACACACAGAAAGACAATGGCCTGAAATCACAAGATCCTCAACATTGGATTTAATTAAGTGTTCACTTGGGTGTGGTCGCTGTTGTCGTTGCGCAAGCGGTCTGTTTTTGAACCGCGTAGCCATGATGTTTCAATGCCTGATGAACTGCTTTTGATTATCCAAAGGATCGTTCTTGTATCGCACGCTTCTTAAACACTCACTGAACCACTCTTTCCATGGAAGAATTACGGCGGCGGTTTTCCGACGTGAATCTGCATTATTGTTTCGCCGAGTTCGCGAGCACCGCAGGAGCCTCAGTGGCCGTTTCCTGCGTTTGACCATGGAGAAGTTATTTTTAAGACTCACAGTCACTCATCTCATGGGGGGTTTGGGAACAGTAATAGAAGGAACCTTTGGCAGAACAATTGTGGGAATTCCCCCGATGCGTCCTGGGAGCGGACGCTGGAGCTCGAGACGCTCTGTCTGAGCCTGAACCTGAGCCACACACCAGGTCTCGGCTTATATACTAAAGCGTTTTTAAACACCACCAGTTCACCTTTGGCCTCAAGGAAGCGTTTAAAGCTGTAAAAGTTTTTTTCTTCCTTCGGGGCTTATGATAAGCAAGCAGACCGTCAACGTCTTCCTTTATTCCTGAGTTAATCGTTCATTCTTTCTTTCCTCCTTTCTGCTGTCCTTCCTTATTCCCAACTCGCTGCATTTGATTTTCGAAAGAAGCCACAGGGTTCCTCAAGATGAATAATCGGATACCTCTTGAAAGTGCAAACTGGTGCCGAGCTGGAGAGTCTTGCGTGCGGAGCTCAGCGGCGATGAAATTGAGATTGACGTGAATGCCTGGGAGATCAGAGTCTAAGCACAGAGAGACTTAAGAGACAACATATTATCAAGTCTCTTATTCACAGGCCCTGAGATGAATATGCGAATCTTTCTGACAAGCTGAGTGTGGCTTTTCGGGGTGCTTTTGCCAAAATCCCACAAAGCCCTGGGTTGCTATTAATACCCTACTCCAGCTCCAAATCTCGAATCGCAACTATCAGAGCATCACACTAGTACGCTGAGAAACCGGAACTGTAATCCCGGCTGAACAGCATGTCCACAGTCTCGGCCAGCAAACTTTGAGACGCCTCATGTTAATTACAATTCACTTTTCAAATTAGAGGAATTTGTTCATCGTGAGATTCCTCAGCAACTCTGTGGGCCCTTTCCGTTTTAATCTGATTACCCTGAATGTTTTTTCTTAGCGACCACACGTTCTAAGGAGACGCGAGCCGACCGAAATAACCTCTAGCCTGTAAAGCTCGGAGGCTGAAGAAGGTGGCAGGTTAAAATGTTTCCCATCTGTGTTTCCCATCTGTGTCTTATTCCGTATCTCCGAATTCCTCATGAGGAGTTTATTTGCATGAAAACTCTGGGAAGTGTTTTCACGTGTTATTCGCGCACTCGGTGTAACTCGTGTAAAGCTCAGACTTGTGTGCCTTGTGTTTTATGCCGCTAGCCACTTGGTCATGGGAAAACGCAGCGTTTGAGTAATTAGCGCTTCGGCTTTCAGGAGAAAAAAGAAGGCACGCGGTTAAATAACGAGCGCAACCGGTACTGCAAACACGCACACGAGGTGGTCATCGGCGCCAGAGTGCAACACGGACGACTGTTAAACTTTACATCAACTTTAACAGCAACACTGTTAAAATCCGGTGCGAAACTGCCAGTCAGCATTGTGCAAGTGCCGATCCGGTTTTGAGCTGAACCACGTTTGTCCTAATCAACTGCTCGCATTTTATGTCGTGTGGTCTTAATGTTTTTACCCTAGTACTCGCAACCAGAACGAGGGATTATAAACCTCACTGCCGCTCTCCCCACGCGTTGGCTGCTGTTTGGATTCGATTGAATCAATACGATTTCCTTCCCCGTTTTGGTATGCAGCCCTTTGCACCAGCGGTTGTGCATTAAGCATTCGCTGGAGTTTGTTTGGCCACAATTATTTGTGCCAATCCTTGGGCGTCGGATCAACATGTGCACCGGCGGCTCCTTGTTTGTTTTACCCTTTTATCTCTAACCACATTGTGGGCGTACGGAAGCAAACGGTTCCACTTTTTACTACAGAGGGTACAAAGTGCGGCTTGAAACTTCGAGAACGACGCCGTTCTTAGACGATCGGATATCGAATATGTTAATGCGACAGTAGGTGCGGGATAATAAACCAAAGATCATCGACTGTGTTGTTCAAGGGAGCTTGCTAGGGTCACGGGCTCACGAGTGAGCAGGGGTTCATGTTCCCTAAAAAAAGGTCCTACATTAATGAGAGTCTTTTGAAAGAGCTCAAACATCCGCTTGTGCAATACATCTGGCTTCCTTTTCAGCTGATGAAATTTGTTGTTGATGGAGTCGAGATCAAAAACTGACTTTAAACCTTTCCTCACATACACACAGCTGTGTGGTTATCTGGAAAGTGTGTTATATGCATTACCCCGGATAACAAAAAAACTATTAATACTAATAGCTGGCCCTCAGCTTGCAGAATATTTAGTGGCTGAAATGGTGCTGTTTGACACCATCGTTGACCTTATGTCAGGTGGGTCAGGGGTCATGAGGTAGATCATGGTCCAAGTGCAGAACTTGCAAAATGTTTGAAGCAAAAAAAACGGAGCTTTGCGATGACCTATATTTATTACATGTTGCCAAATAATTTATAGCCCCTCAACCTTTAAAAATGTCCCTGCTCGGTGAAACCACAGCTACACTTTATGGACAAAAGTATTGGGGAACCTGGCTTTCCTCTTCAAACTGTTACCACAAAGTTGGAGGTACAATATTGAATATAAAAATGTTTAAATCATTACATTTTCTCATCACTTGTACTGGAAGACCCGAACCTGTTTCAGCATCACAATGCACAAAGCCAGCTCCATGAAGCTCTGCGTTCCATGGTTTGGAGTGGAACATCCAACCCTACTGCACAACTTTAGGATGAATTCTTTACACTGACTGCACCCCAGGGTCCATAGTTTTTCACCTACATCAGTACCTGACTTTACAAACACCCTTGTGGCTGAATGAATCTTAAAAACCTCCACAAAATCTAGTGGAACATCTTCCCAAAAGTGGTGTCTACAAACGTTTTCCATTACACATAAAACCAACTATTGTCTAATAGGTGCACACGTTGGTTTTGAGTCACTGTGATTGACAAGCCACCCAAAGAGCACTCCTGTGGATTTCTTGGATTCAAAAAGTCCTGAAGCCTGAATCTAGTTTACGCAACATGAATTTGGAACGAATAAATGCCGTGTTTTAAAAATAAGAGGTTTGCATGAATTCAGTATCTGCTACATCCTGGTTTTGGTGATTAAAATGACTGTTTTGTTTAATACATTGGGGAAAAACAAAACCAGATTTTCTTGGTCGTCAAATCAAATCAAATAAAAACACTTTGCGTCAGGCAAACTTATTATCTGCAAAGTGTTACCTGTTACCATGTACTCATTACACCTACACCTTAGTAAACAAGAACGTTTCACGTTCTGACCCAGAAATGTTAGTTTTCCCCACGTGATCCTCTCTCTCACCAGATGGGTGTCCTCATATCACTTACTCAAGAACATTCCTTGATCTTTCGAACCATCTGGAAGTGCTGCATAAGCCGTATATCACCTGTAACGGTTCATTCTTCAAAGAAGCCTTTCGCAGGACAGCCTGTGGATCCTTCCCATCGTAGAACATAGTACTAGACAAGCATGTTATTTAGTGGTGGCTCAGTGGATGTTCTGAGGTTCTCAGCATTAAATCCTGCCAATGCCAAGCTCACTTTTTTTTTTGGCTTTTAATCATAAGCCATAACAATCAACTCGTCTCAACTGTAAGTCATTTTTGTAAGTTTCAGCAAACGTCCTTCATATGAACATCAGCTTCAGATCTCACCATGACTCATGACTTCGAAATGGAATTATGTTCAGGACTGTAGCGTAGTTTGGGCGAGATTATATTTCTCCCATTGGACCTGGAGGAATTCCAACCAACATATGCAGGCTTTTCTGAGAAACTTGCAGCGGTGGAAGCATGTAGTCAAGTTAAAGATCAGATCAACTTGGTATAATATTACTCCGTTGAAAAAGTGTCCCCTAAAACTTTCACTTTGGGCAATAATGTTCCTATTCTCAATTTATTCACAAGATTCCTTCTTAATCAACGTCACACTTCTTTTTCTTTTGCTTGTGTACAGAAAGTATTAAAATGTTAACACTTCTGTCCTGGCAGAAGTCAGATTTGTGTCCGAACAAACAACAAAACTCGATATGAAGATTCTTCAGAAAGGAAAGTCACAAGTTTTCAGTGGTGAACAATAACGAAGGAAGTGCAAATCATGACAATAATTAAGTAGCTTGTTGTTCTGATTAAGAAAATGTCCTCATGTGACCCTGAGATTCCAACCCAGGTCCTGCTGTCCTGCACATTTTAGGGTTTTGGAAACGTGCCCTCATCCTGAGCAATCTCATTTATCCAACTGAGCAGTTGAGGGTTAAGTGGCTTGCTCAAGGGCTCAGCATTTGCAGCTGATATTGTTGGCATTTGAACTTACAACCTTCTGTTCAGAAGTCTAACAGTCTTAACCGGTGAGCTCCCTCTTCCCAGGGAAGGGAACATAAAGAACATCCACGTATGACCTTGTTAGTCAAAAAAAAAAAAAACTGAGGTCCTCATAAAGGTCCTCACAATTGTCTGAAGTGATGATCACGATCACTTTGATGCAATTTAGAGAAGGAAACATCAGTGCCGGTTTAGAGTATTGTTTAGTCTTGCTGTCGAAAAAGCTCAGTACTTATCATGCAAACTTGTCCCTAAGAGCGCTTGAGCCTGGTGCTATTCTTAAACCTTGACCTGTTTTTGTACTAGAATGAGTAAAATGCCTTTGATGGACAAAGAGCACTTCTGTGAGACATTCTGGATAACAGTGTCTGCATAGCTGACCTTAAGACCTCAAGACAAAGAGTGAATGAAGTTGAAAGGTTTAGCCTCAGGCTGGATGAAACCGAAACATCTCACGAGTGTCGCTCAGTGTTGGTGTGCTGGATAATGGGGACATAAAACAAAAAACAATGGAATACATTTATAATTGTTTCTTCGGCTTTGTGAGGACTTTGTGCAGTTATATTTATTTATTTATTATTTCTGGATGAATGGCTCCTAAAATAGTTCATTAACATGTTTGGTAATTTATGTAAATTAATTGGTAGTGTTTGGAAATTGTCTTGAGATTTGTACACTTTGTGAATGAAAATATAGTAACTCATCTGTACACTTGCACACTTGTACACTAGGATTAGATCCCTGACCATCACATATCAGTGTCTAAGCCTTTTTATTAGGTATCTGACTAATAATTCATAAATTCAGGCTTTGGTTTTTGTTGTTTTTTTCAATGAGATGTTCTGGTTCGGATTGTTCACAGCTGCGTTCAGGATGGTGGACATGCCCCATGAGCCCAACCTCATGAGTTTTCAGATCACAGGCAGCTTTCCTGATGTACAGTGAAATTCTCAGGTTCTTCTCAGTTACTCAGTGTCTGTAAATCAATACGGATCAAACAGGTCCATGTGTCAGGCCTTACTCATACTGTACCTGAGATGAAAAATGCAGGAGGTGTTTTTTTTTATTTTTTTATTACTACTTCTTCTGCACTGATCTCTCCTGAACGCCACCTTCCTCTTTAGTGTTTTTATAATAATAAAGTCATGAACGCCGATGCTATCATTCTTGTTTACAGATTCTGGCATTATGCATTTGTGCAGATGTTTGCAGAATGTTCACTCACTCTTTCGGAGATTTACTACACGGCCGAGTTTCTTTATTTTCCTGGGTTTTTTTTTTTAACATGCATTTGCTCAAACTCATTATTTTGGGTTCATTTTTAAAAGGTAAAATCACGTGCAAGAGCTACAATTTATGGACAAAAGTTTTGGGACTCTTGACTTTTTCAGCCGTATGTGGTTCCTTTCCAAACTGTTACCAAGAGGTCGGAGGAACACAATTGTTTTTGGATGCGGTAGAATGAAATTCTCCCTTCAGGTGAACTAGGAGACCCAAACCTGCTCCAGCATGACAACGCACAAAAGCCAGCTTCATAGGTTGGTGTGAAGGATCTTCTGCTATAGAGCTCCAACCCTATTGAACACCTTTGGGATGAATGTAAATGACACCCTACGCCTCCTCAGATCGCCTACATCAGTACCTGACTTACACTCTTCACTCTTGTGGCTGAATCTCCACAAAATCTGGTGGAACATCTTCCCAGAAGAGTGGAGCTGATTATAACAGGAAATATTGACTAAATGTGGAATGGGATCTTCAAAAAGATGGTGATCATTAACACCTGCTGTACTTCTAATATCCCTCACGGTTTTATTTATTGGTAAGAAAGTGGCAGGAAATTTAGGTTTTTTATCTTTTCCACTTTTTATTGTAATCAATTAAGCACTGTTTCTGTAAATGCTGATCATTTTATTTTTTTATGATCTGCTTTATGACATAATCAGACTTATATATGAGGTCATGAGCCCCAGACATTGTTTTTCATGTTTGGTTTAATGATTTCTTGACTTTGCTCATTTGAAAGCAGCAGAAACAATTTCCACAACATCAAACAAATAAGCGCAACGTTTACGGGCCAAAACTAAAGAACTTCAGTCATTATTCGGATTTTTTATTCGCTCCATATTTTGCTTTTAAAATACTTTGTTGTAACTTTGTGCTTTTCGGCCAGCGGTCCTCACACTCGCCAAACACACCTGAACTGAGTTTTTCTTTATTGTGCTCATTATCCTACAAAAAATATATTTTTTATAGTGCTTATTATCCTTATGACCTTTATTTTGTAATACTTGAGCATCGTGCTGATCTTCATGGAATGCTCTTCATGTTTTCTCAGAAACCCCACTCTCAGGCACTTGAGGAGTTGGAGCTGGAGTTCACGTCTCCGCTTCGGCTTCTGGATGAAGATAGAGCTGGTTTTCTCCTGAGTGCTGCTCAAATCCTCGCTGGTATAACACATCAGAGAGAGAAGAGCTTCAGATCTCAGAAAACTTGTCTATAAAATGCGACACACGGTAAACAATAAAATATATATATATTTTTTTATATTAGATTTACTGTATTCCAAAATTCCAAAAAAATCTGACTTACTACTTCCCTACAAATCCCAAAATTCAGATTAAATAAATAAAAAATTAAAAATTAAAAAATCAGATTTAGAAAATTGTAACAATGTACAATATTTTTATTTTTTTGTATACTAAAATGTAAAATGTACTGTATTGCAAAATTGTAAAAATTCAGATTAACTGTATTCCGAAATTTAAATAAATCAGATTTATTGCTTTTTAAATTTCCCCAAATTTTTATTTTTTTTTTTATCCAAAAATTCTAAAATGTAAAATGTAATGTAAGGCAAAAATTAATCATTAAAGATTGAATGTATTCCAAAATAATTAAAAAAAATCAGGTTTAATGTATTCCACAGGTCTAAAATGTAACATTTTATTTTTGTATTTAAAAAATTCCAAACATTTACTGTATTTCAAAATCCATAATTTTTATATAATTCTAAGTCAATTTTTTAAATGATTTATTATGAAATAAGTCAGAACTTGGATTTTTATATAATACATGATTTTGCTCACTGTCTGGGACATGAAGGACGTGGAGGACGTGAAGGACGTGGATGATGTGGAAGATCAGGTATTATAGACGTTTACAAAAAAAAACTTTGAGTGTGTGAACTGTGTTTTAATGTGTTTTAAACACCTCTTTTTATCCCCTCCTTCCCTCCTTTCCCATGTTTAATTTAGACCCCCTTTATCCCTTCTTTCCCCATGTTCCTTCTTCCCTTCCATCCTTTTTTTCTCCCTCCATCTCTCTTCAGTTTGTTCATTTCTTCCTTCATTTCCTCCCATTCTATTTCATTCCATTCCTTTATTCCTCTCTCCCTTCATGATCCGCTTTCATCCTAAACACAACACACTCCGTATTAACACACGCTTCAGAGAAAAGTTTGAAGTCTCGGCTTCAGTCTTCCAAAAGGTTCAATTTGTCTCACAGATTGATATTATAAATAAACACAAACATTGTTTTTCCCCCGTAAAAAAAACCCACACCTAATTAGCTAACTATGCTAATTAACCAGTGATTAATAATCACTTTAATCTGTGGTGTTTAAGCGTGGTGTTGGACTGAGGCAGTGAGACGTGTGAGATGGAGCAGCGTAGCGTCTGGACACGGCGGCTGAGTTGAGCTCAAGTCCTAATCGAAAACAACTGCAAAAATACAACAAGTGCTGAAAAACACATTTCATTTCTGGACACGGGCCGTTTGGCTTAACGCTTTCTGGGGCTTGTTCATGTCTGCCTTTGTGAGAAAACTCCCAAATGTCCTCCTGGGGATTAATCAATTATGTGCACTACTTACTAAAAGTTAGTACACCCCAACCCCCCCTTCTGATTAATCCTGCACTAATACCTGCCCTAATACATGCTGTACACTGTACATATAATCCACTATCATACATTTCCACTGGAGTTTGTGGAGATTTGTGAAGGTTCATCCAGCCAGTCAAGCATTACTGCAGGTGTATTGCAGGTTGAGATCAGACCACTTTAACAGGAGATCTTCCACTTCAACCCATGTAAAGCAGATCTTCATGGAGCTGGCTTTGTGCCCAGTTGTCATGGTGGACAGGTTTGGGTCTCCTAGTTCAAGTGAAGAGAATGTTTCATGCTACAAAGACGTCGTAAACAGTGGGAACAGTTTGGAAAAGAACCGCATATGGCTGGAAAAGTCGGGTGTCCTAATATCTTTTTTTTTTTTACATTCTTAGTGGTGAAGTGAAGAACATTGATGATCTCTTCATCATGGAACCTGTTAGTGGGCGGATTTATTTATTAGGCAGCAGGTGAACATTTTGTCCTCAAAGTTGATGTTAGAAGCAGGAAAAATGGGCGAGCGTAAAGGATTTGAGCGAGTTTGACAAACTTTGACGTCTAGACGATGGGTCAGAGCATCTCTCCAAAAGTTTATGCTGTTGATGATCGATAGGTTTTAGGTCTTTTTTTTTTAAGTGAGAACTTGTACTTTTTATATTTTTCACATAAAAAAGTTTAACTTCACTGGAGTTTTTATTATAGAGTTATTTCAGTAGAGGATCAGGGGAACTTTTACTCAAGTACGGTTTACTGGTAGCAACCAAAAGACTGGATGAGGAGCATAATCCTTGGAGTGGAGATACTGCATAAAATAAAGAGGAACCAGCTGAAGTGGTTTAGTGTCCTTACATAGATCAGAGATGGATCTACGACCCAATGAAAAACATTTTGACTGCATCAAATTTCCCCAGATCCCACTGGAGGGATTTTATCAAACAGTTGGTTTGGGATAGGTGCAGATCACGCAGGAGTGCGAGTGCTTTGGTCCTTAACTCTGTGTTCTGTTATGTAGCTCTGTGTTGTGTGATGTCACTCTATCTTGTTTAATGTAACAGCAGGGTTCTGAAGGAGACGTCTTGTTTCACCGTGTACTGCGTCAGCTATACAGATGGTCCCCGAGTTACGATGGTTCGACTTAAGATTTTTCGATCTTACGATGACGATGGCGATACGACAAAATTGTAAAAATGTAAAAAATGTCACGCGCATGGCAGCTGGGATGAGCGAATCTCTCGCCCTGTGAGATGTTTTGCTCTCGCTAACGGTCAATGGAGTAAAATTGTCTGCGTGTATTTTTTTCTGTCCCAAACAGCAATTTTAGTGATAAAAGCATCTCTCAAGCGCCAAGTACATCTCCTGCTGCTAGTGAAAAAAAGAAGAGGAAAGCCATCAGTTTAGAGCAGAAAATGAAAATTATAAATCAGTATGAAGCAGGAAAACCCGTCACAGTCACAGCACCATCTTCCACTTACGATATTTTGGACTTACGATGAGGTCGTCGTAACGTACCTCCACCGTAAGTAGGGGACTTACCTGTATATGGTAGAAATGACAATAAAGCTTCTGACTTCTCTTGACTTCTCTTCGGTCCTGTAAACAGGGTTGCCAGATGCTAGAAAGATGTCCAATAAAAAAAAGTAAAAAACGTAAAAAAGTTGCGATATCACAGTGTTTCTGATCCGCCATTATTGTACCCGGTCTTGGCACTGCCCTCTTCATAATCCCACTTTTCCCTTTTCTAATCTACAATGCTTTCCTCTATATTTTCACTGCTTCTTTGGCAACACACTCATGATTAGTACATAATTCACTGAAACGGATGTAATTAAACACAGTGGTGGACGATTAGTGGACGAAACCATGTAGTTCAAGTTGAGCTCCACACGTTAAAATGTGACTCCAGTAAGAGTAAAAGTGTCCCTTTAAACTTTCACTTGAGTAAAAGTACAAAGGTTTTTGCCTTCAAATGTACTTAAGTATCTAAAGTACTGATTTATTATAACTATAATGTTCCTGTTATAATTTTTATCACAAGACTCTTAACTCAACACAGTTTATGTGAGAAGACTCGAATGTGACTCTCAGCACACTGATCTATTAATAGAATGATATTAATGACTCAAACACTGATTGATTTCTATTACAATGATCAAAAATCGGTCACCTGTTTTGTGGTGAGTTCGAGTCTGGAGTTTCTTCATCATTTATTCCTCTCTAAATGTTCTGCTTGATGTTGAACTGATGCTGAACTGTATGTTGGTGATCAGTAGAAACACCGAGCGGCGATCAGAACACGTGTAAAACAGAGCGTGCGCTCGACCCTGATTGGTGACTCGCTGCGTGTTTCACCAGTTAAAAAGTAAATATTTGACTTTGAATTGTAGTAAAGTTACAGTAAAAATCTCCTTAAATGAAAACACTTCAGTGACGTACAGACACGTGAAAAAGCGACTTAAATACAGTAACGAATTACATTTACTTCATTACTGTTCATCACTGATTAAATTTCAATGTTTAATAATTTTTTTAAGTTTTCTACATACTAATTAACCAATTATCTATGTGCAAATTTTGATCAATTTAGTTTTGAGACCAAACACTAACAATTTCCTGTTAAAAGTAACACTTCAGGGCTAAAACGTCTGAGACGGCGGAATCACCGGAGCGATTGGACTTTGAAATGCACCAAAGGGAAACGGCATGAAGCGACATTTCACAATCTTCACCTTGTGTAAAAAAAATAAAAAATAAAAAAAAAAGCCTGAGCTTGAAGAGCTTTTTAGATAACATTATATCGTAAAAAATCTGTACTCAGATGAACATAGGATTTCAGTAGTGATGGTTTATTAGGGATATTAAACTAGTTTAAAGATTTATCCTCCCTGTTCCTAAATCATCTCTGCCTTATTTAGAACTTTCAAATGCTTCCGAGCATGTTTTCTGGAGTTCTTCCAAATCATTTCAAGAGCGCCATTTTCAAGTATTGTTTAGCACCACATCGCTGTGTAGAGCACGGACTGCTCATAGAAACAAGGCTTGTGGAACTCTCTGGCCTGATGTGAAGATGTTAATCTCCAGAGGTTAAAACCCAAGGTCGAGGAACCAGACGTCGGGCCCGGGGCTTCTCCTAGACGGCCCAAAGACCTGACAGACACAGGTGTTTGAGAATCAAGGTGTGTGATTGTGTGAGATGAGATGATCTACAGCTTTAAAATGATCCTTTATGTTGTGAAGTTTGATTGAGAGAAGCTAAACAGGAGCAGACAGGGAGGCTAAAAGGATTGAAGAGTGTTTTGGGGAAAAGTGGAGGATTGCATGAACAAAGCTTAGTACCTGGAAGCACCGTAAACATATTTTTGATCCAAGTCTCGTCTGATGGAGCGTCTCCGGTGGTGGTCTGATCATTTTCTTCAGAATCCTTTCCTTCAAACACGAAATTAAGAATCCATTGGTCCAGCTTTCTGTTTGTCACTTTTCCCCAAATGACTTACACTGTATGAACAAAAGTATTTGGACACCTGACATACCATTTGCATAAAGAATAAGAAAAGTGCTTTATACTTGTCACTTTACAGCACAGTGAAATTCTTTATTCACATTTCCCAGTGATGTTAAAAAGCTGGGGTCAGAGTGCGGGGTCAGCCATGATACAGCACCCCTGGAGGTTAAGGGCCTTGCTCAAGGGCCCCAAGAGTGCCAGCTTGGCAATAACCAGGCTTAAACCCACCATCTTACGATCTGTAACCCAAAGCCTTAACCACTGAACGACCACCTCATCAAGTCATGAATGCTGATGTTTCCTCTCCTGGTGTTCTTGTTTCCAGATGCTGAGTTATGCCTTTGCACAGATGTTTGTAAAACGTCCACTCCCGCTTTTAGACATTTGAAAATCATTTGGTCGTATTAATAATTTCGGCTTAAATCAGGATCGGGCAGCAAGTGAACATTTTGTCCTCAAAGTTGATGTTAGAAGCAAGAAAAATAAGCGAGCGTAAGGATTTGTGTAAGTTTAACAAAATTCTAGACGTCTGGGTGTGAGCGTCTCAAAAACTGCAGCTCTTGTGAGATGTTCCTGGTCTGCAGTGGTCAGTATCTTTTAAAAGTGCTTCAAGGAAGGAACAGTGGTGAACCGGCGACAGGGTCGTGGCCGGCTGAGGCTCATTGATGTACGTGAGGAGCGAAGGCTGGTCCATGTGGTCCGATCCAACAGACGAGCTCCTGTAGCTCAAACTGCTAAAGAAATTCATGCTGTTGATGATCGACAAGTCACGACTATTTAAGCGTCCAACGGAAAAAGAAAATCAGTTCCAGTCAGCGTTCCATTCTGGCAGTGATCTGATGCTTCCAGCTGGAAAAATAACTTTTCAGACACCAAATGGTGGCAACCAGTGGCATCCTTGAAGAGTTTGAAACCATTAAGAACCACTCACTGGAAGGTAAGAGCTGGTAGTTTTTTTTCGACCTGGTAAAGATGTTCTGGAGCTTTGATTCCTCTCCCAGACTGTGTTATTATTTTACATTACATTTATGTCATTTGCAGACGCCAATATCCAGAGTGACCTACATTTATCTCATTTATACCACTGAGCAGTTGAGGTTAAGGGGCTTGCTTAAGGGCCCAACCGATGCAGCTGGGGATGGTTCCACATCTACAGCTGAAAGATTCATGAAGTTACAATAAGAACTTTAAGGATGAATTTGGACTGTAATAAATATCTACTACAGTGGATCAGGACCACAGATGCATGAATAGTTCTGCATTCAAGCATCTATAACTGTACAGTTCACCTCAACAATGATAGGAAAAAAAAAGAATGAACATTCAGTGATGAGGATGACGATGGGTTCCCTTTTGAATCTGGTTCCTCTTAAGGTTTCTTCCTCATGTAACCTCAGGGGGGTTTTCCTTGCCGCAGTCACCACTGGCTCGCTCATTAGCGACAAACAAAACGTATGCATTGGTTTATACAACCTTATAACCGCTTTATCTCTGTAGACACTTTCCATTGCAAAAAGCGCTATACAAAAAAAAGGGATTTGAACTCATGACCTTCCAATCAAAAGTCCAGCTTTTGAACCCCTGAGCTAGTACTAATCTATTTTATGAGGTTATTTGTATCGTGTACAGATGCTGTCACTTAATATTTGGGTTTTTGCTATGCCTTGATTGTAATTATTATTTGTAAAAAATGGTACCTGCCCTGTTTGTGTATTAAAACTACAGTGTACACTGGGTCTAATTCAGGTCCAATCGGACGCTGGTATCTGAGCATGGTAGAAGTACGAGTGTAAATCATAACAGAACGCATCATTGCATGATGAATCACACATCAAAGAAGACAAAACAGAGTTGCTCACTCGCCAAATGACAAACTTCCTGACAGCATTCAGACTGACGTGTCTTGCGCCTCGTCTGTCACAGACAACAGACAAAAAAAACGTTTAGGGAACGCATAAAAGCTTAGTCCTTTCTCTTGTACATCACAATACGAAGATAATCTCCGAAGAGACATGCTGAATGACAGGGGGAAATGTGAAGAGTGACAGAAGAAAAGAGTGATAATGGATTAGCCGCTTCGGGGGACTTTTCAATCGGCCGCTTTTTCAAAGGAAACGCTTCTGTTATATTTGGTCCTAACGCGATAACGCTTCCCGAGAACGCCTTGTCCTTTCATCCCTCGTTTTTTCACCGACGCTTCGTTCAGACAGCGCGTCTGATGCTGGTTGCTGATAATGAGTCGCCATCTGTGCTTCGGACTTCTTCCTGCCTGCACAACTTTATCTGTCTCTTGATAAAATTGCTCCCGTTTGACCACTGCTTGAAAATAAATCCACAAATGATAGACTCTAGATATGAACTTCATGTGATTTCACTCCGTAGACATGCAGACGCCGTCTGCGCTCCCGAGGACGCATTTGTTGATGTTCCACCAATTAACTTCTCAGTTCCCTCGACGTTCTCTGCTCACTGCTACCTTTCAAACCTTCTCATCCTGTGCTTTTACACAAGGGTCAGATAAACATCTACAGGTTTACATTGACATGCTTAATTGTTCAGAGCATAGACCTTTTTTTCTTACATTCAGTATTTAGGAACATGCTACCATTTTTTTAAATCCATTTACGTAAATCTAATCTGGTGGAATGTCTGTGAAACAAGTTAGTTCCTGTAATCACTGAACTTTTCCTGTAGCAGCTCTAAACACATTTTTTAATCAGCAGATTCTCTTTTTTGTCTCACGTCGGAAAACTGGGAGAGACTCCTTCCCTATTCTGGATTTCCCCACAAACAAGTTGATACCGTAGAAACGATAATGGACCCTGACACCAGTGCATTATTATAAACCTGAGCTACCTTCAGAACTGTTGTTCTACCACAAAATAAATCAACACCGTTGTACCTTCTGAGAAACTCAAGCATGCCTCCTAAAAGACTGAAGAGACTGAAAGAAAGAGAGGAAGAGAACTGTATGGACAAAGACCATAAGATTGGTATGTGCTCTCTTTGAACATCCCATTCCACATTGAGTCTCCATTTCCTCTTATAATCAGCTCCACTCTTCTGGGAAGATGTTCCACTAGATTATGTGGAGATTTGTGTTTTCATTCACCCATAAGAGTGTTAGTAAAGTCAGGTACTTTAGGTGTAGGTGAGGTGAGAAGATCAGCATGAAAGATTCATCCCAAAGGTGTTCAATAGGTTTGGAGCTCTATAGCAGGAGCTCCACCACTCCACACCATGTGAAGCCTCTCTTTATGGAGCTGGATTTGTGCACAGGAGCCTCGTCATGCTGGAGCGATAGAAGGGAAAATTTCCACTACTGTAATAAATAAATAAAGTGACAGGACATAATGCAGTTCTTAAATCAATTGTTTAAAACCTGTGTGCCAACAAGTAACAGATGTCGAAGAGGAACCAAATCTAACATTAAACATAAAAACTGTAACATTGCAACATAAAACATTTTCTTCACATTTTTTTTTAAAGTTACATTGTGAGATCGATGATACAGTAATCCATGTGCACTTTCTCCTGATCTGAAACTGCACTGCATTTGAGTGATTGAGTCCCAAACTGGAGTCAAAAATGTTGGAATAATGTCACTCCCAAAAAACCTAAAAGTCAAAGAAAGAGAGGGAAAACAAGAGACATCAAGATCAGTGTGCTGAGAGTCACATTCGAGTCTTTTCACATAAACTGAGGTGATTAAATAAAGAGTCTTGTGATAAAAATGATAATAGGATCATTATAGTTATAATAAATCACTACTTTAGATACTTAAGTACATTTGAAGGCAAAAAACATTTGTACTTTTACTCAACTGACAGTTTAAAGAGACACTTTTTACTTTTACTGAAGTCACATTTTACCATGTGGAGCTCAACTTTAACTACATGGTTTGTAAACTTCATCCACCACTGATATTTAAAGCTCTAACTGGGTACACATATTTTAACTGTGTGACAGCAACAGGTGTCTACACTTTCAGATCATTTACTCCAGTTAGTATGTCTACTAATCCAATCCAGAACTATTGGCACCCTTGAAAATCCTGGCCATAAAAATATAAATAAATCAGAATCTCTGAATGACTAACTGTCACTACTGAGGCAGTTTATTGTTTCAATGGGGACATACAGTACATTTACACATTAAAATGTTGCTGCCAAAACGGCTTCATTGCACTTCGGCTTGGATTCTGCACATCTCTGGATCGGTACCAGGACATTAAATTCTATCGTCCTGAATGATCGTCCCTCGGTTGGTATTTTCTCATGACGGTTTTATTTTTCCAATTTATAACAGAATGAAAGTGAGTTGAAAAGCATATCAGATGCGATCAGCAGATGTGTGGATCG
The DNA here is from genome assembly GCA_039877035.1 of Silurus lanzhouensis. Taxonomy (NCBI): domain Eukaryota; kingdom Metazoa; phylum Chordata; class Actinopteri; order Siluriformes; family Siluridae; genus Silurus; species Silurus lanzhouensis. The sequence continues at coordinate 642,964 of JBCEWE010000518.1, forward strand.
AATGAGCAAATACATGATATTGTTTGATTGTGATATTATTTTAATAATTAGAAATGACTAAGTTATTGAATATTTGGGATTTAATAAGCACTGACATCTCACACACACGAACACACATTGTGATTTCATTAGCTTGATTAAATATAGAGTTAATGAATTACCTAAATAACGAACTAAATGTTAAATGATGGGACGTGCTGGATGAAGTGCTATTTTATAATACTCATTTGCTTTATTTATTTTAGTGGTTATAAACATTTTTGTTCATGAACTCATTATTTTTTTTTATATCTCTTGATTTACTAACATACAGTAAATAGTATGATAGTATATACAGTGGAACCCGGTTATGTCGATGTCCTAGGGGGACGCCAAAAAAGCATCGAGGTAACCGATGATCAAGATAAACAAAAATCAAAATGGCGGCAATATATTAACGTGCTTGAAATTTCTTTATGTACATGATGTGCGGTAATAAATGAGAATGTGCATGCACGTGTTTTTGGAGGGTTTTTACACAACAGCGTTGCTGCGATTTGTTTGATGAAGGCATGCTATAAAAATACATACAGTACATGTTTATCTGTCAGGAATCCACCTGCCACGCCCCCTTCGGCAGGTGTTTTCTCGGCTGCTTTCTCTGAAGCTCGGCTTCAATCGCGCACATATGGTGCTCGTTTATCATCATCACCAGCTCCTATTTAAACTTCCACACTCTCACTGTCCGTTATTGTTGGTATATGTTGGTTCACGGCGGTCGTTGTTATCGCTCATGTGTATCCCGGTACGTGCCTTCCCACCGGCACACTCTCAACGGCTGCGCTTTTCTTCCCAAAGCACATCTCGGATTCGGTTAAAGATTAAGGTTTAGAGTGTTTTTAGGGTTAAATTGGGTTTAGAGTTAGGGTTTAGGATTAGAGATAGATTTAGGTGAGGGTTTGGGTAGGATTGGGCTAGGGTTAGGTTATGAAGAGGTTAGCGTTTGATTACAGTGTGTTTAGAGTTAGGGTTTTGTTAGCATTAGGACAGGGTTAGGTTAAGGGTTTGGTAATGGTTAGGTTAAGTAAGCGGTTGGTTAGCATTTTGTTAGGGTTTGGTTAGGACTTGGGATAAAAATAGGTAGTTAGGGATTGATTAAGGCGAGGTTAGGGCTTAGATCAATGTTAGGTTAGAGTTAGGGTTTATTTAGAATTAGGTTAGCTTAGGTTAGTGTTTGGTTAGCATTAGGATAGGGCTGGGTGAAGGTTTAGGGTTAGCTTGGGTTAGTTTAGGTAGTTGGTTAGCATTTTGATAGGGTTAGGTCAGGGTTTGGGTTAAGGTTAGTTTAGAGTTAGGGATTGGTTGGGGGGCTATTAGGATTTGGGTGAGGGTAAGGTTAGAATTTAGACTAGGATTTGATTAGGGTTTAAGATTGGATTAGATTAGCTATTTTTATTTATCTAAATTCTGTATATATTCTATACATAATTTTTTTCCGCTTGTGTTAAAGTCAGTGGTCTACATGCTACTTCAGCCTCAGACGCTTTTACTTTACAAAACTCTGGCAACCCCGCAGATGTGAACTACACTCAGGTGGATTTAATAATCTTTATGACGAGTCTAAATATGAGGAACTGTCACAATATTGACACATGGTTGATGAGCCGTGGTGATTTGGACGGCAAAATGTGCTGCTGCTGCATATGAGCACTTTGTGCCCCGTAGTTGTTCTTTTATTATTTTTTGTTTTCAAAACTCTAAAAAGTTCAATGAAGCAAATGCATGTTTTATTTCTTTTCTATAAATTCTTACACTTATTATCCAGTTATAATTACATTTCATGTTAAGGAACGTCTGTGTGAAATGGCATAGCAGCTCTAAACAGCATTCCTCTTGTTTTTTCTTTCTCGAGCGTAATACGACAAAAAAAACAAAAAAGCAATAAAACGAGTGCAGATACAACAATATAAACCTGATTGGCAGCTGCAAAAAATAAAAAGGCCAAAGTTTTATTAGAGAAAAAACACATTCTGACCAATCGGAATTGAGAATCTAAGAGCGATGTGATTACAATGAGAAAACAATGAGATATACGTTTTTTTTTGCAATTTTATATCTATAATTGCACACAAAAAAACCAAAAACAGCCTGAGAACTTGGCGTAAGTAAAAGCAGTAGTTCCCTTTGGTGATTGTTACAAGTTGGAACAATGTTGTTTACAGCTTATGGTAGCTGGTTTCCTCAGGGCAAAGAGAGAGAGAGAGAGATAGAGAGATAGAGAAAGAGATAGTGAATGAGAGAAAGAGAGCACGAAAGAGGGAAGGCAGAGAAAGAGAGAAGAAAAAGAGAGAGAGAGAGAGAGAGAGAAAGCAAGAAAGAAAGAAACAAAGAGAAAGAGAGATGGAGAGAGAGGTAGAAAAAGGTAGAGAGAGATAAATAGAAAGAAAGAGAGAGATAGAGAATGAGAGAAAGTGAGAGCAAAAGGGGGGACAGAGAAAGAAAGAGAGGTAGAGAATGAGAGATGGATTGAAAGGGAGAGAGGGATAGAGAGAGAGAGAGAGGGAGAGAGAAAGACAAAGAGAGATGGAGAGAGAGGTAGAGAGAGATAAATAGAAAGAAATAGAGAGATAGAGAATGAGAGAAAGTGAGATCAAAAGGGGGGACAGAGAAAGAAAGAAAGGTAGAGAATGAGAGATGGATTGAGAGAGAGAGAGGAGAGAGAGAGAGAGAGAGATTGAGAGGGGTAGAAAAAGAACAAGAGACAGAGAAAGAGAAGGAGAGAGGTAGAGAAAGACAAAGAGAGGTAGAGTAAGAGAGATGGAGAGAAAGGTAGAGAGAGATAAATAGAAAGAAAGAGAGATAGAGAATGAGAGAAAGTGAGAGCAAAAGTGGGACAGAGAAAAAAGAGAGGTAGAGAATGAGAGATGGATTAAAAGGTAGAGAGAGAGAGAGAGAGAGAGAGAGAGAGAGAGAGAGAGAGAGAGAGAGAGAGAGAGAGGGAAATTGGTTTGCAGTATCATAGCAACATCTCGACTCCACTGTGTCAGTACTGTACTTTAGCTGCTGTCATTAACAGTAACCTGATCTGCCTCTACATCTCCTAATTTCCTTTACAAAAAGAAAAGGAAGAAAAAAAGAGAGAGAACCTGACGTGCATGTTTTATGTTTGTCTTAATGTGTTTATTGTGGCTGCAGTCCAGAAACTGAACCAACTCCGACTTCTCAGCCACACCTTTCGAGAGCATTTCATTTAAACCTTACGAGATTTTTATATTTAATTAAAACGTTTTTCCGTTTGCTTGTATGAGACTCAAACTAACACGTCCAGATATGAGACGAGGAACCCTAGTGAGAACTATCAAGTGAATTTGTAGACCTTCTTTTTCTATAACCCTGAAACCTTCTTTCCTCCTGCAGGATTCAAGTTCACCCTTCGACCCTGTCTGCGAACAGTCATGATCTTGAACAGTTTGAACAGTGTGTGAGGAGCTCGTCCTTCTGGTCTTCCTGATTATCCTGCATGTTACCCATCGTTCTCAATGAAGCTATCACAAAGAGAATGGAGTTTTTTTTATTAGAGATACACTAAATGGAGTTTGTGGACACCTCGGTATGAGCTTCTTTTAAAAAATCCCATTCCACATTTGGACTCCATTTGCTGTTATAAGAACCTCCATCATCTGGGAAGATGTTCCACTAGATTTTGTGAAATTTTGTGTTCATTCAGATACAAGGATTTTTAGTAAAATCAGGTCAGCATTCACATTCGTCCCAAATCTGTTCCAGCATGACATTTGTGCACAAAGCCAGCTCCAGGAGGACCTGCTGGTAAAAGATCTTCTGCTATAGAGCTCCAACCCTATTGGGATGGTTGTGAACGCTGACTGCACTCCAGGCCTCCTCACCTTCTTATCTACATCACTACCAGACTTCGCTAACAACCCTCATATCTGAAAGTCCACAAAATATAGCGAAGCATCTTCCCAGAAGAGTGAAGTTTAATATAAGAGCAAATGGAGAATAAATGTGGAATGAGACGTTCAAAAAAACACATCCAGCAGACTGCTCCTGAAGTCAGCATTCCAATTTTCCAATGGGTGTTGGAGCTCTTTATCAGGAGATCTTCCACTCCAACCCATGCAATGCATATCCTCATGGAGTTTGAGTCCTGGAACAGGTTTGTGGCTCCTAGTTCAAGTTAAGGGGGAAATTTCATGCAACTGGATCCGAACACACCATATACAATTTTTGTGGTAACAGTTTAGAGAAGAACTACATGTGGCTGGGAAAGTCAGGTGTCCCAACACTTTTGCCCGAACAGTGACTGGTGGTTGAGATGTTCGATGGAAGATAAACATGTAGAATGAGATCTATCAATAACCGTCCAATAAAACCGCTATTGTTGAGCAATGCGTTATATCAGGATGGTGTAATAAGACACACACACAATCTTCTAGGGATATATAGGATTCATGATTTGGATTATTTTACGAGGGCTTTTGAAGCTCTACTTGTTTCATCCAAATACCAACACACAAAAAAAACATCATTTATCCATCATTCTGGCATCCGTTTGTGTATTCATTACTTGGATTGCACAATGTGTGTTCTAACTTTATTTCTCTTCCAAAGACAATAATAAAAATAATTAAAAAAACACCCAGAATGATTAATAGATTATAAAACTCAGCCGTTAGTGTTGCACAAGTCAGTGCACTCTTAGTGCGGGTCTCAAGCCCAGATAAAAGGGAGGGGTTTTGTTATGAAGGGCATTCAGCGTAAAACATGCGCCAAATCAAATATACGGATCACAAATCAGAAATTCATACTGGATCGGTCGAGGCCCGGGTTAACAACGAACGCCACAGGTATCGTTACCCAAAAAGGTACTGGTGGAAATTGGGCTACTGTTGACTGAAGGAGGAGAAGGAGAGGAGGAAGACATCTACAAAGACGGCAAGGAAAGGAGAAGTGTTGGAGAGTGGAACTTTGAATCTTGGTACTATGACGGGTAAAGGGAGAGAGGGAGCTGATATGATGGAGAGGAGAAAGGTAGATATGCTGTGTGTTCAGGAGACCAAGTGGAAAGGGAGTAAGGCCAGGAACATTGGAGGTGGATTTAAACTGTTCTATCATGGTGTGGATGGAAAGAGAAATGGTGTAGGGGTGATTCTGAAGGAAGAGTACAGTAAGAGTGTAGTGGAGGTGAAGAGAGTTTCTGATAGGGTGATAAACGTGAAGCTGGAAGTTGAAGTCATGATGATAAATGTCATCAGTGCTTATGCTCCACAAGTGGGTTGTGAGATGGAGGAGAAGGAAACATTCTGGAGTGAATTAGATGAAGTGGTAGAAGGTAAACGTAGGGAATAACGATTGGTGATTGGGGCAGATTTCAATGGGTGAACCTGCAGTAACTACAGGGGAATAAAGTTGATCAGTCACACCATGAAGTTATGGGAAAGAGTAGTGGAAGCCAGGCTGAGAGAAGAGGTGACCATCTGTGAGCAACAGTATGGTTTCATGCATCACAGATGCCTTATTTGCTTTGAGAATGTTGATGAAGAAGTATAGAGAAGGTCAGAAGGAGTTGCATTGTGTGTTTGTGTGTTTTATACAGCTATAAGGGTGTGAGTAAAGTCAGGTACTGATGTGGTTGAGAAGGTCAGGAGGCCTGGTGTGCAGTCAGCGTTCACGTTCATCATGTTCAATAGGGTTGGCGCTCTATAGCAGCTCTCTATTACATCAACTCATGTAAAGATCTTCATGGAGTTGCTTAGTGAACATGGATCAGGTTTTGGGTCTCCTAGTCCAAGTGATGGGAAAATGTCATGCTACAGCATCCAAAGACGTTCTGTATAACTGTGTGCCTCCAAGTTTGTGAGAACAGTTTGAGAACCACATATTTCTGTCCCAATATTTTTTGGTATACGTAAGACATTTAATAATCTGGTTCTAATATGATAGCAATTAAAAATTAATGAAGCACCTGCTGATAATATGATCCCAATCAGTTTCCAAGATGAAAGACATAAAACGTAAAAAATAAATAAATAAATAAATAAAATAAAATAAAAGGGAGATAAAATTCCTCAAACACTTGCGCAAAAGTGTGTGGAGCAAATTCATTTCCTGAAAATGAAGATTGGATTAGATTGGATTAGATTAGATTCACTTTACTTTAAATTTGGCAGCAAGTAGATTTTTGCTGGAAAAAAAAAAAAAAAAAAAAAAAAAAATGGGGTGAGAAGCTTTAATAAGAGCATTTCAACCTGAAGAGATCATCTGAGACATCAAAGCTCAACGACGAGAAGATCAACTACGATGTGTATTTTACACCTGTCATGTTTGGTATGTGTGTGTGTGTGTGTGTGTGTGTGTGTGTGTGTGTGTGTGTGTGTGTGTGTGTGTGTGACTTGACGAGGCTTGAAGCAACAAAAAAAATCGAACATGACCCAGCTACATGCAAGATTTTGAGGAGAAAAGAGCGTGGATTAAAAAAGCCATCAGAGGAAGCCCTTCTTAAAAAAAAAAGAGAAAGAGGAGTGTTTATTTTATGCTCATCTCCTCCCTCGTTCAGGGCTGGGAAACTGGCGTGCGCTCCATAAAAACTTGAATCGACTTGTTTCTAGGAATTACGCTATTTATGCAAGTTTGTATATGATGAGTGACACTAATAAAACTACACAAAACATTGTTGCATATTATTTGCTTATTAAGAGACATTTTTCTTTTTTTCCGTATTGTACTGGCATGTTGGTGTACAGTACTGCAGCGGCAAATCATATTCAATTATATTCAAGCGATTAAACGATATAATAAACTAATTGAATACAACAGATATTTCTATAGCAACAGATCGTTGACAGAGACGTGAGCGGTGGACGGCGGATGATCCGCATGAAACAGGTTAAAAAAAAGTGTATTCTCTGATATGTGATGTATATTTCTATGTATATCTGTGTGTATAACTGTTTGTAGCGGTTTATAGCTGTGCATATAACAGCTTTTAGCTGTGTTTGTAGCGGTTTATAGCTGTGCATATAGCTCTTTTAGTTGTGTTTGGCTGTGTTTATAGCAGTTTATATATGTGCATATAGCTGTGTTCATAGCAGTTTATAGCTGTTTTCATAGCAGTTCATAGCAGTTTATAGCTGTGTTCATAGCAGTTTATAGCAGTTTATAGCTGTGTTCATAGCAGTTTATAGCTATGCGTATAGCTGCATTTAGCTGTTTATAGCTGTGTTCATAGCAGTTCATAGCAGTTTATAGCTGTGTTCATAGCAGTTTATAGCTATGCGTATAGCTGCATTTAGCTGTTTATAGCTGTGTTTATAGCAGTTCATAGCAGTTTATAGCTGTGTTCATAGCAGTTTATAGCTGTGTTCATAGCAGTTCATAGCAGTTTATAGCTGTGTTCATAGCAGTTTATAGCTGTGTTCATAGCAGTTCATAGCAGTTTATAGCTGTGTTCATAGCAGTTCATAGCAGTTTATAGCTGTGTTCATAGCAGTTTATAGCTGTGTTCTTAGCAGTTTATAGCTGTGCGTATAGCTGCTTTTAGCTGTTTATAGCTGTGTTTTACTGTGTATATAACTGTTTATAGCGGTGTTTAGCTGTGTATATTGCTGTTCATAGCAGTTTATTTATGTGCATATAGCTGCTTTTAGCTGTTTATAGCTGTGTTTATAGCTGTTTCTAACTGGGCCTATTTGTGTATTGCTGTGTATAGAGATATTTATATTTATTATATATATTTATATATATTATTATATATATTATTATATTTATATTATATTTATGATATTTTGCACCTCTTGACTGCTGCTGTTTTTTTACATTGTTCTGGTTATATTCACCCCCGGGTATAGTTTTTAGGTTTACTGGTCGGCGCTATATTTGGTTTTTTGTCTTGTCTTGTGTTGTCTTGTGTTGTCTGTCTGTACTGTTTTTTGTCTGCACTGTTTGCACCAGGTTGCACTCGATGCACTTTATGTAGCTTTGTGTTGTGTTGTAACTCTATGTTGTTTAGTGTAGCACCAGGGTTCCGGAGGAACGTTGTCTCGTTTTTACTGTGTACCGTGTACAACTGTGTATAGTAGAAATGACAATAAAAGCCTCTTGACTTGACTATTTATAGTTGTGTATTATTGTTGTTGTTTTTTTTTGTGTGTGTTTGTGTGTGTGTGTGTGTGTGTGTGTGTGTGTGTGTGTGTGTGTGTGTGTGTGTGTGAGAAACTGTGTATAACTCCGTTATGTGGTTCTTAACACAAAGGTGTTTAAGAACCACAAACACTTGTACCAGCACCACACACACACCCACACACACACCCACACACACTCCACCATGTCGGTGTCTCTGCTGTACTCCGAATGAACCAGTACATTGTTCTGAACGACAGATGGCCTACAGTCAGTAATTATACACCTACAAAGTGACCTGATAACGGTCAATGTACTTTTGTTGTATCTTTGTAAACAAGACATTTCTGCCTATTGTGAGAAAAGAATCGAATGTCAAGTGAATTTTTCGTCCGTCGAGGAAACACAGGGTCGGGTCACCTCGAACCGAATTGTCGTATAGCACACAACGCCATGCCGTCCCACATGAAAGACGAGTTCTCGGCGTCGCCACTTTGATGACACCCGAGTTACATTTTTTGTGTATAAACAGTCAGAATTGATCGGGTCATGGTGACGGATCTGCAAGCCCGAGGCACCACACAGTCTATTTGGCTTAGTTGTATTGACTAAAGGCGCAATGACGAGGGCGACGTTTTAAATATGAATGCTGTTGAATTTGAGTGCATCTTACTGTGGCATCTTACTATTGCGGAAAGGCCGTGGTGCTTAAATTATAGGCGTCCACCTCCTCCACAATTACAATCTCTTCATCCTTCTCTTCCACCACTCTGACCCCACAGCGCTGAGACGATCTAAACTACAGGGACCCCCACAAACAACAGCAGCAACCTCGATCACCGCTCGCTCGATTGCTCCCTCTCCCTCTCGAACACCGTCCAGACCCGCCTACGCATGCAAAAGCACCATCTCTATCTCTCTCTCGCATTCTCTCTCACACTCTTTCTCTCTCTCTAGCGTTCTCTTTATCTCTTTTCCACCCACTCCTGAGACGTCCTCTGCTGAGGGACCGCCGCGTTCTCCATTTCAGCCTCCGCGTCCTGAGTGGTGGTTCATTGGGAGGCGCTGGAGGAGGCCTTTCACAGGAGTATTACAGCACAGCGCCGGGCCCTCACAAGCCTCCGGTTACGGCCTCTAGGGAGCGGGCATGTCCGCCTACGCTCCCCACCTGGGGGCGAGGGCTTTCTCTGCAACGACGTGGAAGCGCTTTTGTGGGAGGGGGGGGTAAAAAAAAAAATCACACAACACAAGGCAATTGGTTGGAGCTATTAGTAACCTTAAACCACATGACCTGTGACTAAGGTCCTGTGCCGATTCCCACTGACGCGGAAAAAAAAACCCTCAACATGCACGCAGTTTAAATTTATAAAGACCTTTGTAGCACATTCAAAAGTGAGAGATAATGCCCTTTTTTTGTTAATGTATGCACTGTCACAGGAGAGCGGAGGCATTCAGGGGACAGAGCTTTTAGGCTCATCTGCCTGGGCTCTCAACCATCGAGCCTGCCCACACACACACACACACACACACACACACACACACACACACACACACACACACACACACACACTCGCTCAATAGCACTCTGACTAATGGCGCTACACACATGCACACCAGAGCAAAGTCAAGAGGTCTGAGACACAGACAGTTACGCAAGCCGCATTTCCATTTCATTTACCTGCGCACTCGTTTACGCACCGAAACCCAAGAAGGTGATGGAAGTTAATTAAATACGGGGGAGGAACAATGAAGGGCTTTATTATCGCCACTGTCATTTGAATAATTCACTCTAAAGTGGTGCATTAAATGAAATTACATTCATTAGATCTCGGTGTGTGTGTGTGTGTGTGTGTGTGAGAGAGAGAGATTGTTTTGTACAGACTCTGGTTATATCACAACCTTGCATAAACAACTTGTATAAATCCATTAAGTGGGTCTTTTTTTTTCACTGCTTTTCTGTGTGTGTGTGTGTGTGTTTAAACCTCCTACTGAAAATCCTGTCAAAGTCATGTGTTTAGAGTGAGCTGAGATAAATTCATTCCAATGCCATACGTTTTTATATGTTTTTTATGGTGACCACAAAGATGGAGGCACACAAATGTATTTGGACGCATGAAATTTAAAACCTGTTCCATGACAATGCCCCTGTGCACAAAGCCAGCTCTGTGAAGATCTGCTTTACATGGGTTGGAATTGTGTGGAAGATCTCCTGCTATAGAGCTCCAACCCCATTGAACACCTTGTGAACTCTGACTGCACCCCAGAAACCTCCTCACCTTCCTCACCCACATCAGTACCTGACATTATTAACACTATTGTGGCTGAACGAATGCAAAATCTCTACAAAATCTAGTGGAACAACTTCCCAGAAGAGTGGAGCTTATCAGAACAGCTAATGGGGAGTAATTGGGGAATAAGATGCTCAAAAACACATACAGATCTTATGCTGATGTGGCCAAAGTCTGTCTGTCTGTCTGTCTGTCTGTCTGTCTGTCTGTCTGTCTATCTATCTATCTATCTATCTATCTATCTATCTATCTATCTATCTATCTATCTATCTATCTATCTATCTATCTACTTACCCACGACAGGGTTCTTAGGTCATTATGGTTGAAGAATGGTATGATGACAGACAGACAGACAGACAGACAGACGTAGACACAAAAGTTTGTGTCTACGTCAGCATTAGATCTGTTTGTGTTTTTGAGCATCTTTCTTTCTTTCTTTCTTTCTTTCTTTCTTTCTTTCTTCTTTCTTTCTTTCTTTCTTTCTTTCTTTCTTCCTTCCTTCCTTCGTCCCAAGTTCACACATTCAAGTTCATCCCAGAGAAGTTCTTGTCCTACGGTGAAGTCGGTTCCAATGAGCCGCAGTCCAAACGGAACTGCACGGTTTTACGTTCCAGAATCTACCCTGTTCCAATACAACCCCAAACCATTAACCTTCCACCTCCTTGTGTGAGTGTAGGGGTGAGGGAGTCGGATCACATCTTCTCTCCTGTTCTCCATCTTACACAAGTTCTTCTGTTAGAGACAGACAAAAATGTCCCATTGAGACTCCACAGAACTTTTCTGTTTTGAACAGGAGTTCGGAATGATGGAAAGAGAATGAAATCCACAAATAAAGCAGAGATGAATATAAAAAATGTATAATAAAACCAATAATGAACCACTTGGGTTTCACAGCCTGATGGACTGACTGGATGCAGGAACTCTAACCGAAGGAATGACTTTACGACTTTATGGTTATCTTCACGTCCATATTGGAGAGGTCGTAGGTCGAATAAAAACCCACCGTAAATATCAGCAATGTTCACTAATGCAGCGTCCCTGTTAGAAATCCTGTAAATGGTGCCGTTCTTTTCACCGTTTGGCAGCGTGATTACAAATATAGGAAACAATTATAACACAAAAGATGTCGAAATATAGATTACAAGTTTTAAAAGCTTCCAAATCTTCAATCTTCTGTCTGAACAGGAGCGTGTAGGCGTGTCAGGTGTCATAATGATTGACAGCGGCACGTGTAGGAATTGTGGGGAAAAGTGCGTAGTAACAATAGTGTTGCTTTTACTGCATAAAGAAACGAAGCCTTTGTTGTCACATATTGTTTTTATCTTCCCAGTTGTCAAGAAGGATGAGTCTTAATACAGATTTTTTTTTTTTTTTACATACGTACACACATACACTGGATGGACCAAAGTTTGTTCCAAACCTCCACTCTTTTGGGAAGATTTTCCACAAGATCAGTGGTGTAAAGTATGTAAGTACTTCGTTACTGTACCTAAGTAATATTTTGGCTGCTTTCTAGTTTTACTGAGTATTAAATATTTGGATACTCTAAAGCAAAAGTCCCCAACCCCAATCTCCATCAATCACCAACCCCACCAATCAACAGCCTAAAGATCCATGAAGTTACTGAGCAACTCACTGCACCACGCTGTCTAAGATCCTCCAGCACTGCTCGACTGGTACCACCTTCTCTCAGAATGAGAGGTAAGTATACTTCAAGGCTCTTCTCTGTTCTGGCACCGAGGTGGTGGAATGAACTTCCCCTAGATGTCCGTACAGCAGAGTTTCTGACTATCTTCAAGTGACGATTGAAGACCTTCATCTTCCTGAAATACTTAAATTAGCACTTTCCAAGTTTGCTTTGTAGATCTATTCATTACTAGAGACTCACAGCACTTTTGTACGTCGCTCTGGATAAGGGCATCTGCTAAATGCCACAAATGTAAATGTAAATGTAAACTCAAGAACTTTAAAGACGGATTTGGACTCTAATTGTAGTTAACAGTCTTCTACAATGTGCCTCAGTTTGCACGAACAGTTCTGCATTTAAGCGCCTGATGGAACTGTAATGAATGAACATTCAGTGTTGAGAATGAGGACGAGTTCCCTTTTGAGTCTGGTTTTCCTCAAGGTTTCATGAAGGTTTTTTTTAGTGTTCACATTCATTCCAAAGATGTTATAGCTTTATAGCAGGAGATCTTCCACTCCGATTTATGTGAAGCAGATCTTCATGGAGCTGGTGTTTTACACATGAAAATAAACTCAATCATTATTTATTTATTTATTTATTTGAATTTGTATTTCTTTTTCATTGCTTGGAAAGTGCTTTAAAATGTAACTTTGGAAGGCGCTATATAAATAAAAAAATTATATATATATATAGCATGAAAAAAAGTAATGGGACACCTGACTATCTATCTGTCTAAAGACTTACACATAACAGGGTTCTGAGGTCATAATGGGTGAAGAATGGGACGTGTCATAGTGATAAGATAGATAGATAGATAGATAGATAGATAGATAGATAGATAGATAGATAGATAGATAGATAGATAGATAGATAGATTATGACTACAGAACTCTGTCATGTGTAATCCTTTTATATTTCGTGTGAATGCACAGGAAGCATGTATGAGTTACAGATGTTTCAGCCTGTAAACGTACAGAAACGTGTTTCTAATAGTCACAAAGCTTCACACGATGCTGAACAGTTTGTGAAGTTCGGCCAACATTTCTAAGACAGTCTCAAAAAGTCTGCTTTGTATATTATGCAAATTAGCACCAAAAAAAATCCATCAATGGTGGAAATTAGGGGACGTGGCCTGGAGAAATCCCGCTGTGTCAAGTTGTTAGAGGAGATCTTGCCAAAAAGAGTCTCTACTTCCACCCTAATCACTCTGTACAGTGTCCTTAAACATTTATGAAACATAAGAATGATTAACAATCCTTTTTTCTCTCTCCGTCATCCCTCTACTCTTATTCTCTCTCTCTCTCTCTCTCCTCTCTCTCTCTCTCTCTCTCTATGTCGAGTTACACATGTTCCTGAGATACCAGTGACCAGTGTTTTTCTTCTCTTCGGATCTTTCTTATTCATCTCGATGGAGTTCAGTTCAATTGGAGACTCTGTGCAGCTAAGAAGGTTTCACCTCAACAGAGATCCATGAAGCTACAGAGCAACTCAGGAACTTTGAAGATGGATTTGGACTGGAATTAAAAACAAATCGTTGGCTCCATATTCTGCATTTAAGCACCTTTACCTCAACAATGATGGAACTGTAATGGACTTTCGGTGAGGAGAATGAGGATCCCTTTTGGTTCCTCTCGGGCTTCTTCCTCATTCAGTCTCAGGTAGTTTTTCCTGGCCACAGTCACCACTGGTTAGTTTATTAATGCACTTTTCTGACAATTATAATGATTATAAGGCACTTATAGGCACTAAACTTATACATTCTTTTATATAACTTTATTACCTCTTATTAACCTATTATTATCCCTCTAAAGCTGCTTTCAAACAATATCCATTGTTTAAAGAGCTCTACAAATAAAAGTGAACTGAATAAATGCAAGTGTGAGAAAGCGTGTAGAATTATAACTCTGGAAATCTAAAATGAAACATGTGCTGAACTCTACAGCTCCACCATCAAGCTAATCCAATGCTCATGTCTAGATTCAAGGACTGAGTACTTCCTTCTGACCATGTTTCATCTCTTTCTGACGTTTTATTGCAGTTGTCAGAAACAAACCTTATGCTAACCACTGAATGTAGAATTAGCCATGTTCACTAGCATGTGAGATACTTATGCTAGTTGTTTTGTGTAAATAATAAAATGATGTGTCTATGTGTAGTAGGACCATAAGATTAGTATTTTTTTGAATATCACATTCCACATGTCTCTATTTCCTGTTATAATGAGCTCCACTCGTCTGGGAAGATGTTCTACTAGATTTGATGAAGATTTCTGCTCGTTCAGCTACAAGGGTGTTAGTAAAGTCAGGTACTGATGTAGGTGAGATGAAGAGGCCTAGGGTGCAGTCAGCATGAAAAATTTATCCCAAATAGAGCTCTATAGCAGGCCAGTTAAGATGTTAGCTCACTGACTAGCAGAACACGGCTAATTCTACTTAGAGTAAAGATTAACTCGCTTATAGAGATGAGTATATCAATATGTACAGGGTTCTGGGGAGAAAAATGAGGGACAGGAAAGAAAGAAGGGGAAAAAAAGGAAGAAAGAGTGGAGGATATAGGAAGGAAAGAAAGAAAGCGAACTTTAAGTGTATAAAATGAAAACGATCAATAAAAGTTATAACACATGGCACAGCTGTCTTTAATAAGCCGGTCGATTTCAGCCCTCATTTATGTGCTTGTCATAATAAGAAAAAGAAGAAGAGGAAGAACAACAGAATCTTGGCTTCGAGAAGAAAACACATTTGAGGACGAGATTATTTTGCTTACTAGCAAACACAGCTAACTCTACATTCTGTATCTAGCGTAAAGATTATCTCACTTACTAGCAAAAAATGGCTAGTACAGGTTTTACAGACTATTTAGCGTAAAGATTAGCTTTCTTGTGGAGACAAGAATATTGATATACAGGGTACTGAGAAGAAGAATGAGGGACAGGAAAAACAGAAAAAAAGAAGAGATAGGAAGGGAGAAAGGGAGAGAAAAGAAATTTTACAGTCTGTACTTAGCATAAAGATTATCTCACTTACTAGCAAAACATGGCTAATTTTACAGTCTGTACTTAGCGTAAAGATTAGCTTTCTTGTGGAGACAAGAATATTGATATACAGGGTACTGAGAAGAAGAATGAGGGACAGAAAAGAAAGAAAGAACAAAAGAAAGAAAGAGTAGGGGAGATAGAAAGGAAGAAAGAGAGAGGAAAGAAATTCTACAGTCTGTACTTAAGATAATCTTGTTTACTAGCAAACACGGCTTCTTTAATTGTATGAAATGAAAACATTAAAATGTAAAATAAATATTATAGCACAGCTGTAAAGAAGAAGAAGAAGAAGAAGAAAAAGAAGAAAGAAGAACAGAACCTTGTCTGGAGGATCAAGAATCCGAAACATGCTTGTAGGATAAATGTTCTTTATTCACATACATATATATTTTCATTATATGCATATATTCATAGAAAAAATACACAATACAGTAGATTGTCACCCAGATGTCACATGATCTGGGCCACAAGATCTCATCTGCTTTTGGCACCCTGACCATCTCCCGTGACTAAGAGCCTTCTTCTTCTGCATCACAGTCTCAACATCCAGGAACAGGGATGTACAGCGCCAGGTATCCCTCTATCAAGTTCCTCTTCTCGTTCCTGCGACTTATTTTTTATTTTTTTACCTCACGTCCAGACACGAGGATTTGTCCTTATACTGCACCCACACACACACACACACACACACACACACACACTTCACACACAGACACACTGAAATCAGTCTGAGATTCACGGTGGCCTTCGATAAGTCCATGGCGTTTCATGTCACATGATGCTGTCCACAGGTTCGAGGTCAGAGGCTCTTAGGTGGGTCGGGTTCATACATTTTCACAGCTTAGGCCTGTCTCCATACCAACACAATTAAAATAATATGCAAATAACAACAAAAAACAAAAAACAAAACAAACAAACAAACAAAAAAACCCCGAGTATGTTGAGTATTGATCCGATACAACTATTTTCGTTACATGTGGTTTGTTGTGTTTTTTTTTTCTTTCGTTTTTTTACAAAAACAGAACAACGAAAACCCCACCGCCGAACGCGACACGTTAATTTTCAAGTTCTGAACACGCCTGTGATGCTTGCAAGGTTGTTTTTAATTTTAGTTTTTTTTTTTTTTTTTTTAAAAAGCATCGCATATCCTTTCTACAAATGTTTCACGTGACGGGTTAATAGCTCTTGCGCAACCTCCTCGTAAATTCCTTTACTGATATTGAAGTCGATACAACGAATACATCTGGAGAAAGAGGATAGCTTCGAGAACAAAAAAAGCTAAAAAAAAAAAAAAAAAGGAAAACGATCTTAGTTTGCTGCCGTAATGAATATCAGGCTGTAAACGTTCAATAACGGGCAGATTTTCGAATCCTGACTTCCTGGTTGTCCTTCCAGGGCGTCCCTTCTGAGCGGTAATAAGTGGCAGTTTGTCTTTTTGATAAGTTATTAAAAAGAAGTGAAAGCGATGCATCAAAGCAGAAGCATTATTGTCTAAATAACTGCCAACAAAAGTAAGTACACCCTCAGTGATAACAGCTGTGATGTAACTGTGCGAAGCCACACGTCCTGTTCCTCATGTTCATGTTTTTGTCTGCTTGACAGAACCATACAAATGTGTGTATCTTGTATTCGAGCAGTTAAAATGTGGTGCTTTGAGTCCAATTCTCTCATACTGACGACTAGATGTTCTACATGCACCTCATGGTAAAGAGTCTCTGAGGATGTGAGAGTTAGAATTGTTGCTCTCCAGTACAGTGGTCAGGGTCATACAGAGGTTTTCCGAGACGGGTTCCACTCGGAACAGACCTTGCAAGGGTCCATCAGAGAAGTCGAGTCCTCGTGCTGTGCATCAGGTGCAGAAGCTGCTTCAAAAAGCAGACACATGAGTGCTGGAGCATTGTTATAGAGGCTGCAGAAGCAGAAGGTCCACTCGTCAGTGCTCAGACCGTACGCCGCAACAAGTCGGTTTGCAGGACCATCATCCCAGAAGGAGCCTCTTCAGAAGCTGCTTACAAGAAGTCCACAAACAGTTTGCTGAAGACGACCTGTCCAAGAGCATGAATTACTGGAACCATGTCCTGTGGTCTGATGAGACTAAGATAAACGTGTTTGGCTGAGATGGTGTCCAGCATGTGTGGGGACACCCTGGTGAGAAGCACCAAGAAAACCTTGTATTGCCTACAGTCAAGCCTGGTGGTGGTAACATCATGGTCTGGGGCTGCATGAGTGCTGCTGGTACTGTGGAGCTGCGGGTCATTGAGGAAAACATGGATGTTCTGTGACGTTCTGAAGAAGAACACGATGCCTTTCCTTCAGAAACTGGGCTGAATGACAGTTTTCCAACATAATAACAACCACAAACACACAACTGCCTTGCTGGGGAAGGAATTCCATGCCCAGAAGGATTAAAGCAGTGCTGGATAACAATGTGCTCACACAAAACATTCACACTTTAGACACAGTTTTGACATGTTCACTGAAGGTTCACTCACTTTTGTTGCCAGTTATTTAGACAATAATGGCTGTATGTTGAGTTATTTTCAGAGGATAGAAGAAAATGGCAACCTATAATCCAAAAGAGTCACAGAATAGTGTTATTAGGGGCCATTTGATGTTACACACAGTGTTTTTACTATCACACACACACACACACACACACACACACACACACACACACACACACACACACACACACACACACACACACACACACACACACACACTCAAACTTCTATTACACAAGGCACAGGATTATCAGAATAGCTGTTGCATCTTAAACTTTAACCTGTAAATTAAATCGGATTTTGTTCTTTCGGGAGCAGAAATATACATATGCCCTGTTTTTCTATTTTATAACATTTATTCAAATGGAATAAAATTTATTACAAACGATTAGGAAACAGAGAGTTTAGTCAGTTTTGTCAACCAGCTGTTAAAGTTCATCCTGAAACGGTTCAGGAGTCAGTCGAACTCGCGAACTCGTGAACCGCAGCGAAAATTGAGCCGATGTTTCTGTTACGTATTCGGTAAATGGTTTTAAAAGTATCAAATAAAAGATTAGTCAGTGATTATTGGGCCTGAGAGCTAGCGCTAGTGTGAAGAAAGCACGGGGTCGGGTGGTAGCACTTCCACCATGGACTCGCTCGCTATCCAAACTGCTGGAGCAGCAAAAAAATCTAACACAAGAAACCAAATAAATAAATTAAGTCCACACCACCAGTAAAGCGACTTATAAAATAAAGATACACAATTCAGATGATACGACTGAAATATATATTTTTTTGGATTTTTCAATTAAAAACGAGTATCACGCTTGAGGAAGCTCAGGACAACAAAGAGCGAGAGAACTCTACGAAACAGGAAGCAGAAGGAGGGAAGAGGACGAGTTCTGGCTTTCGCTCTTCATCCCGCTCGTTACGGGAACACTGCTGAGGAACGGACGCTGTTCAGGTGAATCCGATCTCCTGTCGTGGATCACAACCGAGTCGTCCACGAGCCGTCCGTCCTCCGAAGAATGGAGAAGAACAAACAAAACAAACTAACAAACTCCGTCCTCTCCATCCTCCTCTTCTTCCTCCTACCACAGCAAAGGTCCAACCATTGTTCTTAGAAGAAACGTCATGGAAACTCGGTGGGCGGTTCTTCGTTGGAGGTCAGTACTCATCCCTCAGAGCTGAAAAGGAAGTGACATGTGTGGGTCTCAGGTTGCTGCCTTTTCGTCTGCAGTACTGTCTGAGAAAAGAGGAGGGTTCTGTTAGAACTTACTGAGAACTTTATATGTATAAATGTGAAGGGAAAGAAAAAGAAAGAAAGAAAGAAAGAAAGAAAGAAAGAAAGAAAGAAAGAAAGAAAGAAATTGTGGAGGTGATAGAAAGGAAGGATTGAAGGATGGACAGAAGAAAGGCAGGAAAAAAGGAAGGAAGAAATAAAGTGTAAAGAAGCAAGAGTGGAAAGAAGGAGGACAGAAAGAAAGAAAGACAGAAAGCAAGAAAGAAGGAAAGAAAGAAAGAAAGAAAGAAAGAAAGAAGGAATAAAAAGAAAGAAAAAAAGAATACAAAGAAAGAAGGATGGAAACACAGATAGATGGAAGGAAGAAATGAAGTATAAAGGAGAAAGAGAGAAATAAATTAAGAAAGAAAGCAAGCAAGAAAGAAAGAGTGGAGGTGATAGAAAGGAAGAATAGAAGGATGGACAAAAGGAAGGCAGGAAGAAAGGAAGGAAGAAATAAAGTGTACAGGAGCAAGAGTGTAAACAAGGAGGACAGAAAGAAAGAAAGAAAAAAAGAAAGAAAGAAAGAAAGAAAGAAAGAAAGAAATAAAGAAAAGAGGTGGAGCAACTAAGAAAAGAGTAAACAGTTGTGAAAACTGAAGAAAGATCTCACCGGTTGTGTGGAAGATGGAGCAGTTACACCGGGCAGATGTTGTTTAATCTTTTGCTGAAAAAAAACACCAGCAGGTTTTGTAAATACACACGACATCAGCAGATTTTTTGTGGAGTTTAATGAGGCAAAATTACCCCCAAAAATCTTTTCTTCACTTCCCTCTCATGACTTCAGTTCCTACCCAATTCCTTCCCAATCCCAAAACTTCTGTCCAATTACAACCAAAAATACACATTAGCGAGTCTGAGCATGTGACGCAAAATTAGACATTCTGATCTAATTTGTGTTTTGTTGGTTAGTTTCTATTATTCTATTGTATATTATATATGCATCTTTGCTAATCTAATCTAAAGAGGCGATCACGTGAACGAAAAATTAGATGCTCTAATCTAATCCGAGAACGAGCGATGGCGCTGCTGCTGCTACTGTTAACGCTCACACTGATAATCTAAGGCAAGATCGGCGCTCGTACAGGAGCAGAACGAACACCTGAGGAGGTTCAGCTACATCATGATATTATAGTGTAGTACAGATATTACTGTAACTAATCAGATAAATAGCGCTGGACAGGCCACGCCCCCGAGACTCAAACGCCAGGGTGACGACGAGCGATCCGTCACGTGAGAGTGTGCGTGAGTGAGATACCGCACAGTCCGTTACCTTTCAGATATTTCCTCATCTAGCGGCGGCGCGCTGGGCTCGGCTCCGATATACAGCGGCGGTCCTTCTGTACTGCTCTGCAGTGACGGGGCGTTTCGTCTGGATTTTACCTGCATGATGAAAAACCGGAAATAAATAAATAAATAAATAAATAAATAAATAAAGACAGAAAGAAAGAAAGAAAGACAGAAAGAAAGAAAGAAAGAAAGAAAAAAAGAAAGAAAGAAAGAAAAGGTAGAGGAGAACGGAAAGAAGAAAGAAAGAAAGAAAGAAAGAAAGAAAGAAAGAATAGGTAGAGGAGAAAGAAAAAGAAAGAAAGAAAGAAAGAAAGAAAGAAAGAAAGAAAGAAAGAAAGAAAGAAAGAAAATGTAGAGGAGATAGGAAGGAAGGAAGGAATGAACGAACGAAGGAAGGAAGGAAAGAAAATGAAAAGGAAAGGAGAGGAAGGAAGGAAGGAAGGAAGGAAAAAAGAAAGAAAGAAAGGAATAAAGAAGGAAAGAAAAGGTAGAGGAGGAAGGAAGGAAGGAAGGAAAAAAGAAAGAAAGAAAGACAAGGAAGGGAAAGAAAGTAAGAAAGGAAGTCAACTACACATTTTCCAGGTAAAATAAAAAGCATTCAGGATGCGAATGGACACAAACCTTCCAGGCGAGAAGCAACACGGCAGCGATGGCGGGGATGAACAGGAGCGAGTACAGACTCTTCTTCATGATCTCCGTCAGGACCCTCGGGTTCATGGAGCCTGCAGACAGAGCGGATCAAACTGCTCAGAAAGGGGTTCATGCATTGAGCGTTTCTATAGCGACGGCTTTAGGCTTTGATGGCAGATAACGTATGGCCACATGAAGGTATGGTGAAGTTTTCTTCAAGGTGATCTATCTATCTATCTATCTATCTATCTATCTATCTATCTATCTATCTATCTATCTATCTATCTATCTATCTATCTATCTATCTATCTATCCATCCATCCATCCATCCATCCATCCATCCAACATTTTTGTGCTCTTCGGCGTTCCTGAATTTCCCCAAGTAACAAACTAAAAAATTCATAAATGATTTTTATTTTCCATTGGTGATGGGATGAAAGAAAACCACAATGATGATATGGTGATGTGTTTCACATTCTAGAACCTCCTGAGATACATATTTGTGGCAACCAGAGCCAAAACTCGTGATTAACAACCTGAATTAAAAAAAACGAAATCAAAAATAAAAATGAATGAACTCTCGGTTTCGGGGAAAAACACCTCACCTTCGTTAGCGGTGAAGTTCGCAGTTGACGAGCTACCTGTAGCGAGAGAGAGAGAGAGAGAGAGAGAGAGAGAGAGAGAGAGAGAGAGAGAGAGAGAAAAGAAAAGAAAAGGGTGGAGCGTTAATAGATTTAGATGAAAAACACTTCGCTGAAAGAAGAGTCCATCACGGCCCCCTTTTATTTGCGTCCTAACAAAAGATCCCATGTGTCTCCTCTCGGAGAGAGAATGAGTCTGCGCTTGGGAAGATCTGAAGATTGCTCGCTTATCGCCGCGCCGACAATTGTGCTTCGGCTCTTTTCTTCTATTCATCTCGCCCGCTGGGGAACATCTCGTGGTTTTTTTTCAGGCTACGTGTTAAAAACCGAGCTGACAATACTAAACAAAACGCCCACATGGAGATGTTCGTGTTTCCTATGGAATTCTTTGTGAAGGTGGTTATGAACAGGACAGTATGCACACATCGCTTCGCGTCGCCCCGGGGAAACGCTAATTTATGACAATTCCGTCGCATTTTACTCGTCCTATGGAGCTCTTGTTGTTACATAAACCCTGCGTGGATCGGGTTGCCGTTTCCGCATTTAGGTTTAACCCTGATGTGGGCGTGGCCTAAACAGAAAAGACGGATTAATTTTCTTCGGGTTATGTTTTTTTGTAATCCGTAAAAAATCCTCCCAATATTCCTCGTCCTCAGCTACATCGTTCGAGTGTAGAATTGATCTCAATTGAAGATTTTTCTTTGGTTGTACTTCCTGGAACTTTCAACAAGTTTCCCACTGTGATCCTGAACAGGCAGTTACTAAGGATGAATGAATCATGGAGAAAGATCAGGTTAGCATAAAAAAACAAAAAACATCTTTGTCCTATGAACTTTATATCTCGATACTCTCAATCTCTGTGAAACGTTCTGGGAAACGCAAACAAGACCTCGTCCACCTCCTCATTGTATTTGTTTCGTTCTGAAACCATGTTCCCCTCACCGTCTTGTGAACGAATCTGCGTCGGCTGCGGCGTCGTCATCGTCGCCAGCGTCGTCGTCGCCTTTATCGTTGCGGGACACGGCGGAGGTTCGCAATCTTCCTCTTCTCTCGAGGAATTGGCGGTGTTGAAAAAGTCTTCCACGAATTGGAAATAGCGTGGCGTGAGCCATTTCTCCTCTCGGTAGTGGCACTGGAACTCCAGCATGGAACTCTCCTGGAAAACGAACCAAAAAATAAAAAAATAAAATAAAACTTTATCTCGTGCTAATGGACCCTAAAGGAAACGAGCGACACTCAAATCCTCGACAGTTTTCTGGTTCTGGTGTTGCTAAGAATAAATGCAGTCTCACGCAGCATCTTTAATGCGTTACAACTGGAATCATGTGGCGTGGGCTCCGGCTTTCAGCTTCTTCACTACTCGAGGCAGAAATGTTCCTACAACTCCAGCCAAGTTGGAAAGCGGCCCAGTTTTGTGGCTGATTTTAATATATCAAGAACAGCGAGCTGAAAATCGGAAAACATAAAATTAGCATAGTAGTGTGTTGTTCTGCGAGGGCAGTGAGGTGGGGGGATGGGGTGATTTTATCTAACAGAAAATCTTTCGCAATCTTCTCAGGAAAATGTTTATCTTAACCGGTGTCATGTCAATGCAACGCAACGTCGAGTTCTCCTCCTTGTCGCCGTGTCACAATTCGTGTCACGAATCTAAAACCGGCTAACCGGCGAACGAACCACGGGTCGGTTTGTCCTTTACGCTACCGTATAAACAAAACAAATGATTCGTAAAAAAGCCACATGATGCACATTCAGACGCAGCAGGCAGTGCGAGCGCTGGATTGTGATTCGCTGGAAGTTCAGAAGTGATTTCAAGAGGGTTGAAAGCGTAAGGAAGTTTGCGTGTTTAATTTGCGGCCTAAACCAGTTAAATTAGCGTTCTCAATGAATGCGCTAATAATAAAAGGTGATTTTTTTTAAACAAATGAGTCGAGTCACCGCATGAATTGTTGCTGAACTGGCGAAGAAAAGCGAATGAAAAGCGGCACCAGGAGTTAACAGTAGAGATGCTGCACAGATGCTCTCTTTCTTCAACATTTATTCCAAAATCTATGTAAAACGAATGCAATCGTCTGGACCTACTCGATCTCTGCAGCAGAATTCCCGATTTAAAGAGCCATATATAAAATAATGAGGTGTTATTTTGTAACATTCAGTCAGGACAGCTTGAAATGTTTAATTCCTGCGACGTGACCGACACAATCCACACCTAGGCGTGAGGCCTTGCATCATTTTAATAGTTTACTTTTCGGGCTGCTTTTTACTTCTAAGAAACAGGATCATATAATTTGCATTTTAGTTTGAAAGATAATACAGAGCCATCTGACTATTTCATTAGTTAATTACTAGTTACTATTGAAGGAGTGTTTCCTGAGAAAATCGGAAGTAAGTTTGTATAGGGTTCTCAGATTTAACAAAACCCACAGGAAACCTGGAGAAAACTCCACAAAAACAGAACCCTAAGTTTCAGGGAAGTGGTAGCTCAGGGTTTAACATGGAGGATTTCACATCAGAAGGTTGTGAGTTCAAATCCCATCACTGCTAAGATACCACTGTTGGGGTTTAGAGATCATGTAAGTTGCTCTGGAGCTTGTTTTCACAAAACCCTGGGTTGGAAAACTCCGCTCTTCTCCAGTAGAATCTTTTTAACGTGTATGTACAAGCGTATGCGAGAGGTGACAACTGAGCGACATTTCGATTTTCTGTCTGGCCTCCACCCAAACTTTCACCCGAACCTCGTTAATGTCGCATGCCGATGTATTAAATTTTACAGATGACACTAGCAATATAATTCAGTAGTTTGCATAATCACTGCTGTGTTTCTCTGTGGTTTACATAAACATTATTATTATAACCATATGTCTGTTGTTTTCATGGACAATTGAGAGGGTAAAGGCATTGATGTGTACTGAATAAACAATGCAGACGTTCCTCTAATTAGCGTCATTTACCAAGCGGAAAAACCCGTCTTTCTGTTCGGCTGCGCAAACGACAACTTCGACCGCTCGCGAAGCAAAAGCCAAGAATGTGCTTGTGGCAAATGTACAACCTGCAGCACACATGCGCACACTTGCATGAAATGATCTCTAGAATTAAAACTGCTACCTGGCTCGAACTTATAAAGTACAACAACAATAAACAAACAACCAGCTCGCATTTATCAGAAATTGAATTTGCCTAGCAGCAACTTTATAAAACACGTGGGTTGGGTAGGACAAAAATATGTACCAAACACCACACACCTACTTTGGAGATTCTTGAGAATCCAGGGACTTTTTTGCAGATTTTTGAGCAGAAAGAATGTGAAATCTGGATGATCTGCAACTTTAAGCCACTGATTGATCAGAGTGTCATGATTTATTATGATTTTTTAATTTTATATCTTTTTTTTTACCTCACTTATTCTGTTACTTTATTGTTTCTATAGCAACAAGCTCATTCACAGGGAATTCGACGTTGGACATGGAACATTTCATAGAGTTGTGTAATCTTACACAACACCTTTGTTGCTAGAGAAGGTGAGGAGGCCTGGGGTGCAGTCAGTGATCACATTCATCTCATAGGTGTTCAATAGGGTTGGAGCTCTACAGCAGCAGATCTTTCACCAAATCTCATGCAACGCATATGTTCATTGTGTCATGGTGTCATGATGGAACAGGTTTTAGATCTCCTAGTTCAAGTAAAGGGAAATGTTCATTCTACAGCTTTCAAAGACGTCCTGTACAATTGTGTGCCTCCAACTTTGGCTGGAAAAGTCAGGTGTCCCAATACTTTTGTCAATATAGTGTATGGATTTATAGTAAAATAATATCTCACCAAGCTATTTCCAATGATATATCGCATCTCTTGTAACATCTGGATGAACGTCGCTATATAATCTTTGTTGGAGGAAATATTCCCAAACTTCTGGGCCAGGTCTTTTAAGCTCTCCTCCAAGTGGAACACGTTCAGCTGCACCCAACACATACTACTCTGTTTGGAGAGAAACAAAGCCAGATAAACTGAAAAGAACATTTTCTCACATGAGTACACAAGGAAGTTGGCTCAGAAGGTTCGTGGTGAATGCAATAGAGTTCTTCTGCACATTTTGATTTTCTTCCAAGTAAAAACAGATAATATACTTCAGTGACAATGTAATGTAATGCTAGGGGTCGGCCATATTATCAAAATATCACATCAAGATAAGAAGGTTTGCACGATACACAATATGCATTACAATGTATGTACAAGTTTGCTTGTATTGTCCAAGTAGTATGTGGAGTAGGATGTGTGGGGTCCTACTAATTTAACACATTTAAATGTATTAATTTATTCGATTTAAAATTGAACAAAGAAAGAAAGAAAAGAAAATGTATATTTAAAAAAAATTAAATTAACACATGAAATTAACATTGTTAAAAATTGTAAAAAAAAATTGAAAAGAAAAAAAGAAAAAAAAGCGAAATAATTATTATATTAAATGATTAAAAAAAGAAAAAATATATAATAATACACTATATATAAAAAATAAACAAATTAGAAAACTCTTCCAAAAATATTTTTTTATTATTTAAAAAACAGAGTAAATCATGTGTGATACAATATTATCATATTCTACTTTGTAAATAGTGTCTATTTTTATATTTTGTTTAATTTTTTTTTCAAAAGTTTAAGTGTATTATAAAAAAGTAAAAGGTCTTAGGCACTTACCACTTCTTTAGGCAAATATTGTACAGTGATCTTGTAGTCTTTTGGGATATTCTGTTTCTGATGAAAACAAGAAAAACACAATGGTGTTAAAAACCTGGAAGTGTGTTTCATAATACATCGCTTCCTTCTGCTCTGAAGGAAGGAAGTTGTGGAGTTTGAGGTGAAAAAAAAAAACAAAAAACAACAAACCCAAACCCTGTTTCAGGAAAAAGGAGCATGATGAATATAATAAATCAGCCACAAAAATGTGTAGACCTTCTGCAAAAAGGAGACGAATTTACTGCTAACGGTAATGACGCATTTTAGACACTAATTCTGCTTCAAATACTGTTTATACTTTGGAAGAACAACCGTTAAGTAAGAAATGTTTCCATAAACTGGACTTTCTGCTGGAAATGAGTTCCTGTACTTGAGTCAAAGTACAAATCCCATGCAGAACTATGACTCCAGTAACAGTAGAACTCCTGCTTTGACGAATCTACTGGAGAAAACGTGTAAAAGTTCTCGCTTTTGAGATCTTTAGGTGAATAATGTAATGCAAGTCAATGTTCCAATGTTCTTCCTGATTTCATGCTAGAGGTGGTAGTGGAGGAAATGTTTCCTGAGCTGAAAATACTGTTAATGTACAGGTTCTTGGACTGAAGCAAAGCAATCAGGGGTGAAAAAAAACCCCAAAACAATAATCAGATACTAATGCAGCTTTCTGACTTGACTCTATGAGTGACTATTATGCTAACAATGAGACTAACATGATTAGCATAGCTAGGCGAGAGCTCCAGTACACCTTTTTTAAACCTGTCTAAAAGTTTCTGTGTTTAGCTAAACTTGCATTCGTTTTTAATTTCTTTAATTGACTGTACTTTTCATTATTTTTATTCTCTGAGTCTCATTATATGTGCTCTATATCGACAAAGGTTTGTGGATAGCTGAGCAATAAGATTGGTATGTGCTTCGTTTTTGAACACCCGGTTCCCCACATGTTGTTCTCATTAGCTGGTATAATAATCTCCACTTTTCTCTTCTAGATTTTGGATTGTGCTTGTGGAGACTTGTGCTGATGTAGGTGAGGTGAGGAAGCTTGGGGTACAGTCAGCGTCCCAATTCATCCCAATAGGGTTGAGGTCAAAGTTCTATAGCAGGAGACCTTCCACTCCAACCTATATAAAGCTTATCTTCACAATTACACAATTGTCACAAGTTAACTCAATTCATCGCAACGTAATCGCACATTTTTATCTGTTCTGAATGTGCCTTAAATTAATACTTTTTAAGTTTTTAATACTCTAAACAACATTGACACGGACAAATATTGATGCTTCATGCAAAAGTATGCTTATTATTAGTGAAACCAAACTCAGCATGAAGACTAAATATATTTATATACATTTTTTAAATTATATTTTTATACAGAAATTCAAGAATACTTTGTTTTTCTTGTCATTTAAAATGATTAATAATTCATTTTTTTATTACCTTTGTTATGTAAATTGAACTCCCAATATTCAACCTCGGCGTGCTTTTCCTTTTTTTCAGTTCATTTGAAGTTTTTTTTGGTTTAAAAAAAAAAAAAGAATTCCCTAAATATTCTGATTACGAGTGTAAAGAGTGTAAGGTCCTGTGTATGGTTTCGGGTGTGAAACTGGGAAAGACTGCAAATCCCACAAACAACACAACAAATGTTAATCCTTTAATCCGTCTGCTGTTTTTCTGCTGTAATCCACCGGAATCTCTTGGAAACAACAAACAAACCAACAACAAAAAACAAACAGGGCATCAATGTCTAGACTAATGAGAGCTGATGAGCGGAGACGGAGGGATTGAACTCTTACCAGTAATGAGATTTTCTTGATGTCATCTGTTATGGGATTTCCGATCTCACTGGGATAAGCAGCAACTGTGATGTAGAGCAACAAATGGACACAGGTACGTATCCAAATCTGTGAAAGAAAGAAAGAAAGAAAGAAAGAAAGAAAGAAAGAAAGAAAGAAAGAAAGAAAGAAAGAAAGAAAGGGAGAAGATTCGGTTAGTTATATGCTGAAACTATCACAAAGTCCATCTCTGAGGTAAACTTATTTTTGAAAGATGAGATTTCCTCATAGCCTATTAATGATATTCCTGTTTTTCTTCACACACACACACACACACACACACACACACACACACACACACACACACACACACACACACACACACACACACACACACACACTCACACACACACACACTCACACACACACACACTCACACACACACCCACCCATTGCAGTTTGTTTCTAGTCATTATGCAGATTAACTCTTAAGCCTGAGATACAAATCGGAAGAATTTTTCATTCCACATGTCCACAAAAGTAACCTCTTTAGTTCATGCCACGATCTGATTTTTAGATCAGATTAGATTGAAATTGATTGTCATTGTGAATATGAATGAATGTGCATACTTAGATTATGTCCTATACAAAGTGCAGGTATGAGGTAAAGACCATCTCAGTGCATGTGATGATCAGGTGTCTATACAGAGATCATGTTTTAATTATACAGTAATTAAAAAAAGCGACAAAACAGCATTAATTATAGACAGTACAGATGTTTTTCTTATATATACACCAATAAACCAGGCAATACAATATTCTTTTTGTTCAATAGGTACATTTCGTTCCCATTCAAAAACAAGCCCGGCTCTGACCACACAAATAAATTCATTTCAATTAAATTTTTTTTATTTAATTGTTTGTACAATAAAAAATTAAACAATTATTTCATTCTTTCTTTTTAAGAATACATTTTTGTGTTTATTCATTAATCTCTTATTCATTTAATATTTATTAATTATTCATAATAATGTTCCATATTCATATTCAATTCATCAATTAGTTAATTCATTCGTTAAATCATTGTTAGTGATAGGGTGCCAAAACTTATGGAAATTCAAATAAAGAAAATAACCTATTTTAATCTCTAGGTTCTCTATACGCATATTTTGAGGTATATAAAAGTCTTTTCTGATCTCATACACAAAGCCTTGAGGTGCCCCAGACATCTCCTGGTCCGTATGCAGTCCTCAGCTGAGCTCCAGCACTTACTGTAGCTTCAGATTCTTATTCCTTGCTGGCAGGAGAGGAACTGCATTTTCTGAACTTCTGACGTTCTGCTCAGCACATTTGTACAGAGCGGTTAGTTGAGCTACCCTAGCCTTAATATCCTTCTGGACCTGCGGATGCTTGTTTTTTGTTTTTCGCGCCACTCTGGGTCAGTTTTTTTGTAAAAGAAAACCCCAGAAGATCAGGATTTTCAGAAATATTACAACTTCAAAGTCCATAAAAGTCACTAAAATTTCCGTTCTGGTCTCTTTCCTGAACGCTGTGGAAGCGCTTCACCTGCATGGTGTTATGTGCCTCTATGCTGAAGTGTGAATATCTGATTAGTAGGTCGATGAGCTATCTGAGTTCCTGTAGGTTGTGTAGCTCTGATTAGCTTTAAATGCACATCAGTGAGCTTTTAGATCGTTTATTTTAAATAAAAATCTTACTGGATGCATTGTTTGTTTCTTTTTTTGCTTTTTACACAATCCTACATGGGCAATTTCTCTGAATCCCAGTAGATTTGGATTTCTTGAACTTCTGGGATGTTCCTCTGCTCATCACGGTACTATGAGATTTTCCCCCAAATCCCAGATGAGGATTTTCTGACTTTTAAGACGTGTCCTTCTAAAATGCTTAAGATGAGAGGCCAAATTTGTTATACCTGATAGCTGAGCACCTTCTAACAATCCTGAAGACATGAAATTAAATGTCCTTCACCTTTTTATGGATGAAGAACAGAGATTTGTCCTGCAGGTCCATTCGCATGCCTCTCCACTGAACTAAACGCTTGAATACTCTGCATGGACAGGAACTCAGGAACACGATGTTACCATAGACAGCTGGTTTAACCAGATAATAAGAAAAATAAGAAGGCATGTGACCGCATATCTATCAGCTCGATCTAAAATAAACAGAATGTAGACACCTGGGGTGAATGAGGACATGGACGCGTTTATCTTCAACACATCTTAATCACGCTCGTTACACGAGGACTTTTTATTTCATTTCACGCTCACAACTATTTTCCTTTTGTCCCACTACAAAAAGAAAAATCTCATTTAACACAGCACCGACTCGACACTTTTTTTTCCCCTCCTGAAGATCCGGCTCAACTCCGCGAGGGTTCCCACATGTTCTTCAGCGGAATAAAGGAGTTTGTGTTATCTCTATCACAACTGTGCAAAGTATTTTATATTGCGATCTAGAATCAGTCTGGAATCCTAAATCTCAAACATCTCCTTTGTACATGTGGGTTGAGATGAAATAAGATGTTTAGTCTCCTCTCAGCATTTCATTTTACCTGAATGTATTTACTAATTAGATGCCTAATAACCAAGCACAGAATTATTATAGAATACTTTTTTTAGCTTATATAAGGTTACATTTGAATAATTATAGATTAAATTTTACATTTAAAATGTAAGAAATAATACAAATATTTATTGTTGCTATTTATTATGATTGTAATATTCATATAAAATATATTATTGTTGATTTGTTTTTGTTTATTATTTTAACACTTTAAAATACTGTTTTTATTTATTAATATTTGTAGTAAAACAATAGTTTAAAGTTCATTTATCATTATTCTTATTATTATTGTTTTTTTTAATGGTTGTAATATAAATAAAATATACATTGTTACTATTATTATTATTATTATTATTATAAATAATTTATTAATATATTTATATAAAAGTTATTGGAAAAATTGCCACCTAATATTTTTACAATAATAATAATAATAATAATTATTATATATATATATATATATATGATAAAATGATATAATAAATAAATATTATTATTATGGAAAATGCTAAAATGTAACAATTAATTAGCATATTTATTGCTTTATTACATGATTATTATTATTGATATTATTGTTGATGTTCTTGTACAGCATAATTACCAGCTATAAACCGACAAAAACATTAAAATTAAAATGTTTCTGCAAAACATTTCCCAGAATTTCTCATGTTCATTTCTTTAATTATGCGATGAAGAATTTCCGGCCTGGGCAAAGAAAGAAATAAACACAAATAATTTAGTGTGAACGAAGTCTGAGGAAACAACCAGCAGTTACGCAAATGAAACCTCTGCAGCTCGAGCTCCTTCCATCACCATCACCTTCCTCCTGACCTAATATACCACAAACGCACCTGATTCTATTCAAATAAAATGAATAGATCGACAAAACCCTGGTTCACAGTGAGACTTCTCTGACAGGGGTTTTATAGAAAGAGAACCCCAGGACTGTCTGTTATCACCATCATCATCACCACTGCAGTCGATGCCTTCACTCAGTGCATGTCTTTATTGGACATCACAAATGATTGCTGATCTTCTCACCTCGCAATATATCGTAAACCTGATTTCATTCCCTTCATTCTGTTGTTCTATTTCTGTAAAACTCAGGTATTTCAGCTCTTCTAGGAAGATGTTCCACTAGATTTTGTGGAGATTTGTCATCTAAAAGATAGCGTGAGAGCTCTCTAGCAGGAGATCTTCCAATCCAACCCATGTAAAGCATATCCTAAAGGAGTTTGCTTTGTGCACAGGGGCGTCGTTATTCTGGAACAGGTTTTAGTCTGAACGGGGAAATTTCATGCTCCAGCATCCAGAGACTTTTATACAATTGTGTGCCTTAAACTTTGTGCTAACAGTTTGGAGAAGAACCACATATTTCTGTAAAGGTCAGGTGTCCCAATACTTTAGTCTCGATAGTGAGTTTTAGTAAGCTGATACAGAAGATGGAGAAAGACATGAGTAAGAGGATCAGAAAAGATGATGAGGGTGGTCTGGAGAAGGACATCAAAGTCTATGACTTTTACACAAGAGCTGATGAAGAAGTTTGTCGGCTCATCGTTCGTCTGTTCCACGGTTCACAAACATAAAAATGTAAACATAAGTTGACACATGGGAACCTTGTGTGGTCCTCACACAGTTTTTTCCCAGACTCCCAGGAATCAAACGGTCGAATAAAAAGAAGTTCTGCTGTTTTCAACATGTTATAAATTTAAAGAATGAATTCATTTGAAAAAAATCTGCGCTTTAAGCGTAAACCGAGCCGAGCTCGAAAGTGAAACAGTGTGTGTGTAAATGCCACGGCCCAGAACTCGCCGCATCGCTTCTGTAATAAGGTTTCATCAAGTCCAACCACAGTGAGCTTATTTTCTCTTCATTGTTGAGGATTCGTTCAGTTCATGTCCAAAACCAGTCAGATCAAAAAGCTGAGACACAACATTCAATCTTTTACGATTCTGAAATGTAATATCTGTCTGTCTGTCTGTCTGTCTGTCTGTCTGTCTGTCTATCTATCTATCTATCTATCTATCTATCTATCTATCTATCTATCTATCTATCTATCTATCCAGCTATCTGAAGGTCTATCTATCGATCTGTCTGTCCGTCCGTCCGTCCGTCCGTCCGTCCGTCCGTCCGTCCGTCTATCTATCTATCTATCTATCTATCTATCTATCTATCTATCTATCCAG
The DNA here is from genome assembly GCA_039877035.1 of Silurus lanzhouensis. Lineage (NCBI taxonomy): Eukaryota > Metazoa > Chordata > Actinopteri > Siluriformes > Siluridae > Silurus > Silurus lanzhouensis. Next base: position 675,683 of record JBCEWE010000518.1, read on the forward strand.
CTATCTGAAGGTCTATCTATCGATCTGTCCGTCCGTCCGTCCGTCCGTCCGTCCGTCCGTCCGTCCGTCCATCTATCTATCTATCTATCTATCTATCTATCTATCTATCTATCCATCCATCCATCCATCCATCCATCTGAAGGTCTGTCTGTCTATCTATCTATCTATCTATCTATCTATCTATCTATCTATCTATCTATCTATCTATCTATCTATCTATCTATCTGTATGTCTATCTATCTATCTGATGGTAAAAAGGTTTACATTAAAATAAATCGTTATAAGATTCTAAATATATTTTGGTTCATACATCGCTGAAGTAAATTTTGCCCAAAAAAAAGGCAAAAAAGGCAAAATTGTAGCTTGTGGCTGTGGAATTTTAGCAACAATGTAAATAAGCAGCATGTATTCACACTGTACGGTGGTTTGAGCTTCAGAATCATGCTTCTACTATTAAAGGTAAGGCATTGTGTATATAACCTACATATCCTACATACCAATGTAAATACATGCTACGAGACCAGGCGTTTCTTTACCCACCATATTTCTTTACAAATTCATTTCATGCACTTACACGTGAATGATTTTATAACCTTGAGCGCGTAGCATGTGCATGCTAGTTCCGACCTGTTCGTCCCGCGATCGTTCACGTAAAGATCGTGTAGATGCCTTGAGGAAAAACACTGACTTTTTTCCCTCATATTGAAGTCCAAACCCCCGTAATGGCTGAATAAAGATGTTAATGAGGAATGTGAGACGTTTGAAAGCAGGCATGTCGTTAAATCGCGCAGAACACAAACACGCATGCCAATTTTATTTCGTTTTTTTTAACCAGGCTTGACAAAGAGCTCATCATGGCCGTAAGTAACTTTTGGAACGATGTGGATGGAGATAAAAGGGAGGAAGTTGAGAGTTGAGCTTTTCATCCTTTTGCCCGTCTCAGAGATAAAGCTGAGATAACGGTGTGAGCACCTGGACTAGATAACTGTCGCGAATTCGCACGAAGCTGCCGCTTTGAAGGTTACGCTTCGGTAATTCAGCCAGCCGTCCAGACACAGGCTTCGGATTCACCATGAACAAAGTGCCATTCAGTCCATAATCTCATTGACATAATCAGGCTGGAGAACAACAGCAGTGCCAGAGAGATGGGCATGTTCCATTAGTCACACAGCCATGAACTTCTTCTTCTGAACTTTGGACGGCTGAGACTTCAGTGTGGGAAAAAACATCACGCTACGAATCAGTTGCCAACAGCGACCTAAGGGAGGCGAGACTATAGCGAGGGGCGAAGCAATACCTCAAACACATCATATATATATATATATATATATAAATATATAAATATATATAACACGTATATGTGCATTGAAATCTGTTCACTGGTTGGTAATAATGTATATTATTGTATTAATTAATAAGTAAAAAAATAATTAATTGTACACTTTAATAGATATAAATTATATATTATTATATAAATATATAACTATAAAGAACTATGTATAAATAATTAACATACATTTTGATCATTTGTTTTGCAATTTATAAAAAAAAAATTTATAAAAACTTTAAAAAGAAGAACATTTGGTTTTAAATAAATTATATTAAATGATGATGTCATGATCGACACGTCTTAAAAAAGCTTCACAATTTACCACGATACCGATATTATATCGTTATATCCATCGATATCAAGATATTTTGTATTACATTTCAATTTATTTGTATTCTTTTTTTAATGATTACAAACTGACACCAAATGACTAATGTGATGTTACTTTTTTTTTCTTAAATATTTGTAAAAAATTTACTTAATTGTTTGTAGTGTTTTTCAATATTTAAGGTATTTTTTTTTTAATTGTTATTTTATTTTCATTATAATTTGTTAATTTCAATGTCATATAAACCAGTGAATAATTTTGTATTGATCATAAATACAATTGCCCTATTGCCCCGTCATGAATATTATAATATCTATGTATTAATTTATGTATAAAAAAATTTTTCTGTTCACTTAAAAAATAAATATGTAGGATGGTGTAATCTGTGTTAAATAGAATTGAAATCAGTTACATTTTTTTTTTGTAATTCATTCATAAATAATACAAATAAATTAATAGTTACATAATCAATGAAATATTTCCCATAGATCTTTCTGTGGAATTTATTATTATTATTATTATTATTTTATTAAATGCAGCACTTCTGTATTAACTGAATTCGTATCACACATTGTGTATTTCAGAAATACCTCAGGGAACGATATTTTTGATCATATCGCCCCGCCCCCTTGTGTGCACCCCAACTAGCATTTAGATACACTTATCTGTTCAAACAGAGTCATGCACAAGTCAGATCTTTTATTTGACTTCTCACTTAGAGGAAATGAAGAAAAACATTGTGGAAAAGAATGTTTATGAAACCAGAGAGCGAGCATCACCGCTAACCGGAAAAGTCATCAAATCCTGCGATAGAGACAGAGATCCACTCCCAAAGTTCCCAAATTCAATTTACTTTCCGCAAATTGCACTCAGTCTGTCTGTTTCCTTTCAGATGCACTTAAAGAGCTTCGTGCTAACTGAATAAAACACGGCAAAGACAGCGGTATCGCGTGTCCTGAGAACACACACTCTCTCTCTCACACACACACACACACACACACACACACACACACACACACACACACACACACACACACACACACACACACACACACAGGGATGGGCAGTGTTTATGATACATGTATTTTAAAAATAAAATAGGATTTTGTAATCTGTATTTGAGAGGGTTAAAAAATTAATTTCATATTTTGTATCAAAATACTTCGTAAAAAGTTCTACTTGATGACATCATAAAAATGAGGCCTCTGATTGGTGCTATTCAGTAGTTTTCCCAGACCTGCAGGCTGCCAGCTTCCAGATAGGTGTCCAATAAATGATAAATAAATATTTGATTGTACCCTCATTAAAGCAGCTGTTTAGTAGGATCATGACTTTGCACACTACAGCATGAATGTTTACCGGATGCATAATACATGATTATATTTATGATTAACAATAAAATGAATAATCAGTTAGAAACTAGTTGCTATAATGCAGGTGCCATCAGTCGTCTTCTTATGAATGACTTGTTTGTCATTGAGTTGGCGTTGCTGATGTGAAGCAGCCCCTCGTTAACGAACACCGAGTTACTAAATTAGGATCCAATTATGATTCATTCGCAAACTGTTCAACTTTAAACTGCTGGTTACTTTAAAACTAATATTTGATCTGTGAACTGGTTGCCTGACTCGTATAACGCAATACTATAATAATATACAATAATACAGTAGTTTATTTTAATACATTTATGCCCCTGAGCAGTTGACGTTTAAGGGCCTCACTCAGGGGCCCAACAGGAACAGCCTAGTAGTGCTTAGATTTAAACTCACAACCTTCTGATTAGAAGCCCAAGGTCTTAACCACTGATCTAACGTTGAACTACCACATCCCACGGACACAATGAACTTTCTGTAACGTCTGTATTTCTTTCTGAAACAGATTTACATTATAAAAGGATTCTGGATTCTGATTGGTCAGAAGGTGTTGAATAATGTACATACTAATATTTACTCCGTAAACATTCAGCAGTCTTTAGTGTAGCTATAAATGGATGAAAAGTACAATGTGTTCTATTTAAATGAAAAAATCTTTGTGGGCGACATTAAATGTGGCTACAAATAGGTTGAAAAACATGTTTGTTTGAAATGCATTGCATTTTAATATATGCAAATGTAAAATAAAGAATGTAAATGTTGCTCTAAATGTTAGAATAAAAGAATAAAACACTTTAGAGAAATAAAAACGAGTTTACTGGCTTAGTGGATTTTGCACAACATAGCTATAAATGTATGTAAAACTGCGGATATATTATTCCATTTTATATATAAAAAAAAAAAAACATTGAACATTGACAAATTATGCAAATATTGAAATATTTAATCAAGAGGAATATTATATCTCAAGGCATTCTGGGTAATCAGGGGAAAGTGATCAGTGTGTGGAGCAGGAAAAAAGGTTACAGTAGTGTTCTTTCTGAGATTTACAACGTGTTAAGTGGTAAAAGTTATATGTGGGTAATAAACAGGAACACGGTTCGTGACGTTAAAAAAAGGCGCACCAAAAAAAAAAAAAACATCCAAATGCTGTAGTTACCCGTGGAAGCTTTTAAGCAGCTAGCATGCTAATCGCCGTGTTTTAACGCAAAGGTGAGCTTCACGTAGCACAAAACGGACTTGCAGGCCTACTGTTCTCATTCACACACTGACTGAGGAGGACCGAGACTACGAGGGACACGAGCTGGGGATCAGTTTAGAGATACGGTAGAGATGAGAGATACCTGAAATGAGAAATAAACCGAATCTCTGTGTACAGTCCAGTGAGGGGATGGAACATATCAATTCTGTCAATTCGTTGTACATGTCATGATACCTTTTTATTACTTTTATTATATATATATATCACAATATTAAATAGAAACATACAAATAATATACATTTAGCAATTTTGAGTTACCAGTTCTGAGTTAAGAGCCTTTAAACCCTGAACTGCTCAGCATCAATGAGATTGCTCCTGATTAACACTCCTGTATGTTGTTCTGAAGAAATGCGTCTCTCGTAAAGCCATAAAGATAAGTGGAATTTTTTCAGAATGACTTGCGCTCTCTCTCTCTCTCTCTCTCTCTCTCTCTCTCTCTCTCTCTCTCTCTCTCTCTCTAACGCTATATACAGGTATTCCTCCACTTACGATGGTCGTAATATATCGTAAGTTGAAGATTGAGTTTTTCCTGCTTCATGCTGATTTATAGTTTCTATTTTCTGCTCTAAACTGATGGCTTTTCTCTTCTCTTTTTTCACTAGCAGCAGGAGATGTACTTGGCGAATGGGAGATGCTTTTATCACTAAAATTGCTGTTTGAAACCGCTTGAAACAGAAATAAATACACACTGAAACAACTTTACTCTGTAAACCATGACCATGGTTTAGGACCATGTAGAGTAAGTAAAAAGTGTTCTGTATTTTGTGACATGTATATCCAGACAGACAGACAGACAGACAGACAGACAGACAGACAGACAGATAGATAGATAGATAGATAGATAGATAGATAATCTGCTCCAGATTATAATTCTTTTGGTCTTGAAAGTAAAAGTTTACTTCACAAGCTGTTTCTCAGAAACATCTCAGCCCGAGGCTACAGATTAGCGAACTTCTGAAGAATGCATCATGAATATTGATCACAGCAGATTCTACGTTTCATGACGAATTATATTTATGACATTTATACATCTGGTAAAGAAAATAAAAACAGGATAAGAAAACGAACGAGCAACTTCCTGGTTTCGTTTATGGACGGGCTGCTAGGAAGATAAATTTAGGAGAAAAAGGGATTGTGAGCGATGGCTGATTTGGAGATCAGATTCGAAAAAAAAATCTGACCTTAATAAATAAATAGATTAGTGCATTTCTGAGCTGCTTGGTGTAACAACAGTTTGGTGCAACCCTGGGCGAATGTTTAAACCTCATGCATCATCAACCCTTCAGCTCATTCTCACGTCTCTGATGGACTGTGAGCGTCTCGGACTCCTGCCAGTGTTATCATGATCGCTGGATCATGTGGACTTTGGAAGGGACAAAGAAAAAAATGACTGCAGACAAAGACATGCTGCAAAGGAGACTTAATAGGGTGTGTTGTAGTTGTGTGTGTGTGTGTGTGTGTGTGTGTGTGTGTGTGTGTGTGTGTGTGTGTGTGTGTGTTACTTGGGACGAGCATAGTTTAATATTCATAATCGAATAATACAAAAGTATTATTATTATAAAAACCTTTTTATATGAATAATTCAAAAATATTTATCAAACATTAACAAAGTTATTCAAAACAAGTCCGCATTCTGTCAATCATTCATACATCCCCGGCTTCGCTGCAATCATCTGGATCTCGATCCGTCAAAAAAAAAAAAGACCTGGGTTCAGAGAGGAAATTATCAACCTGATGGCTTTTAATAAACTATTCAGAATTTAAAATATCACAATAAACTAAAACAGTTCATATATCGATATCGGTTTCACTACGACGATACTGATGTGGGTATCGGATCAGATCGGATCGGAGTTCCTTCGCCCGTGCTTGGTGTGTCCAGGAAAGCTGAAAGGTTGTCTATGGTACGTGAAGGAAGATTAAACTGTCCTGCGACAAAAAATCTGAAGACTGTCCTGCATCTTGCAAGTTCTGAACGCCTGTAATGAAAGGGGGAGGGAATCGTCCTCCAGCATGAAGACCATGGGCACGCAATAAACAACAACAACAACAGTAAGCAAGTCTGCACTTCTAGACTTTATAAAGTCATGCTCATCAAAATCCATGTGTGCAACATGTCCTTCCTGAAAAACTGAAGGTCAAAGCAAAGAATCCAGCGTTGTAGTGACTCGTGAAGAGGAAACGAGGTGTTTAAATGTAGACCTCTTGCACTCCCTGTTCGCTAGAAATCTAACACTTCCGCATGTTTGCTTTCATGAACGCAACATAAAGCGATTTGGAGAGTTGATCTAAATCTGACATCTCGTACACCCCCTTCCCCCACTCCCCACCCCCACCACACACACACACACACACACACACACACACACACACACACACACACACACACACACACACACCTCCAGGCCCAAATGCCTGTCGAGCTCGTCAGGTAAAACCAGACGCGGGTTTCTTCCTTTTAGCCTACTTTCACCTCCTCCTGCAGCACGTTATATCACGCCGTCTGAAGAACAAGTTGTTAAAGTATGAAGAAAAGAAAAAAGAAAAACCTGTGCAAGCGCGCACACACGCACACGCACACGCACACGCACACACACACACCTTTTTTTCCACAGGTTAACTCTCAGTAACTCCCTGCCTGCTCCCTCGCATGAAACGAGAATTTCTTTCTTTCTTTCTTTCTTTCTTTCTTTCTTTCTTTCTTTCTTTCTTTCTTTCTTTTTCTTTCTTTCTTTCTTTCTTTCTTTCTTTCTCTCTCTCTCTGTCTGTCTGTCTGTCTCTCTGTCTGTCTGTCTCTCTCTCTGTCTCTATTTTTCGTTTTGCAACCCCGGTCAAAGAACGCTCTGGGGTCGGGAAGGTCCAGTAAGGAAAGTCAGGAAACTGGGGAATAAGTTGTGATGTGCAAGAAGGCAGGATCCTAATCTCCAGACAATGTAATGACAGGCGTAATCAGGATGGGTGGGCTGCATGGGCTTAACTTCCTCTTTATAGCATACGTACAAGAATGTGAAAGTGAGGTGGGGGGGGAATGAAAAGCTTGTAATTCTTTATTGCAAACAGGGCATCAGGAAACGTGGATCGAAGAAAGAAGAAAGAAACATAATCGATAAACAGATGCAGGCACAATTTAGATATATTTATAAGTCCAAAAGATCATCATCTGGTGCATGTTTAGATCCTTTCTAAGATGTGTGCATGCTTAAATGTGTGTGTGTGTGTGTGTGTGTGTGTGTCTGTGGTAGCCAAACAGCAGCTGTATGGATTAAGTTTTGTAGGTTTTTAGATCCCTCAGACTTTTCACATAAAAAATGACATAAATTCAGTGCTGTTTTTTAGATTCCAGTTGATCCTTGAGCTTTCAGCCCCCAGCCTCCAGCCTCAGGCTTGGAGCTCCACCCAGATGTAAATCTTAAACCTTCCCAAAGCCTCCTAATTGCTTGTGTAATGCTGCTGTCAGTAAAAGGACATTAAGTGCTTTAAAGAGTTTCGATACGCCTGAAAATGATAGCTCTCGATTCCTAACGCAGCAGAATAAACCCATCTGCCAGCTTCGGCGCATCCAGCCTCGGGCTCCCGGGGGCCAAACCGCAACCATGACCACACGTATTCTCTCAACAAGCCGGCGCGTGGACCCGCAACAGATCCACCGATCCGACTGACGCTTAAACACTGCATCAGTTCGGAGTTTGGAGATCGAATGGAGATTCCTGTGGATCTGAACGCTGACGCAGACTCGTTTCTCCTCTCACATCCCACTACATCCTGAGAAGCGCACGGTGGTCCCACGAGCAGGATGAAAAGAGATCAACAGATCCTTCTGTCTTGCTACAATAAACAACCCTTAATGAGTGTGTTGGAACTTTCACTCTGATCGCTCCTGAAACCTGAAAAACCAATTTTTTTGATTTACCACAAGCCTGGTGCTAGATTAATATTTAGCAAGTTGAAACTTGTCCCGTGACGCCTGTTGAGATGTGTGTGTGTGTGTGTGTGTGTGGTGTGTGTGTGTGTGTGTGTGTGTGTGTGTGTGTGTGTTTTGCATTCAAGAACTCTCCAAGCTAATTATTAAGACATCCATACTAATGGAATGTATTTTTTTTTATTCTTCTTATCATCTTGTGAGCTTTATGGCTTTTTTTTTTTTTCGAGACTCCAAAAATTACACGTGTTTCTCGTTTTCGGGGTCAAACCAAAAAAAAAAGTCATGCCTGAATTGATGACCCTGGAGAAAAAAAAAAACAATGTAGGAGAGTGATGATGTGCTTGTGGATGGAGGAAAAGTAGACAGGAATCACCTGATGTGTGTCTGAAAGCACATATTAATATCTGGAGAGTTCAATATATATATAATGTGAATTATTCATGAATAAATCTGGATCTTTATTCCCGCAACTACAGAGTTACATAAGTCTGGTGATTAAAGTCTTGTGTGCATATTTGCATAACTGTAAAAGATATCGAATTCATACTATTACACAGTGCAGCATTTTATGCATAATGTTATAATGAAATAAATCCAAATGCAATGCATTGGTGAATAATGAATTAATCACTAATTAATTAATATTCAATTAATGAATAGATTCGCACATGCGTAAATTAAATGCGGATTGAAATCTGCACCACTTTCACTCCAATAACAACAACGCTTAATGCATTTGCATCTAAACTGCAGCCACGCGAACACGATCCGAAAGTTTGTGCACCCGTGCGCAATGCGTTACAATAAGACGGTACGCTGCGCGAGAGCCGGCACACGCACACATACGCAAAAAAAACTAAAAAACAAAACATATGTACGACTTACTTTTGACTTCTTCATAGGGAACGGGAGGATTTTAGTGTCCACTGTGAATGAAACCCTATTTTATTTTACTTCTGCGCGCAGGAAAGGGCTTCTCTTCATCCCGTTTGCGCATATCCAAAATCATCATAGGGGTAAAATCCAAAGTCAACTCGGGGAAGAAGAAAAAGAAGAGGAAAAAAACATCAACCCTGAAATGACTTCACCTTAAAAAAGAAAAAAGAAACCAAACCGAGAAGACCACACTGCTTGTTATCCAGGAGCGCGCTTCATTACGCACGGTGACGGGAAACGGAGCGCTCTCTCTCTCTCGCTCTCTCTCTATCGGTGCGCGCGTGCGTGCGTGTAAACTAACGTGTGACCGTGTGTGCTTGTATATGGCTCCGTTTTCAAGCACGGCCTCCTTTTATGGCGTGACTATACCCCTAGAAACCCGCCCACTCGCCATAACCCCGCCCGTTTCTGCACGGAAACCCCGCCCTGTCGCATTGGTCCTGTTTTCAGAGCGCATTTCATCATTTCTCAGAGGGTTTTAGCTCAGAGTGGTGAACACATAGGGTGAAGACCTACATGTTCTTGAAACATTAAAACTAACACTTTTCCAGGTTTGCTTTGTGTAAAAAAATAATCTAATGTACCAGTGTGGAGTTTTTAATTGATAGAGACTCAAAGCACTGGACAAGGGTGTCTGCTAAAATGACACAAATGTAAAAGTTATACTTGTAAGTGTGTCCCTAATGAGCGAGCGAGTGGCGACTGCGGCAAGGAAAATCTCCTTGAGATGGCATAAAGAGGAAAGGAAGGAATCCCATCATCATCCTCATCCTCATCATCAATGTTCATTCATTACAGTTCCATCCTTGTTGAGGTGCTGCTCTGTGATATGCACTTAAATGCAGAACTCTTCATGCAAACTGCAGTCTTGAGCCATTGTAGCAGACTGTTGATATTAATTACAAACAAAATCCATCCCAAAAGTTATTGAGGTGCTCAGATGTTTAAGAAACACTCAGTTTAGTAAAGAGAAAAGACAGTTCATCATCACTTCAGGAAATCATTGGCATTCAACTTAAAAAGTCGCAAAAGTTTTAAATGTATCGGAAGTGCAGACTCCAAAACCGTCAAATGCTACAATAAAACATTCTCTCACGAGGACTGTCCCGGAAGACCTGGAAGCCCAAGAGCTACCTCTGCTGCAGAGGATGCGTTTATTAGAATTACTAGCATCATAGACTGCTGATTTACATAAACGCTGTTCTGCATTTAAAAGAATCTGTGTGAGTTAAGCTTCGGAAAAGCAACAAGAGACTATCGGATATCTTTGGAATACTGCCCTCTCGTCTGATGAGTCTCAGATTTTAAGTTCTAACCACAGAGTCGTAGATATGCAAAGGGTGAACGGATGGTTCCTGAATGTATGGTTCCAACTTTGAAGCATGCTGGAGGAGGTGTGATGGTGTGGAGATGCTTTGCTGGTGACACTGTTGGTGATTAGATTCAATCTGAGGGCACAATGAACCAGCATGGCTACCACATTACTCCAAAAGAGCAACACACAGAAGGAACCGGCTTGGGCCAAGAAATACCTTTTGGTTTGATAAGTCCAAATTTGCTTAGATTACAATGTGTCATTTTAGCTAGGAAGTTAGCTAGCTTTAGCTACCCATAATTGCATCTCTGCTGCACAGATAAGTTTTTTAAAGTGCAAATCTACAGCATCCTAGTAAGATGGAGCCTGAAACCGATGCTCCTTCAGATACATTAATATAATTTGTGTAATATATATATATATATATTACATGCATGTATGTAAGGTACGTAATTGGACTCTTTCAGAGTTACTATGTAATTAAAAGGTACAACATGGGTACGGTTGAGTTTTACCAAACCAGTACCAAAGAAGTGAGTTAAGGAAGTGGAGAAGTATTCTATCTGGCGGGCAGATGTTTCTGCTGAAATGTACAACATTTTCTCCAAAAAACGGTCTGAAAGCAAGAAAAAAGAAATCACACCACGCCAGATCACATTACTTCAGTTTGGATTTTATGAGGCAGTTTAACAACGACACATTAAAACGTGTCCAATATGCTGTCTCGTAAACGTGGTGTGTTGTTTGTAGCCAGATTCTCGGAGCACAATAATAGCTTTAGCACATTTTCTTCACACTTTTCTTTTTCCTGACTATGAGCTTAAACATTTTTAGGACATCTGAAGAAGCCTGAGAAACAGCCTGTTATACCCGAACCCCCCCCCCCCCCCAAAAAAAAAAAACAAACAAACTAAATAAAAGAAGAAAAGAAAAGCTAGTAGCACGACAATGGCGGTGTTGGGAAAATATGCTCTTGGATTCGGGACAAAATCTTGCGCCTGATTAATCAGTTTAATCAAAAGGCCCTTTGTAGTTTACGGTTTATGCAGTTTGGAAGGTTCCATGTGCTTTTGTGTGGAGAGAAATAATGAACGAAAGTGCCAGACTGAGGTTACTGCATTGTTTTGTCATTTTCACACATTCACAATCAGCCAAGAGGACTGTTATTCCTGCTTACGTCTGCATCTACAGTACCTGCTAAAGGTTTGAGCTCACCTTCTCCTTCTCGAAATTGCACATTAATGCTGAAGACGACCAAACAATGAAATAATTCATATAGTCATCAAAAAGTGATAAACAACACAGAGTACAAAATAGCTCCATTTAGCTTTGATCCCTGCTTGGCAGTGTTCTCTCAATAGATTCACGAGAAAGTTACCTGGAATGGTTTTTAATTTACAGGTGAGCCTTGTTTCCCTTTCAGGAACTCGAGCTGTGTCAACAATGTTTTGTGAACGCCTCCGTGTTGTCCACGATCTTAATCACGTTTGTAATCTGTCCAATGGAAAAGAATGGCACAATCAGGAAGTTATAAAAGCACATGGATTGAAACCGGCGCTAGCTTCTGTTTGTTCATGAAGCGCTCTCTGTTTTGTGTTTGTCTCTTGGTAAGTTGTAATGTCTGGGAAAAAAAAAATAAAATAAAAAAATAAAGGGAAGCAAGAAGACTAAGCACACCTTCCGACTGTGTGTGGCTTTCCTGCAAGCGGAATACGCTATGTCGGTTCTTGAGGGAACCATCTGTGCATATTGTGTTTACATGTCTATGCGAATACTCCGCTCCTTTTGGGCACTCTTTTGCTGAGGCGGAGCAGCGCGCTAGTTCCTGGGGAGGATGTAGCTAGCTGAGGGTTTTGAGACGGGCTTGTCCCATTTTCCTGCCTCATCTGCCTGGTCAGGCGGTCGTCCGCAAGCTTCAGAAGCACGCCTTTTTGCAGTTTCTTCCCCTTGCGATGAGAGCATCCAGCTTCGCCTCTCTTCCTCTGAGGAGGGCTGCTGTGCTCTGCAAGCTGGAGATTGAGACGCTTATGGAGGTTGTGACCCCTGCCATAGCCAAGTTAGATCTGGATTGGCCGGCTGATGAGCAAAAAGCTGCTCCGTCTGGTAAGTTTGATGAGCGCTTTCTGCAACCTACGTCACAACCTCCACGTCGGGGTCTGCCGTTCTTTCCGGACCTGTACACCAAGGTGTCCCACCTCTAAAGTTCCAAATCCACGTTTGTACTCCAACGTAGCAGGACAAAATGGTTTTGGTTACCGCTCGGTGCCCCAGGCTGAAGACACGCTAGCTGTCTTTTCCCGGGTGTTGCATTGTCCCTCAAGACCCCAACACTGCCCACCGAGCCCCTTTATAACACGTCCACGCTGTTGGGTAAGGCTTATGCTTCAGCAGGTCAAACCGCTTGGTTGCAACCTATTCTAGATCTATATCAGCTGAACTGCTCACTAATGAGGCTCAGGTTGAATATGCTGACCCTCAAGCAGGTTGTGTCTCAAATCAGATCCAAGAACTAATTTGCCACAATAGATCTGAAGGATGCATATTTTCATATATCTATCCTCCCTTCTCACAGGAAGTTCCTGAGGTACGCTTTTGGGGTGGAAGTTTACCAATATTGGGTCATTCCATTTGGTCTTGCCCTCTCAAGTGTATGAATGTGGCTCTGGTCCCTCTGAGACTTTAGGGCATCCGCATCTTAAACTATATCAACGTTTGATTGAGCACTTAATGGTCTGGCATCAGGGTGTTGTTTTCGTTCACATGAAGGAACTGGAGTTACAGCTGAAGGTCAAAAAGAGTGTGCTTTCTCCATTACAGATAACTACTTACTTAGGCGTCCAATGTGGTTTTACTTGGCCGTCCTGCACATGAGACCCCTTTAGTGGTGGCTCAAGACCCGAGGGTTCTTTCAGAGGGGCAATTCGCTCCATACAATCAAGATAACACGGCGAGCCCTATGTTCCTTATATGTCTGGAGAGATTCTGAGTTCCTGTCTCAGGTCCCCATGTTGGAAGTTCCCGGTCATCGCCTCACGATAACGATGGATGCTTCCCTCATATATTTTTCCTATAATTTACTATTCTATCTCTTCTTCATTTTCTTTTTCTTATGGCTACTCCCATTAGGGGTCACTACAGAGGATCATCTATCTCAATACCCCCCTGTCCTTTACATCTACCTCTTTCAAACCAACTACCTGCATGTCTTCCCTCACCACATCCATAAACCTCCTCCTTGGTCTTCCTCTTTTCCTCCTTCCTGGTGGCTCCATCCTCAGCATTCTCCTACTGATATACCCCATGTCCCTCCTCTGCACATGTCCACACCATCTCAATCTGTCCTCTTACTTTGTTTCCAAAATGTCCTACATGCACGTTCCCTCTAATAAACTCGTTTCTAATCCTGTCTATCTTCAGCTCTGTTACCTCCAGCTCCACCTTCTGTCTTTTACTCAATGCCACTTATCACTTCTGCAGTAGTTGCCCAATTATCCAGCATCTCTTCACTAACACCGAGCCCCTGTCTGACCTCTTCCCTGAATCTCATACTACAGTCTTTCTCCTTCAGTTTCCACCATTTTATTCTTCTTTCAGTCCTTATTCAATCGTTCATTCTTAGGTACATCATCTACCACTTCATTGAACTCACTCCAGAAATTTTCCTTCTCCTCCATTTCACAGCCCACTTGTGGTGCATAAGCACCTATGACATTTATAATCACCCCTTCAACTTCCAGCTTCACATTCATCACCATGAACTCTCTTCATCTCCACTACACTCTTACTGTACTCTTCCTTCAGGATCACTCCTACACCATTTCACTTTCCATCTACACCATGATAGAACAGTTTAAACACCTCCAATCTTCCTGGTCTTACTCCCTTTCCACTTGATCTCCTGAACACACAACATATCTACCTTTCTCCTCTCCACCATATCAGCTCCCTCTCTCCCTTTACCAGTCATAGTACCAACATTTAAAGTTCCACTCTCCTACACTTCTCCTTTCCCTGCCGTCTCTGTAGACATCTTCCTCCTCTCCTTCTTCTCCTTCGGCCAACAGTAGTTTCCACCGGTACCCTGTTGGCTAACAATACCTGTAGTGGTCGTTGGTAACCCGGGCCACAACCGATCTGGTATGACTTTCAGGTTTGTGATCTGTATTTTTGATTTGGCACGTTTTACGCTGGATGCCCTTCATAACGCAACCCTGACCATTTACCCAGGCTTGGGACCGGCACTAAGAGTGCACTGACTTGTGCAACCATAATGACTGGGTTATAATTTACTATATAAACCATACTAGATAGATGGATCTGATTATCTAGGTAACTCTGGTGTAGACAAATTTCACACTGAGATGGCAGTGATGTGAATCAACACTGTGAAGTGACTATAAAATTATCAACAGAAACATCCAAACACAAACAAGCACTTGTTTTCAAACAGGTTTTTCAAGCACTTTATAGCCTTGTAACATCTAACGCATCCGTATCTTCATGGATCTGCCTTTGTGCACTGGCATTGTCATACTGGAACAGTTTTGAGTCTCCTGGCTTAAGTGAAGGAAAAATTTCATGTGGGAATAATTTCGTGAAAAACCACATACAGTACGGCTGGAAAATAAGGTTGTATGCATCAATGAAGAAAATAGATCCATTTCAAAACATTATTGTCCTAAACAGATACTTGGACCTGGTTATCTGGTGAATTTTTTGATTAATGTTATGGAGGGTGAAACTCCCTGGCCAAAGGGAAGCATTTCTTTCCAATGTAGACATATCCTCCCTGTGAATTTGATTGGTTTCCTGAGATAAGGAAGTGGCTCAATAATTATCCCAAACCAAACATGATCGTTTATCTCAGGAAAAGTACTCGCCTGTTTTTGATAGGTGTGAGCTTTTATCGCACTGGGAACAAGTGCCAAATCAGTGTCTGGTAATGAAGATAAATGAAAGGCTAAAAGGATTGTGTAAATTATTACAGTTTTTATTATTATTATTATTATTAGCCCTGTGAAGTTTAAAATATGAAATAATTAACAGAAAATGATATTTTTTTTTTTGGAAATTGAAGTGTTTATGTGGTCTTTAAACAAAAAAAACCCAACAAAAAAACAATTGATTATTTTTTTTTATCATATTTGATACATTGGACATTTATGACAATTTACTGATCACAACAATGTACATGTACTGTATATTAAATAACAAAAACAAAGACTGATTATTGTATTTGGAACGTCCACTCCTACTCAACATCATTCTTATCTTCCCCTTCAAAAAAGTACATATATTTATATAAAAAATCTGTAAAAACATAAACTTTATTTTCACAACTTTTTTCAAAATCTGCAAAGATGTCCCTGCCAAAAGACTAGCATGTCAATTTATGAAGTCAGCCAGATTGGAAAAACCTGCCTAAAGCCTGCTATTGACTGGAGAGCATAGTTAAATCCAATAGGGGGCAGAAGACAAGTCTAACATTGTATTCTACGTGATTTCATCAGTTCATGGTACAAAACAACATCCAAACGTGTGCTTGGATTGATGATATGGTGCTATAGCTATGTTAGATAAACCCTCAAATACAAAGTCAACTAGACTCAGGGCTTCTCTGTTAACAGGTACTGATGCCAGTAAGGTGAGGTGCATTCGTCTTTCCAATTCGTCCTAAGGGTTTTCAATAGGGTTAAGGTCAGAGCCCAGATCTTCCACACCAAAATCTACATGGAGAGGGCATTGGGGCATTGTCATGCTGGAACTGGTTTAGGTCTCTAGCTCAAGTGAAGGGAAAATGTAATGTAACCGCATCCGAAGACATTTGATACAATTGTTTGCCTCCAACATTCAACATTCGCAAAGAAGCACATTTGGCTGGAAAATTCAGGGGCCCCAATACAAATGACCTGGTCATTAGTCATGATTAGTGGACTATGACATTCATAATACATCCAAAAGGTACCTTTTCTCTTCTTAACGCAAAAGTTCTCCAAATAACTACATTTTCATATAACAAATTAACAATAAACAAATGGACAGGGAGCCGAAGTGAAGAAGAAAAAAAACAATTATTTTACAACCACCTGTCTAATAGGTTGTAGGTTCCCTTTGTGTCACCAAAACACCTCAGAGCCTTTGAAGCCTGGAATCCACTAGATCTCTAAATGTGTGTTGTGGTATCTGGCCTCCAGAAGTCACAAAGAAATCCTTTAAATCCTGTAAGTAGCCTGGACCATTTATCTAATCACTGTTGCAAACCATTGTTGGTAGACCTTTTCAAGTTAATGGAATTCTCTAATCGCAGTGGCCTCATTCAGCAGGATAATGTGCCCTACATTTACATTCATGGCATTTGGCAGATGCCCTTATCCAGAGTGACTGAAGCAGTTAAGGGTTAAGGGCTTTGCTAAAGGACCCAGCTTGGAGGTACTGGGATTTGACCATCCTGGTGCATCTACAGTGAATCTTCCATCACCTTCTATTCCAAAATCCAGTGACTTAACTACTGAGCTAAAACCTCCACCCTCCCTACACATCAACACTTCTGTGGAATAGTTTAAGGAACAAGAAAAAGTGCTATTGGTATTGACTTGGCCTTTAAAATTCCCTAGATCACAATCCGATCAAGTCCCACCAAGTGCCTCCTGACAAACATGTTCTTGACAAACAAGTGTGATGGCCCATTGTACCTAGGTTAGTGGTAGCTCAGTGGTTTGGGATTTTTGGGGATTTAAAGCATTTGGCAAATGCCCTTATCCAGAGCAAATTACAACTGAGCAATTCATGGTTAAGAGCCTTGTTCAAGAGCCCAACATTGGCAACTTTGTGGTGCTGGAATTTAAACTTATGACTGAAATACCCGCTTCCAAACAAGTGGAAACGATGTTGGAATTCTAAATGAACGCTGCCACTGCTGGGCCCTTTGAGCAAGGCCTCAACTGCTCATAAATAAGATATTGGTGAGGTGCTCTGGATAAAGGCATCCGCCAGATGCCAGAAATGTAAATGTAAAGTTACCAGATCTGCTTCTAATGTCTTGGTGCTGGATACCACAGGAAGGCATTAAGTGTTGCGGCGAGAGAGTCCAGGCCTTGATGGGTCAGAGCTGTTTTAGTGGCAAAAAGATGAAATACACTATGAATAGGGACATTTGCCTGTAAGCAGACAGAGCATTGCCTGAACTCTTGGTTTCGGGCTTTATCCCAGCAGTGGCAACCTGGGGGTGCTGGGATTTGGACTTGTGACCTTCTGATCCAAAGTCCAATGCCTACAACATTGGGGTGGAAAACCAGAAGTTTTACTTTTACTTCAGCATGTTTTGATGGAATATTGTACTTAACTACATTTTACTACGTAAAAAAAATGTACTGATGATTTATGTGCAAAGAACAAACATGCTAAACTCACACACGGACAAGACGTCGTCATCGGTGATGACGCCAGCCGAAAACGAAATGCCGTCGAATGGAAAGTTGTTCAAAG
Source organism: Silurus lanzhouensis (assembly GCA_039877035.1). NCBI lineage: Eukaryota > Metazoa > Chordata > Actinopteri > Siluriformes > Siluridae > Silurus > Silurus lanzhouensis. The sequence goes on from JBCEWE010000518.1 coordinate 693,633, forward strand.
TGTGCGCTCGCTGTTGGAATTCTGAATCTACATTTGAGTTTTCTTTCGTTATCATAAATGACATTATAACAAGAGATTTAATTTTACTGCAAAAGTGCACAACTCACATTAGACTCGTCATTGACTGTAGTGTTTCTGCATTGCACTTTAATATGTAAAGGTGTTCCTTCATTTGAAAACAACTAGTCTAAGATTTTTATCTCCTTGTCCTTTTTGAACCACAAAAGAATCCCCCACACAAAAAAGTAACATGTACTGTACGTAAATAACATTTTATTGAAGTAATAGTAATTTTTACTTGGAGAATAATTTATTACTCGCTACCACATCCCATTTGGCAAACGACAATTTGTTAATTTAGATATTTTGTTATGCAGAATTCACTTGGGACCCAAAGTTTCGGTAAAACTGGACGTTATGATGCTTTCCCATGCGTTCACTCAGGCTCCCAGCTGATAGAGTGACTGGACGGTTGAATTCTGTCAAGCTGCTTTGCAAAAAAAAAGGTTTGTTTTTGATTTTCTATAACAGGAACTTTCCAAATGAGCCTTCTAATCTGTAATTCTTGCGAGCATTAGTCATATGAGGTCTTTCTCGTTGTAATGCTCCGGCTCTCTGGCCAACTGATCTCCTCAGATTTGTACAAATCCTATAAAAATACACAATGTTTTGATTGTAATATCACACATGCTACATCTGGAAAGCCATCCAACCTACTTAAATTTTAATAGATTATTTCCTTCTGTTTACTCCCTCACACTGGGTTTAAACTAAAAAAATAAAAGGGTTTATATTGCTCCTTGCTTCTGGTTATTCTTTTCACAGTACTTGCTATGCACAAAGAAAGATTTTGAAGTGAGTTTCTTTAGAGGGGAAATAAATTCCTTCTGTGGGCTGCAGGAAATTACAATCACAACAATGTGTGTAGTCGGTCCGTCAACACCAGTGTGCTTAGGGAAAGTGGAGTAAATGGAAAAAAATACAAACATACACCATATAGCATAACCTTAAACAAATTGTATTAATAGCAAAAATATCTCATTGGCGATGAAGTGCCAAGGAAATATAGCGATCGCTATGAGTTTAGATCTCAAAGGTATACTTTTGAGAAGCCGAGGTCAGTGATTGGAATGGCTACATGTTGGAAATATTGCATAACCAAGGAAATCAAAACAGTACTAAGCTTAAGTTTCCGCTTTCATAAGTTCCCTTCTGTCAGATTGCCACAAGCTTGTTTTTACGGGGTGCTAGCTGTCTTCCCTCCTGTGTCCTATAAGCATATTTGGCCAAGCATCCTTCAGAAGAAAGTGCGCCTTACGGACTACATTGCATCCCTCTGATCACGCTTTACGTTTTTATTATTCCAACTTTCTCCACTTTCATTCCATCACACCATGATACCCCAATGGGGTGGAAGAGTGGGCGGTGGTGTGTGGTGGTTGAAAGAGTGATTGACAAACCAGGCACTCCTCAGAGGGCCACCATGCTTCATGGTATGCTTCTTTACAACCTGATTTTAAGTGCGTTGGATGCCTGCGGAGGCCGGCTCTGATGTACATGTTTTGCTCTGTTGTTTAGTGAGTGTATTGTTGGGCTGATCGTGTGAGACAGTTGCATAACAGGAGCTAAAGATTTATTTGCGGTATTTAAAACCTCCAACATTTTCCAGCCTTCAGAGAGAAATAAGAAGTCTTATGATAATAAATCAGAGTTCTTGCATTCCACACCCAAAAAAACAAAGCAGGAGGGAAAGGATTTTACCCTCTTGAGTAAAAGCATGTAAAACAATTTGCTTCGTTGCTCATTCTGAAATTATAAAGATCAGCCACCGTTTTAGCAAGTTTTTTCAATCTATACCAAGTGACATAAACATGTTATAAGCACATAGACCTCAAGCCCAGGTCTAGCTCACAAACATAAGGAAGCTGTGATCAGAGCCAAACTCAGAATAAACATTCAAGCTTCAGCACCAAACTCTCCACAACCCATCAATCTGTCTTAGTGCGGTCTGAATTTACTAATGGATTGGAATTCCATTACAGGTTTTTAAACTACATTCAACTAATCAGCACACTCTTTTAGGTGGTCCCAAACACTCCGATAGACCTACAATGAAGTAATGTCCATAGCATGGCTTTAAGTTTCTTTCAATCATTCTACCTTCATCATTTGAAGGTAAGATAAGATGGCGGCGTGGCAGTAGCTCGCAGCGGCCTCTCCGGATCCAAAAATGGTGCTTTCACCATATTTAGCCCGACCTTCCACAATACATGGACACCAGAGTCAGCTGTGTTCATGTGTACGACCACCAGACACTGTTACAGTACAGGCATCATGCAACCAACAATCTGCATGATGATCTTATTAACAACCTTCGCGACCTCGGCTTGCTGCGACCTCCGCCACAAAGACCAGGCCCCCAGACCTCGGTGTTACTTGATGCCGGTGGCCGGGAGAGGAGACGTCGAAAGCGCTGTTCGAGGCTAAATGCTAACCCTAGCCGGCCGGCTATCCCGTCCATTTTTCTTTCCAACGTCTGCTCCCTGGATAATAAACTGGACTACATCCGACTCCAGCAAACCACACGGCAAGAGTTTAGAGACTGTTGCGTCTTTGTTTTCACGGAGACGTGGCTCAGCGACAGAGTTCCAGAAGCCGCCATCCAGCTAGACGGGCTAACCGTGTTTCGAGCCGACAGAAACACAGCTCTGTGCGGTAAGACTCGCGGTGGTGGCCTGTGTGTTTATATCAACACGGAATGGTGTAAGAACTCTGTGCTCGTTTCATGCTACTGCTCATCGCTAGTGGAGTTTGTGACTGTTAGATGCAGACCTTTTTATTTACCACGGGAATTCACAACTGTTTACATCGTCGGAGTGTACATTCCTCCCAGTGTTAATGCTAAGGAGGCACTGAGTGAACTCTACGGCGCTATTAGCGACCTGCAGAATGCTCACCCCGACGGATTGTTTATTATCGCCGGAGATTTCAACCATGCGAATCTCAAGACTGTGCTTCCTAAACTCCATCAGCATGTGGACTTTGCAACGAGAGGAGCGAACACGCTGGATCTTGTTTACACAAACATCCCCGGCGCGTATCGTGCGGAGCCCCGCCCCCATCTCAGATACTCAGACCACTGCTCTGTTATGTTGATCCCAGCATACAGACCGCTCGTCAGACGCTCTAAACCGGTCCTGAAACAGGTGAAAACCTGGCCAGAAGGAGCTACTTCTGCTCTTCAGGACTGTTTTGAGTGCACTGACTGGGACATGTTTAGAGAGGCTGCAACCAACGGCGATTCCATTAACTTGGAGGAGTACACGTCATCAGTGACCTGCTACATCAGCAAGTGCGTTGATGATGTGACCATCTCCAAGTCCATCACTACACGCTCCAACCAGAAACCGTGGATGACTGCAAATGTGCGTGCGCTGGTGAAACAAAGAGACTCTGCCTTCAGAACAGGGGACAAGGCGGCCTTAAAAACAGCAAGGGCCAAACTGTCTCGTGCCATCAGAGAGGCGAAGCGCGCACACGCGAAGAAAATCCACGATCACTTCCAGGACAGTGGAGACACTCGGCGCATGTGGCAGGGCATTCAGGCGATCACGAATTACAAGACCACATCACCTGCTTGTGACCGTGACGCCTCCCTTCCAGATGCGCTGAACGACTTCTACGCCTGGTTTGAGGTACAGAACAATGTGGTGGCGAGGAAGACCATCCCTCCTCCCACTGACCAGGTGCTCTGTCTAACCACAGCTGAAGTGAGGAAAACTCTATGCAGAGTTAACCCACGGAAGTCTGCTGGACCTGACAACATTCCTGGCAGAGTGCTCAGGGAATGTGCAGAACAACTAGCAGATGTCTATACTGACATCTTCAACATCTCCCTGAGCAGTAACGTTGTTCCCACGTGCCTCAAGACAACGACCATCGTTCCTGTGCCAAAGAAATTGACTGTCTCCTGCCTCAATGACTATCGTCCTGTCGCGCTCACTCCCATCGTGATGAAGTGCTTCGAGAGACTCGTCATGAGGCACATCAAGACACAGCTTCCACCCTCCCTGGACCCCATGCAGTTTGCGTATCGTCCAAACCATTCCACGGACGATGCCATCTCCACAACCCTCCACCTGGCCCTCACCCACCTGGATAACAAGGACTCGTATGTACGAATGCTGTTCATTGACTTCAGCTCAGCATTCAACACAATCATTCCTCAGCACCTGATCGAGAAGTTGAACCTTCTGGGCCTGAACACCTCTCTCTGCAACTGGATCCTGGATTTCCTGACTAGGAGACCTCAGGCAGTCCGGATCGGGAACAGCATCTCCAGCACCACCACACTGAGCACTGGAGCCCCTCAGGGCTGTGTGCTCAGTCCACTGCTGTTCACTCTGCTGACTCACGACTGTGCACCAACGCACAGCTCGAATCATATCATCAAGTTTGCTGATGACACGACCGTGGTGGGTCTAATCAGCAAGAACGATGAGTCAGCATATAGAGAAGAGGTGCAACGGCTAACTGCCTGGTGTGGAGCAAACAACCTGTCTCTGAACGTGGACAAAACGAAAGAGATGGTTGTGGACTTCAGGAGAGCACAGAGCGACCAATCTCCACTGATTATCGATGGATCCTCTGTGGAGATCGTCAAGAGCACCAAATTTCTTGGTGTTCATCTGGCGGACAACCTCACCTGGTCACTTAACACCAGCTCCATCACCAAGAAAGCCCAGCAGCGTCTCTACTTTCTGAGAAGGCTGAGGAAAGCCCATCTCCCTCCACCCATCCTGTCCATGTTCTACAGAGGGACCATTGAGAGCATCCTGAGCAGCTGCATCACTGCCTGGTTTGGGAATTGCACCGTCTCGGATCGCAAGACCCTACAGAGGATAGTGAGGACAGCTGAGAAGATCATCGGAGTCTCTCTCCCCTCTATCATGGACATTTACACCACACGCTGCATCCGCAAAGCACACAGCATTGTGGAAGATCACACACACCCCTCACACACATACTTCACCCTCCTACAATCAGGAAAACGGTTCCGAAGCATTCGGGCCGTCACAACAAGACTGTGTAACAGTTTCTTTCCTCAAGCCATCAGGCTTCTCAACACAAAGAACTGAACAGAACTCACACACACTTACACACACACACAGTCACTCTGTGTGTTACTGTTACTGAACTGTACAACCTGGACTAAACACAATCATCACTCATCTCGATCCACTATTTATTATTATTTATACTCGCACCTTATATTCAGTATAATGTTTACATGCTGTTTTTGCACCTTTAGTATTCAGTAGATTGTTTACATGCGGTCTTTGCACCTCCTTGCTGCTGTTTTTTTGCACTACATTGCTCTGTTCCGTTTGTACTTTTTCCTGGGTATAGTTTTTACATTTCTCCTCACACAGTACTGTATATTTAAGTATACAGTAGGTTTACTAGTCGGCGCTATACTTGGTTTTTGTCTTTTGTCTTGTCTTGTGTTGTCTGTCTGCACTCTGTCTGTCTGTACTGTTCTTTTGTTTGCACTGTTTGCACCAGGCTGCACTCGATGCACTTTATGTTGTATGTTGTTGTTTAGTGTAGCACCAGGGTTTCGGAGGAAGGTTGTTTCGTTTTTACTCTGTACTGTGTACCACTGTGTATAGTAAAAATGACAATAAAAGCCACTTGACTTGACTTGACTTGATTTATTAACTCATTATATCAACTCGAATCAGTTTCTCTCCATCTCCATCCATCTCCATCTATTTGTCACTCTCTTATTCTGTTAGATTTTCTCACAAACTTGGTGAAGCTCTCATCAAAGCAAAACTCTACATAAACTTATTTAGCTGTTATTAATTATGTTCTTCCGAGACCCATCTAGAAATCGCAAGCTGCAACCACCAAACTCACCGCACACCATCGGCTAGTTCTGTCTTAAAATGGCCAATACTCTCATAAAGTTCCTATAAAACTGTTGGACTAATATAACTCCTAAAGTTTTCAAGCGACATTCACCAAACTCCGCTCCTTCATATCATCCCAAAAACCCCTGTAGACCTCCACTGAGGTGAATGTCCAGATCCTGGCTTTATATTTCTTTCTAGCAATCTACCTATTTTACCCTCTCCCTCCTTCTGTCTTTCGACATAAATCCATCTCTCTCACTCGATCAGATTTCCACACAAACATAGGGAAGCTGCAATTAAAGCAAAACCCAATCAAACTTATTGAGGTGAATATTATTAATGTTCTCCTGAGACATTTCTAGAAGCTTCAAACTGCACGCAACAATATTTCCATGGACTTGTTTTGTGTTAGTGTGGTCTGACTTTATGAACTGATTGTAATTTCCAGTTTTTTGATTACAGAAACTCAAATTGGGCAAAATTCCTATAGATTTCATCGGAACTGTTGGACTGATATAACTCCAAAACTTTTGCTTTATGTTTCTTTCTATCAATCTAACTGTATCACTCTTTCATTCCTTTTGTTTATCTAGACTACTACAGATATACTGTAACTCCCAAACCTTTTCAAGTTACATTTAAAAAACCCAGCACACACCTTCAGGTGGTTCCAAAAACAATGCAAAAACTCTCATAGAAGGAATGTCCAGAGCTTGACTTGTATGTTTCATTCTGTCAATTACCCTGCATCACTCTTTCACTCCTTCTGTGTTTCTAGATGGTATCATAGCAAAAAATTCCCTTAGACCATTGAAACCATTGCACTGATTAACTGTAACTCCCAAACCCTTTCGAGCAAAACCTTTCAGCCAACTCGGCAAATTATTGACTTTCATTAAGGGAATGTTCGGAGCATGGCTGTCTTTCTTTCTATCATTCTACCTGTATCACTTTCTTACTTCACTTCTTCTAACCTGAAACACACTCTCTCTCATGCTATCAGTTTATCTCCCAAACGTAGCAAAGCTGTGATCAGGGCAGAACCCAATACAAGACTGTGAGGCATTTTTTTCTCGTGAATACCAAATCTACAAATCTATATGCGATTTAAGGGATTTCTCCGGCTTCTAAGCTTCACTTACACAACCAGGTGGTAAAATAATAGAACGAAGGATAAACAAAAGCACTGGGGCAAAGTGTGATGATGCACCGCCGATGTGAAGTGAAATACTTCTAAAAATGGAAGTAAACTCCTGCATGGAATGAGATACATATTTCAGAAATATTACAGAAATGAGTCCGTTGTGAATTGGCCTTTATGTATGTTTTTCTTCTCGCATGCTTGACTGAAACAAAAACCCTATCGAATTCCACTGAAAACACTCATGTTTTTATTCAGTTTTGCTTACAGATACGTCGTGATGGTACGGCATTTATAAAATCCATAGAAAAATGTAGTGAGACTTATTTTTATGAATGACAAAAACAAACAAACAAACAAACAAAAAATGCCTCCTGTGACTGGTTTGTTTCAGATCTCCTCATCTGCTGCGTTTCATCATGGCTGTACATTTGGGAATTATTGTGGTGATAGAACGGGCAGGACGTGTCTGGTGTGAGTCCAAGGAAAAAGTGGGCGAGGGAGAGAAAGGGAGAGAGAATGAGAGAGGAAGAGAGAGAAAGAGAGATCCACAGAAAGAATGAATGAGAGAAAGTGAATGAGAGAGAGAAAAAAAAATGAGAGAGAGAGAGAGAGAGAGAGTAAACAAGAGAGTGAGAGAGAGAACGAGTGAGAAAGAACAAGAAATAGAACAAGAGTGAGTGAGAGAGAAAGAATGATAGGGAGAACAGAAAATGAGAAACAGAGAGAATTAGACAGAGAATGCAAAGTATTAGAAAAAAAAAATTAGAGAAAGAATGATGGAGAACAAGAGAGAGCACAAGAGAGTGATAGAAATTGAAAGCGAGAATGTGAGAAGGAAAAGAGAAAGAATGAGAGAATGAGCATGAGAGAGCAATGCAGCTAAAATACTTTTGGGGTATTAATTATGCCTAATTATCAAATACAACTTTCTCTTCTTCTGTTTATAATAATAATAATAATAATAATAATAATAATAATAATAATAATAATAATAATAATAATAACTTATTATTAACATCATCATCATCATCACTATTATTATTATTATTATTAATATTGTTATTATTATTATTATTAATAATAATAATAATAACTGTTATTGTTAACATCATCATCATCATATATTATTATTAAAATTAATAATAATAATTTTAATAATAATAATAATATTATTATTATTATTATTATTATTATTATTATTATTATTATTATTATTATTATTGTTATGTTACATTTTCTCCTCTAGAACTTTCAAGCTACATTCACCAAACTTGCAGACCACCAATCTGTTCTGTCTTGCCAATTATAGAATTGGCCAAAGTTTCCTAAATTAACATAGACATCCATTGAAAAAGTTGCATTGTTTAAACTCCTAAACCCTTTAAGTTACATTCAGCAAACTCAGCACACTCCTTCCGACTTCTCACATCTATTGAGGTCAATTACATTATATATTACATATTAATTATTTAAAAAACCTTGGACTTTTTCATTTCCTGTATTAACCATTAACCATCCATTTACTAGCTGTGAAAACTCTCATAGACGTTCACTGAGGGAATGTTCATGATCCTTACTTCTGAAAGAAAACTCTCTTCCAGCCTGAAGCCCCTTTCTTGCCCTCTGAATCTTTTAAGGCACTTGTAACACATGCTCTATGTCTCCATTATCGTACCTTTAACAATTTCTATCAATCTACAACTGTTTAACCCTTGAGCAAGGCAGTTAACCCTTTCTGCCTCATGTCTGACCCCAGAACCTTCTAACAAGTTGGGATATGTGAAGAGAAGAAATTCACAGAACTGTAAATGTGAGCAATATTCTTGCGATTCATCCCAAGTCGAAAGCATTTTGCCAAATTTCCCATTGGGAATTAATAAAGTACTCTCTAATCTACTATCCTACGTTCTACCATTTATCTGCCTTTCCATTTGTTTTTTCTCTCAACCTTTCTTTCTTTCTGTCTTCCAACTCCAGTCTATCTACAAGCTAATGAAACAGTTTTAAACCATCACACTGGCTCTTTCAAGCATCTTTCAGTGTCAAATTTTGTCAGGACGAACTTTGCCTACCGTTGCTGGTTGTACCGGTATCTACAAACACCACATTTACCCTCCAAGACTGGGATGCAGCCAAAGTCTTTATTGCAAACACGTACTTTTATGACTTCTTCCACTCCCATTCTGGCTAAAGAACACTGCATTCTGTACATCACTAGCATTCACAAAGTTGAACTTTCTGATCTTTCCAGGCTTTTTTTTTTTACTGCTATGAAAATCTTGGCAAGAGCAGCTCATGGCTAGTCTCACAGAGTCTTTATAAATAACGCGTCGACAGGACGTAGCCTTCCCATGAGCCGCTTGAGTGTGTTCTTAATAAAACAGCCTGATTTATTCCATTAAGTAATACCACATGGCAGGTGGAAGGAAGAGTGAGTACTTTAGTTAGAAAAGGGGGAATGTTGTATTTTGGAAATGCTTCATCATACTCAGCATACTCAGACCACCCCAAATAAAACAAAACAGCAATTTGGCAAAACGAACAAAAAAACTCACATGGTAGCTGTTTTGTCTTCAACAAGAGAAAACAGCAAAAAAAATAAAATAATAAATATATAAATATATATAATGCTTTACATGCTGCATTGTCTTTATCAACTATATTGGTCCCTCATGCTAGTTAAGGGTCTTACTAACTAAAACCCTGAATACCCTAAACTCTAAATTAGCTGAGGGGGATTAGACAGTGATGCTCAACCCATGGCTCAACTATTAGACTTTACAGTAGTTACCTGTAAGGTACACACAGCAAATGAGGAAGTTAAAAAGAGAGGGTTGCAGCAGTGTTCTAGATCAGTTGCAAGAGCTTAGAGAAAGAGCAGCAGCCGTCTTTTCTCAAGGTGAGAATAAACTGGATAAAATTCTCTTGAAACTGCAAGATGTGATCACTTTGTTTTAAAATACTTTGATGGTCATGTTTCTGTTGATATGGGATGTGGTAGTTGATGGGGTACATTTCAGTTAATGGAATATGGTTTGAGTTAATGGGATATGTTTAAGTTGAAGGGGTATGGTTTAGTTGATGGTGTATGTTTTAATTAATGTGGTATGTTACAGTAGATGGGGATTGTTTCAGTTGATGTATGTTACAGTTAATAGGGTATGTTACAGTTTAAAGGTTATGTAACAGTTAATAGGGAACATTTTAGATAATAGGGTATGTTTTAGTTAATGGGGTATGTTTTAGTTAATGGGGTATGTTACAGTAATAGGGTATGTTACAGTTGATGGGGTATGTTTTAGTTAATAGGGTATGTTACGGTTGATGGGGTATGTTACAGTTAATAGGGTATGTTTTAGTTAATAGGGTATGTTACAGTTAACAGGGTATGTTACAGTTAATGGGGTATTTTACAGTTGATGGGATATGTTTTTGTTAATAGGGTATGTTTAAGTTAATAGGGTATGTTACAGTTAACAGGGTATGTTACAGTTAATGGGGTATTTTACAGTTGATGGGATATGTTTTTGTTAATAGGGTATGTTTAAGTTAATAGGGTATGTTTTAGTTAATATGGTATGTTACAGTTGATGGAGTATGTTTTTTGTTAATAGGGTATGTTTTATTTAATAGGTTATGATACAGTAATAGGGTATGTTACAGTTAATGGGGTATGTTACAGTTGATGGGGTATGTTACAGTTAATGGGGTATGTTACAGTTAATGAGGTATTTTACAGTTAATGGTGTAAGTTACAGTTAATGGGGTATGTTACAGTTAATGGGGTATTTTACAGTTAATAGGATATGTTACGGATGATAGGGTATTTTACATTCAATGGGGTATGTAACAGTTAATGGGGTATGTTACAGTTGATGTGGTATGTTACAGTTGATGGGGTATGTTACAGTTGATGGGGTATGTTACAGTTGATGTGGTATGTTACAGTTGATAGGGTATGTTACAGATGATGGGGTATGTTACAGTTGATGGGGTATGTTACAGTTGATGGGGTATGTTACAGATGATGGGGTATGTTACAGTTGATGGGGTATGTTACAGATGATGGGGTAAGTTACAGTTGATGGGGTATTTTACAGTTGATGGGGTATGTTACAGTTGATGAGATGTTACAGTTGATGGGGTATGTTACAGATGATGGGGTATGTTACAGTTGATGAGGTATGTTACAGTTGATGGGGTATGTTACAGTTGATGGGGTATGTTACAGTTAATGGGGTATGTACAGTTAATGGGGTATGTTACAGTTGATGGGGTATGTTACAGTTAATGGGGTATGTACAGTTAATGGGGTATGTTACAGTTGATGGGGTATGTACAGTTAATGGGGTATGTTACAGTTGATGGGGGTATGTTACAGTTAATGGGGTATGTTACAGTTAATGGGAATGTTACATTTATTGGAATATGTTATTTTTTTGAGAGTGTAGTTTTAAGTTAAAGGGTTATGTTTAAATTAACAGGGTACATTTCCCATGATGGGGTATGTTTTAGTTGATGTGATACTTATCATTTGATAGGGTTTTTTTTAATGATGGGGTAAGTTTCCAATGAGAGTATCTTTGCAAATCAAAACTCTGACTTGCAGTTAACTTTTGGCTACCTTGGAGAAAAATCCTCAAGTGTTTTATTTATTATAAGTGATGTGTTAGAACTTTGGTTCAAGTGGAGCTGATGCCTGAACAGTTTTCTTCTCCTAGCTCACTTAATGGCAGTACGATCATTACATGTGCTTATCCATGTGGGATCTGAAGACACCAGCTGGCGAGCCTCAGCTTCAGTAGAGATAATGCAATACAATGTTCTCTGGGCTAATGCAGGATAAAGACTCTTTTGATGCCCAAGACAGGAGCCTTTGTGGCAGTGATCCAGCTCAAGGCTTTCTGCTTTGCAGGGACTAAGACGGTTGAGACAGTTGAGATGATGTCCCATGGCACTGTTATCACTGTTATTAGAGCTCGTAAAGGGAGACCAAGAGAGCAGATACTGCAAGTTAATTAGAATTAAACAAACTTAAATGTCAGCTTGTTATTACTCTCCAGCAAAATAATGTGCGAGTCTGTTTATCAGATACTTACATTTAGAGACTTGGTAGAAGAAATAAAACTGCAACTTTTACTAGATAATTAATAAATAATTATTTAGCATTGTGTAACACAAACTTAGATCATAGTTCATGCTGGAAATTTGTCAAGATATAAATAATATTTTTTTTAATCCATAAACAAATACATATATTTAAAAAAAAAAGAGTGAAATTATTTTAAATGTTAAACAAACACATATAGATACGTGATATTCACGTGGCAGCAGTGGTACCGAGAGAACGCGCCTACATCTATATATAAAATATTGATCACAAATTACTGGTCACTTTTTAAATAATAAAAGTAAAGTACATCTACTGATATTATATATTAATATAAAAATAGTTTTTTTTACAAATGCCAACCTGTATCCAATACAAACCTTTTTAAACATTGTTAACTTTTCTGCCGATTCTCCGAAGCATAATATATATATATATATATAGGACGTGTGTAGGACGTTTTGGAGACAAGGTGAGGGAGATGAGATTGAGATGGTTTGGACATGTGCAGAGGAGGGACATGCGGTATATCAGTAGGAGAATGCTGAGGATGGAGACACCAGGAAGGAGGAAAAGAGGAAGACCAAGGAGGAGGTTTATGGATGTGGTGAGAGAAGACATGCAGGTAGTTGGGGTGAAAGAGGCAGATGTAGAGGACAGGGGGGTATGGAGACGATGATCTGCTGTGGCGCCCCCTAATGGCAGAAAAAAAATAAGTTAATACATTTATTGAACCAGTTTCTTCTTCTTCTTCTTCTTCTTCTTCTTATTATTATTATTATTAACCTTTGTGATCATCAGCATTTGAACAGTTTACATTTACATACAAAATACCTGCTGGGTAAATAATATATAAAATCACATTATAGTTATAAAGTAGAATAAAACTAATTACAGTTTTTCTCCATCTTTTCTTAGTTTTTGCAAACCAGTAAGTGCATTTTCAATTCAATTCCATTCATGTTTATTTGTATTGCGCTTTTAAAAATGAATAAGATGTTCTTTATAAGTGTAAGTTATCGTAAAAGCCTGAATGTTGGTGCTCCGTGTCACAGCTGTAAATAGAAATAGTGAAGCACCAATGGCCAAATTAACAAACAGGAACAGACAGAATTCTAATCATGTATTTATTTGTTTGTTTGCATTGTTCGAGTACTTCTAAATAATATTAGTTTATGATAATCAGCACATTTGTGTTGCTTTAATAAAAAGGAAGAACCCAGTGAATTGGAATGTGCATTGAAGCTCACAGTCAAGCAAATGTGTCTTATATATAATGTGAGCAACATATACACAATGTACATGTGTAAAAGTTTGTCGATCATCCAGCTTTTAATTATTTATTTTACCTTGTCGAATAAACTTTTTTTACTATTACTGATAAAATAAAATATATAATTGATAAAAATAGTGTTGATTTAAAAAAAAAAACTAAATTGAAAAGTTTTGCATTAAAACTAAATGAAATGAAACAGAAATTTATAATCAAAATATGAAATAAAAAAAATACTAGTCATATTTTGCAAATATCTCTAAAATCAATTGCAGATGCATTAATACGATTTATTAATAAACTTTCTCCAGACTCAGAGATAGCGTGCATACGTCTAAGCATTTCTCTTTCCCTAGCAATGAGAAGGAAAACGCATTCCCGAGCTAGTGTGCCATTATTTCTTTCAGCAACATTCCTGAGATAAAAGCCTTATCTAAGCAAAAAGAACCTAAAACAAAAAGCTTTAGAAATTTTTTTATTAATTATTTTGGCAAAATCAGCTGAGGTATCACAAGGCCAATGTGAATTTTTTTATAAAAACATACTTATCTTGAGAAAACAAACATTCATATATAATAAACGCACCCTTTCAAATGCACATAATGAAAATTTACCGGCTCTTGATGTGCTAGATTAGATTGTCCCTATGTATGTGTGTGTGTGTGTGTGTGTGTGTGTGTGTGTGTGTGTGTGTGTGTGTGTGTGTGTGTGTTTGTGTGTGATGTCCTGCATTAAACCAGCATCCCATCCACAGAGTATTCCCACCTCAGAACCAGAATGTCCTGGACCTGAGGACGAATGAAAGTGGAAACACCAAAAACAATTTTTTTTCAATGAACAAAATGTTTTTCTCCCTGAATTGTTTTTATTTTCATTAATTTCCCAAATGATCATAGTTTTTCTCCTAAACTAAGGTTTTTAAGGAAAATCAACTTTTTCATTAAAAATACATTTGTATATTAGCGTCTTCATAAATGTGCTGTCAAATAACATTTTAAAGCACATTTGCCAGCATTTGGTTTGAGAAAATGTTCATTTTTAACCATTCAATAAAAAAAAAAGGTGATAATTGAATTATTTTGCAGCATTCTGCTCTAAAAATGCATAGCAGAGTACAGTTTTAGCATAGAATTAGCAAACATACAAACTGTGGTTAACTAGCATACACGACTAGCTAATTGTAAGAGGACTTCTTTTAAACTATTGAAAATGTGTCTACACTATACAAGCAAATATTGTGGACATCCCATTCCACATTTAGTCCCTATTTGCTGTTCAATAACCTTCCCTCTTCTGGGCAGATGTTCTACTAGATTTGTGGAAATTTGTGGAGATTCATTCAGCCACAATCTTGTTAGTCAGTAGTAAAGTCAGGTACTGATGTAGGTGAGGTGATGAAGCCTGGGGTGCATTTAGAGTTCGCATTCAACCCAAAGGTGTTCAGAGCTCTAGAGCATAAGATTTTCGACTCCAACCCATGTAAAGCAGATTTCATGGGGCTGGATTTGTTCACAGGGTCCCCTAGTTCATGTGAAGGTTTGTGGTAACAGCTTGAAGAAGAACCACATCTAGCTGAAAAAGTCCGGTTTCCCAAAACTTTTGTGCACATGGTGTGTATTAACGATCGACCCTCAGTCAGCATTATTGTACTTTTAAACCTTTTCAATTGTTTTCACTTCTTCTTCTTCTTCTTCTTCTTTCGGCTTTTACCATTAGGGGTCGCCACAGTGGATCATCTATCTCCATACCCCCCTGTCCTCTACATCTGCCTCTTTTAAACCAACTACCTGCATGTCTTCCCTCACCACATCCATAAACCTCCTCACTGGCCTTCCTCTTTTTCTCTTTCTTGGCGGCTCCATCCTCAGCATTCTCCTACCGATATACCCCATGTCCCTCCTCTGCACATGTCCAAACCATCTCAATATCATCCGCAAACAGCATAGTCCACGGAGGCTCCTGTCTGACCTCATCCATCAACCTATCAATCACCACTGCAAACATGAAAGGGCTCAGAGCCAATCTTTGATGCAATCCAACCTCCACCTTAAACCAGTCTGTCGTTCCTTCTGCACACTTCATTGCAGTCACAATATCCTCATACATGTCCTGCACCACCCTCACATACTTCTCTGAAACACCAGACCTCGTCATACAATACCACAACTCCTCTCTCTCCACCCTGTCGTACACTTTCTCTAAATCCACAAACATACAATGCAACTCCCTCTGACCTTTTCTATACTTCTCCAGCAACATTCTCAAAGCAGATATTGCATCTGTGGTGCTCTTCCTCCGCAGAAAATTATACTGTTGCTCACAGATGGTCACCTTTTCTTTCAGCCTGGCTTCCACTACTCTTTCCCATTTATTAATGGTGTGACTGATCAACTTAATTCCCCTGCAGTTATTCTTAAAGATCAGTACCAGCACACTCCTTCACTATTCCTCAGGCATCCTCTCACCTTCCAAAATCCTGTGAAACAATCTTGTTAAAAACTCCACTGCATCAACTAAATCTCCATGCTTCTACCCGTATGTCATCTGGTCCAACCAACTTTCCACTCTTCATCCTCTTAATCTCTGCTCTCACTTCCTCCTTACTAATCATATTCACCTCCACACCATCCAACCTTCTCTCTCTCTCATTTTCCTCATTTATCAACTACTCAAAATACTCCCTCCATCTTCTCAACACACTCTCCTCACTAGTCAACACATTTCCATCTCTATCCTTTATTGCTCTAACTTGCAGCACATCCCTCCCAGCTCTGTTCCTCTGCCTGGCCAATCGCTACAAATCCTTTTCTCCTTCCTCAGTGTCCAACTTCTCATACAGCTCCTCATATGCCGTTTCCTTGGCTTTTGCCACATCCCTCTTTACCTGCTGCTGCATCTCCTTGTTCTCCTGCCTACTTTTCTCAACACTCTGTCGATCCCACTTCTGTTTTGCCAACCTCTTTCTCCTTATGCTCTCCTGCACTTCCTCATTCCACCACGTCTCTTTGTCTTTCTTTCTACTTCCAGATGTCACACCAAATACCTTTCTAGCTGTCTCCCTTATCACTTTTACAGTAGTTGCTCAATCATCTTTACCACCACCGAGCTCCTGTCTGACCTCTTCCTGGAATCTCACACTTCATTCTTTCTCCTTCAGTTTCCATCATCTTATTCTTCTTTCAGTCCTCACTCTCCTTCTCTTCTTCTTCACCTGCAAAACCATCCCACACACCACCTTCCGATGCTGTCTAGCTACACTGTCCCCTGCCAACACCTTACTCCAATCTCCTTCAGGTTGCATCTCCTACATAGAATATAGTCCACCTGTGTGCACCTTCCTCCACTCTTATAGGTCACCCTATGCTCCTGCTTTTTCTTAAAATGAGTGTTCAATACTGCCATTTCCATCCTTTTAGCAAAATCTACCACCGTCTGCCCTTCCACATTCCTCTCCATAAAACCATCACCTCCTCATCACCTCTGTTCCCTTTACCTACATGCCCATCAAAGTCTGCCCCAATCACCAATTGTTTATTCCTAGGTTCATTTTCTACCACTCCATCTAACTCACTCCAGAATTTTTCCTTCTACTTCATTTCACAGCCCTCATTTATCATTACCCCTTCAAATTCCAGCTTCATGTTAATCACCCTATCAGAAACTCTCTTCACCTCCACTCCACTCTAACTAAACTCATCCAGAATCACCCCATACACCATTTCTCTTTCCATCCACACCATGGTAGAACAGTTTAAACACCTCCAAAGTTCCTGGCCTTGTTCTACTTGTTCTCCTAAACACACAACATATCTACCTTTCTCCTCTCCATCATATCAGCTCCCTCTCTCCCTTTACCAGTCATAGTACCAACATTTAAAGTACCAACCCGAACCTCCACTCTGATACACTTCTCCTTTTCCTCCTGTCTCTGTAGACGTCTTCCTCCTCTCCTTCTCCTCCTTCGGCCAACAGTAGCACAATTTCCACCGGTACCCTGTTGGCTAACGATACCTGTGGTGGTCGTTGGTAACCTGGGCCTCGACCAATCTGGTATGAAATTCCGGTTTGTGATCCCCATATTTGATTTGGCACATGTTTTACGCTGGATGCCCTTCATAACACAACCCTCCCCATTTATCCGGGCTTGAGACCAGCACTAAGAGTGCACTGACTTGTGCAACCGTAATGGCTAAGCTTCAATTGTTATTACTGAAAAAAGAAATTATTAAGGGAACTTGTTTATTTTTGTAATTTTTTTAATAATGTTTATAATGTTTTTTAATTATAGATAGATAGATAGATAGATAGATAGATAGATAGATAGATAGATAGATAGATAGATAGATAGATAGATTTCTTAAAGTTATTTAATAAAAAAATATTATTTATAATATGTAATACATCAGGTATATATATATATATATATATATATATATATATATATATATATATATATATATATATATATATATATATATATATTTCACATATACATGCTAATTTGTACTAATATTTATGTACTCATTTATTTTATTGTTTATTTAGTATGTGTGTTTGTGTTTATTGGATTATTTCTGTAATATGAACCTTAGTAAATGAAAAGTGATTGCATTCCTGTTCTGACCAATTGCATTTCCAATTAATGGCATGGATCTCTCTCACTCTCTCTTTCTCTTTCTCTCTCTCTTCATAACCTCCTAGTACTGAAAAGCTCCTACACACCTTTAACCACTAAATTGTTTATCCCGTGTTTTGGCAGCTGTCATGTTACAGCTACGCTCATAAATATCTTTTTGACCTAAAGGTAAAACAACAAAAGATGATGGAAGAAAGAATTAGGAAAAGTTAATGAAAGGGTATAAAGTAAATCCTTCAACCAGTAAATCTACTTCACCAACTATAAATCAGGAATGCTGAAGATTAAAGCTGAACTGTCAAAAGCAAATAAATAAAATAAGGATTATCTTTGGGTTAGAAGACTTTAGGGCGTCACCTGAGATGTCTTCAGGTTACGTGTGTAACCATGGTTTCAACAACACCTCCAGCACCAGCCAGGAAGCTATAAAAGCACATTGAGTGAAACCAGCCCTAACTTCTGAAAATAAAAAGGAAGCGCTGCAGGAATGCAGGCAGTGTGTCATAGAGACGTCTCGTTCCTTATGGGATCCGTGGTTACATACCTGGAGAAATTCGAGCTGCGTCAACAACGCTTTGGGAACAAGAGTCCAATAACGCCAGACTGACAAATCCCTGCCTAGTGTGCATGGGCACAGCTAGGTTGAAGGACAGAGGGGCCAGGAGTGGCACTAAGGTCAAGGCTATAAAAACTGACAAAGGTCAGTGGGGTGGACTAGCCTGCAGCATTGCAGATGTCTTGGAGGGAAGCTCCAGAGGACATTTACATTTACATTTACATCTGTGGCATTTAGCAGACGCCCTTATCCAGAGCGACGTACAAACGTGCTTTAAATCTCTAGTAGTGAATAAATCTACACTGGTACGCAAGAATACAAACTCAATATAAATATAACTCGAATTCTACAACTTGGAAAGTGCTAATTTAGGTATTTCAGGAAGAGGTAGGTCTTCAGTCGTCGCTTAAAGATAATCAGGGACTCTGCTGTACGGACATCTAGGGGAAGTTCATTCCACCACCTCGGTGCCAGAACAGAGAAGAGCCTTGAATTGTACTTACCTCTCATTCTGAGAGAAGGTGGTACCAGTCGAGCAGTGGGGGGGGAGGACAAAGCCTTAGAGCCTGCCACACTCAGAGTCGAGTGAGCTCTGGCACCAAAAGGAGTGGGGAGACCAAGGGACTAATAAGAGGATGAAATAGCCTCCACAATCCATCTGCTGAGCGTCTGCTTGTTCGTAGAAAGACCTCTACTCGGAGGGCCATAGCAGACGAACAGCTGCTTGGACTTCCTCCACTGTTCTATTCTGTGGATGTACAGTATATGTTCAGTGCGAGCATATCAGATATGGACCCAGTCGTTTAAGCTTCTCCTGGTCTGGGGCCTCAAAAAGAGGAAGGAGCCAACCCTTTGGCGAACAGTTTTTGAAGGAATTCCAGCACTGGGCTGACCAGGCAGTTAACTGGATCTAGGCGGTGTTGTTTGCACCGTGCAGGTGACAGGCGATACCTCGCAGCGTACCACCTCCTCATAGAGGGAGCTCTGAATTAAAGAACGGTCTATACCACCTCTCTATCACCTCTCTCTCACTCACCAAGAGAAACCTGTAGAGTAGTGGTGGTTACGGGTTGTCACAGAGATGGTGTTTTACACCTCTCCCTTTTTGTCTCATCTAACCATGTCTTCTTTTGAATTCCATGCAGTTTCAGTTACCTCTCCAATCAACCTTGTCATCATTTAACTTCCTCGAAGTGATCGACTCACTCCTTAGTACTTTCCCTTCTGACAGCACCCCTCTGACAGTTCTTGGTGACTTCAACCTCCAATCTGACAAACTTTATTCATTTTGGCTCCTGACTTTTCTGAATACCTTCTCCTTGACATTTAACATCTGCAACACACGAGGGGGGAAATGTCCTGGACCTGGATTTCACCTGTCCTACCCCAGCTACAGACTAGACTACAACTACACTTCAAATTTCTGATCATCACCTGGTTTCCTTTCCAATCACTCTTCCAATTCTACCTAAAAGCAATTTACATGTCTCTCTTATCTGTCCTAACCTTCACTCCATCTCTTCCCCCTCTGTAGCTTCCTGTACTCTTTCATCTTTTTCTGACCCTGACTCCTTTTCCTCTCTACCCTTGGACTTTGCTACTGACTCCTTTCTCTACTCTCTTTCCTCAACCATAGACTTAACTCCTCTGCCCCTTGGCTACGAAACCCAAGAAGACTTCTTGTCCCACAATCTGGCTGTCAGAAGTTTTGTGCAGCAATCAACGAGAATTTAGATTAGCAAAAAGGAAATGAATGTCAGATGTAGACCTTGCATCTTACCGTGCACTCCTGACCAAATTTTCTTTAGATGTGAATTTTGCTAAGACTGCCTTCTACAAGAAAAACTCAAGGCCTCTGCACAAGATCCTCGTAAGCTCCACAGCATCTTCTCTTCACTACTCAACCCTTCTCGATCCAATCCCTTCAACTATGCTTCAGACCATCTGACAAGATCTCCTGCTCTTTATCTCCAAAAAGATCATAAGGTCCTTAACATCTGGCTATGCCAACTACCTTCAAACATGCAAGGATCATTGCCATCTTAAAGAAACATTCTCTGGATCCATCATATATCAACAACTACAGACCGGTATCACTTCTCTTCTTTCTTTGCTCATGTTAGTTCTCACTCTCCAGTGTTCTGTATTGTTGAAAGATTTATGATCAAACTCTTGATGTCACCCAAAATGAGGATGGGTTTCCCTTTTGAGTCTGGTTCCTCTCAAGGTTTCTTCCTCATAACATCTAAGGGAGTTTTTCCTTGCCACAGTCGCCACAGCTTGCTCATCAGGGACAAATTCACACCATTCACCTTCACTGTTGATTTGTGTAAAGCTGCTTTGAGACAATGTCTGTTGTGAAAAGCGCTATACAAATAAACTTGACTTGACTTGACTTGACTTTCTAAATCTCTGAAACGAAATGTTTTTTGTCAACTGTCTGTCTATCTCTCACAGAACAATATCTATGATCCAAACCGGTCTGGTTTCAAAGCATCACAATCCACAGAGACGGCCCTTTTGGCTGTTTCTGAGAAACTGCATGCTGCTCAATCAGCCAAGCTGTCATCTGTACTTATCTTCCTGGACCTTTCAGCAGCATTCGACACAGTCAACCACAAGACTCTCTTGTCTACCCTAAGGAGCCTCGGTATCCGCAGAACAGCATGGAAATGGTTTGCTTCCTACCTGAAAGGTTGCGCATACCAAGTAACATAGAGGGGATCCACATCTGCACCGTGCAGACTCACCACTGGTGTCCCACAAGGCTTGGTACTTGGTCCCCTCCTTTTTTCCCTCTATACCCACTCCATTGGTAAAGTCATATCCTCACATTTTCTTTCCACTGCTATGCAGATGACACTCAACTCATCTTTTCTTTTCTTTCCCTCCCTCAGAAACCACAGCTTCCGCTCAAATCTCAGCATGCTTTACAGACATATCTACATGGATGAGTGCTCATAAATTAAAACTCAACCCCAGCAAAACAGAACTGCTGGTCATCCCAGGTGATTCATCTCCAGGTCAAGCTCTCCAAATAACTCTTCATGACTCTCTGTTCTCCCCTTCAGCCACTGCTTGTATCCTTGGGGTAACTACAGACAATCAACCAACCTTCTCCTCACATGGTGCTAATGTGGCTCTTTCCTGTCGATTTCTTCTCTACAACATCCGAAGCATTTGACCACTTTCTGTCCACACAGGCAGCCCAGGTGCTTGTTCAGTGTCTTGTCATTTCGAGACTGCAACTCTCTGCTGGCAGGTCTTCCTCTGAAAGCTATTCGTCCACTGCAAATGATCCAAAACGCAGCTGCACGACTTGTGTTCAATCTTCCCAAGTTCTCCCACACCACCCCACTGCTGCACTCCCTTTATTGGCTTCCAGTAACTGCACATATTAGATTTAAAACATTGATGCTTGCCTACAAGGCCAAAAATGGACCAGCATAAGGGTCAAAACCCATTCTACGGCTAGATAGGTGGTTCTCTGTGATGCAGAAAACACACTCTTTTTGGCGTTCAGCCTTAACCCCAGCTCCTTCATGTGGGCAAGAACGAAATCTCGACGCCGGACCTCCAGCTCCTTCGATTGAGCAAATATCGACCAATCGTCGATATAATTTAGAATGAGGATGCAAGACTAAATGTAATGACCCGGTATTGGTAAGCTTTGATAGCCCTGCACCACAGCCATGGGCATAGTCTCAAAACCACACTCTTTCAGTCCAACTATATTAGAATATAGCAACACTGAAAAGGGGTGCCAAATACGGCGTAGCCCAAGACCTGGACACCTTGATGTGCAGGTCTGGGAAAACGGGCAGACCCCGGCGTGGAGGCAGTGATGCGAGACCAAAATGCTCCTAGCAGTAAAACACAAAAGAATTCCCTGTTATGCAATATTATTACTATCCTCCTTCTTCTTCTTCTTCCTCCTCTTCTTCCTCTTCTTTTTCTTTCACTTCTTCCTCTTCTTTTTCTTCTTCTTCTCATTTACTATTATTTTATTTTAAAATTGTATGTATTTTTTTTATTATTTCTATTATTATTATTATTATAGAATTGTTTCTCTTTTCTTCTTTTTCCATCTAATTATTATTATCAATATTATAAAATGTAATTGAACAACTACTATTGCTACTACTACAACTACTAATTATTATTATTATTGTTATTGATTAATAACAATAATCATAATAATACAACTACTACTTCTGCTACTACTTCTCCTTCTTCTTATTATTATTATAGTTGTTGTTTTTATGAATTTTATCATTATTATTAATAAAAATAAGTAGTAGTAACAGTAGTAGTTATTTTATACTTATTATTATTATTATTATTATTATTATTGTTATTGTTATTATTTGTATTATTATTATTATGTCAGGGATCCACCAGCCACACCCTCTCTTGAGCCACACATTCCTCCTAGCAGCTCCCCGTCCTACTAATCACACACACCTGTCTCTCATCAGCTCACACTACATAAGCACACACTTCCAAACGCTCCCCGTCTGTTCTACCAGTTAGTCTGGAGAACTTCACTGGACCTTCTGACTGCTCTCTCTATGGACTACCTCTTTGTGGATTGTCACCAAGGACTTATCTCATTGTGGTTCTAGTCTGTGGATATATCTTGTGAACTGCTCTTTGCTCTTTGCTCTTCTGCTCTCACGGAGGTCTTCTGCACGAGCACCGGTCATACTTCCATGGCCGACCAACTCCTCGAACTCCGCCAGGGGGCGGATAGCGTCGCGGATTACAGCCTTCATTTCCGCACGCTGGCGGCATCTAGTGGCTGGAACGAGGTAGCACTGCTTGGGATATACAGAAGAGGTTTAGATCAGGAGCTTCAATTAGCGATGGCGACCTATGATGACACCCTGGGATTGGAGGCGTTCATACAAAGATCGATTCGCATCTCCCAACGCGTGAATGCCTGCCGCACTCCTGAAGTAGAATCCTCCCAAGCCTCTGCGCTACCTACAGCCTCAGGACCGGAAACCATGCAACCGAGCTCCCACAGACTATCCTCCCAGGACCGAGAACGCCGGCTGGCGTACAGAGCCTGCCTGTATTGGGGAGAACAAGGACACAGAGTCGCCCAGGGCCCATCACGTCCTCCACGACCGATGGTGTGTGCTGTGGACTTTCCCTCTGAGATCTCGCATTTACCCAGGCTACCCGTATCCCTGATAACCCCTTCTCTCACACTATCTGTCTCCGCCCTAGTCGATTCCGGCTCCGCGGGGAACTTCATTTCCCAGGCGTGCCTAGACTGCCTCCAGCTACGCCGTGAGAGGGGGACTCACGAGCTTGCAGTCCACACCATTCAGGGACGCCCGTTGGGAAGGGGCTGGATCAGATACTGCTCCCCCACCATCACACTCCGGGTTGGGGTGCTACATCAGGAGGAGATACGTTTCTTGGTGCTGGAAAACTCCACCGCTGAAATCATACTGGGTCGTCCCTGGCTCACCAAACATTCCCCCAGGTGTTCCTGGGACCCATGTGACATCCTCGAGTGGAGCCCCGAGTGCCTGAAGGACTGTTTACAACCACTCCCCGTGCCTCGCCAGAGACCGATAATTCTGGCAGCCACTCAGGTGGAGGGCGCTCCACAGGCCCCACAGGTGGAGATCCCGGCGGAATATCGGGAGTACGGAGACGTCTTCAGCGAGCAGGCTGCCACCAAATTGCCACCACACCGGCCGTGGGACTGTGCTATCGACCTGATGCCTGAGGCCAAACTACCCAAGGGTCGGATCTATCCCTTATCAGCTCCAGAACACCAAGCGATGGAACAGTACATCCGTCAGGCCCTCCTACAGGGTTTCATCACCCCATCCTCATCTCCTGCAGCCTCCAGCTTCTTCTTCGTGGGCAAGAAGGATGGGGGACTCCGGCCCTGTATTGATTACCGAGGCTTGAACGCACAAATCTCTCCACTGCCGTACCCGCTCCCCCTGGTTCCAGCCGCCCTGGAGGAATTACGAGAAGCCCGCATCTTCACCAAGTTTGATCTGCGGAGTGCGTACAACCTGGTACGCATACGCCAGGGAGACGAGTGGAAAACGGCGTTCATCACCCCCTCGGGTCACTACGAGTACCGGGTGATGCCGTACGGCCTGTCAATCTCTCCGGCGGTGTTTCAACACTTTATGAATGAGATCTTCCGACCCTTCCTCCACCAGTTTGTGATCGTGTACATCGACGACATTTTGATCTACTCCCGGACGCCACACGAACATCACAACCATGTTATCCGGGTTCTAGAGGTGCTCCGGGAGCACCAACTCTACCTCAACCTCCCCAAATGCGAGTTCCACCGCTCGGAGGTGCAGTTCCTGGGGTACAACATCAGTGAAGCCGGCATCCGGATGGACGAGAGGAAGGTGGCTGCGGTGAGGGAATGGCCAGTCCCCACAACAATAAAGGAGTTGCAGAGGTTCTTGGGGTTCGCGAATTTCTACCGCCGGTTCATCTGTGGCTATAGCCAAGTCTCCGCTCCACTTACTTCGCTCCTTAGGGGGAATGCCAAGTCCCTCGCGTGGGACACTGACGCACAGGAGGCGTTTGAGGAACTCCGGCAGAGGTTCTGTGTCGCTCCCCTCCTCCATCATCCCGATCCCCAGGTCCCGTTCGTGGTGGAGGTAGACGCGTCTTCTACAGGCGTAGGGGCTACCCTTTCCCAGCTGTCGGGGAATCCGCCCCGGCTCTACCCCTGCGCCTACTTCTCCAAGAAGATGTCGTCAGCGGAACAAAACTATGACATCGGCAACCGGGAACTTCTCGCCATTAAACTGGCCCTGGAGGAGTGGAGGCACTGGCTTGAGGGGGCTACACACCCATTCACCGTCATTACCGACCACAAGAACCTCCAGTATCTCCGTGAGGCAAAGAGACTGAACCCCCGGCAGGCAAGATGGGCCCTCTTCTTCACACGCTTCCACTTCCAGATCACCTATCGGCCGGGTTCAAAGAATGGCAAGGCAGACGCCCTATCTCGCCTGTACGGCCCAGAGGAGCCTACCGACCCTGTACCCATCTTGCCCCCCCAGTTAATCGTCTGCCCCATTGTCTGGGATCTCGATGAGGAGATCTGTCGTGCTACCCAGAGGGAGACAACACCCCCCGGGTGTCCAGAAGGTCGAACCTACGTTCCGCCTGAGTGTCGGCCTAACCTGTTGAAGGCTGTACATGAGGTCCCCGGTTCAGGACACCCAGGCAGGCGACGAACCCTCAGCCTAGTACAACCCCGATACTGGTGGCCGGGCATGGCGGCCGAGATCGCCACCTTTGTCCGCGGATGCAGTGGTTGCGCCATGGCCAAGACCCCTCGGCACCTGCCCGTGGGCAAGCTAGTCCCCTTACCCATTCCACGACGACCCTGGTCCCACATCGGCGTCGACTTCGTCACGGACTTACCACGATCTGAGGGTAACACCTGTGTCCTTGTGGCTGTGGACCGATTCTCCAAGGCATGTCGTTTTATCCCTCTTCGAGGCCTCCCTACCGCCTTGGAGACGGCAGAATCACTCTTCCAACATGTCTTTCGCAACTTCGGTCTCCCAGAGGAGATAGTGTCGGATCGCGGCTCCCAGTTTACCTCTCGTGTGTGGAGGGCGCTTTTTCGTCTACTGGGGGTTACCGTTAACCTGTCCTCTGGTTATCACCCTCAGTCCAATGGACAGACCGAGCGCAAGATCCAGGAGTTGGGCCGGTATCTGCGTACATACTGCCACCAGGACCAGGTGGAATGGTGTCGGTTCCTCCCCTGGGCTGAGTACGCACAAAACTCCTTGCGTCAGGACACCACGGGTCTCACACCCTTCCAGTGCGTGTTGGGGTTCCAGCCACCGCTGTTTCCGTGGTCCGATGAACCTTCCCACGTGCCGTCGGTGGACTACTGGTTCCGGGAGAGCCTCAAGGTGTGGGAATCGGCTCATACCCAGCTACGCCGGGCTGTGAGGGAGACCCAGAGGCACGCTGATGCCCGGAGACGTGAGACACCCACCTACCTGCCCGGGGACTTGGTCTGGCTGTCTACCCGGGACCTCCGACTTCGGCTCCCCTGTAGAAAGCTGAGCCCCAGGTACATCGGGCCCTTCAGAGTAGAGAGAAGGATCAATGAGGCGACCTACAGGCTGGACCTACCTCCCCGGTACCGCATTCACCCCGCTTTCCACGTGTCTCTCCTAAAGCCTTATGTTCCGCCGGCGTCACGGGATCCAGATGGGACATCGGGGCCACCGCCTCCGGAGATCCTGGACCAGCCCTCGGTCTACTCGGTACGGGAGGTGTTGGACTCCCGTCGTCGTGCTGGCGGTCTGGAATACCTGGTGGACTGGGAGGGTTACGGCCCGGAGGAGCGGTCGTGGGTGGCACGGCGGGACATCCTTGACCCGGCGCTCCTCGTGGAGTTTCATGCGTCTCATCCGCTACGGCCGGCGCCCCGGGGCCGGGGCCGGCCCAGGCGGAGGGTCTGGGCGTCGAGAGCCGCCCCTGGGGGAGGGGGTACTGTCAGGGATCCACCAGCCACACCCTCTCTTGAGCCACACATTCCTCCTAGCAGCTCCCCGTCCTACTAATCACACACACCTGTCTCTCATCAGCTCACACTACATAAGCACACACTTCCAAACGCTCCCCGTCTGTTCTACCAGTTAGTCTGGAGAACTTCACTGGACCTTCTGACTGCTCTCTCTATGGACTACCTCTTTGTGGATTGTCACCAAGGACTTATCTCATTGTGGTTCTAGTCTGTGGATATATCTTGTGAACTGCTCTTTGCCTGTGCCTTCAGTGATCCTATGCTTACTGCTGTGTTGGTTTGTCTACATTCCCTACATCATTAAACAAATCTTTGTTCTGTTGAACTTCGGCTTCTGCTCGTCCTTCCAGCCTGACATATTATTAATATCAATAATTATAATCATTATAAAATGTATTTTAAAAACAACAGAAATAATAATAATAATAATAATAATAATAATAATAATAATAATAATAATAATAATACAACTACTACTACTGCTACACTCAAAAAAATGATTTTTCAGTTCTGTTCACTTTACATAAACAATTCATGTTGAATTAATGTCATTGCAGCTATTTCTCTTCTTAACACGATTGCATTATTTTAAACTGATTTGAAATTGTTACTCTTTGGCTTAACTTTAAGTTTTCATTTTAAAAGTACATGTTTCAGTCAAGTAGCTCAGTCAAACTGTTATATATAAATAATTAACATTTATTGTTGTAAAGTGCAATGCTACATGGAAAATTTAATAAATTGAAGAAAAAAATTACTAATGTTTACTTTCTAGATTTTGAAAAAGAATGCACGTAAAATAAACAAATTCACACGGATTGTAGATCTAATTTAAATAACTTTTATTTTGAAAGAAGAAACTAGACGCACGTTTATAATTGGATGCCGTCTTCTGACATTACACGCCTAATCAATCGGACTGACACAAATAATGTTTTAAAAAGTCAATCACACTGAAAATCATCATCTCGAAAATAAACAACACTCTTAAAGGAAGTGGAAATTTGCCGTGACGCAATATCCTGGCGGCAAAATTCACAAAATGCGTTAGAGCGTGTCCGAAAGAGATCGCGCGCCATGCTCTAATAAACCTCAAAAGAACAGGTACGTGTCCATCCATTTTCATCAGTCTTAGAAGCATTATTAGCCCACTGTTTTATGATGTCGGTTGAGACTAATGTGTTTATGACAGAATGCACAATTTTAATCCTAAAAGAGATGACCGCGCCATCAACTGAAGTAAATGGCAAACTAACAGGTAACGTTAACGTTAAGTGAACTGTTCACTTGTCCATCCATTTGTCCATAGACAATGCACTATCCATTTGTACATAAAATGCAGTAGTGTACATTGTATTAATGATAATACATTATTTAACCATATGATTTACACATATTACTCAGCAGTTTAGTGGAACAGCAACTGGAATTTTTTGGATACTTAAGTTGTGACGTTTTTCTCTGTTTTAGGTTTGTGCTGAATTCGCTCGCATAACAACTGTACCCTTAATTTCAAAATTCTTCCTAAAGCTGGATGAACACACTCCAAATCTTTTGAGGATCTTTGCCAAGAGAGGTGAAGCTGCACTCAAAGAAATGGTGATCAGCGTTTTTGTCATCAGATGTGAAGGATGTGAGGTTGATGATGAACCTGCAGATGTTGGACTAATTCTTGAAGGGGTTATAGCACTAGAAGATCTTGGTAATGTAGCTAATGGTGTTGCTTGACTAATTGGCCTAATACTGTATATGCTTAAACCTAAGTTATCCTAAGGAGCTTTGATATACCTTTGACCTCCTGCAAAAAGTGTTCCTGGAGCTTGATGACACAAACTCTCCACCAAAGTTCAAGCACTCAAGAACAAGCTTTTTACAACACATTAAAGGACTGATGAACAGACTGATCTTTACCTTGAAACTATAAAAATAACTAATTGTTATTGTCAAATGGCCAAAAACTTTGCTGGAAGAAAATGTGAGAGCTTAATTTTATTGTTCACAGAAATACTCTTAATTATTCAGTTTTTTTGTGAAATGTGCGTAGCAATCTCATAGAAAAATATTTAAAGCAAACACTATGCTAGTTATTAATGGGTTACCCTGCAGTTGTTGTACATGTAGGAATGTGAACATGTTTGTTTCATTTAGGAGTTGTTTTATGTTATGCTCATGCTACACTGCTTTGAATGTATTAAGTTTTTGTTCTTAGTTTAAAAAAATATATTTTTTAAACATTGTTTTTCTTAAAAGCACATGCAGTCATGTGCACGTGGTCATGGACAAATAGGAAGCAGCAAGTTCACTAGTTGCTGTGTAAAAGAAAGTTTCTGTACACATTTGTGTTATGTCAGAAAACTGTAGCTTACAAATGCATTAGTTTTGTAAAAACAAAAATTGTTAAAGTATGGCACCTGCTGTAAACTGTTACCTAGTAAAGGATTTATTATATATTTGCTGCCTCTGTAGTCATCTTTTAAAGGTCATTGAAGCAAGGAAAGGAAAAACAGGGCTGATAACATTTAGCAGTACTAACTTGACTAAATTGGATCCATTAAAAGTGATGTTAACATATAGGCTTAACATCAATGATTAAATTTAAGATATCATGATTAATTGACGTTCAGCAAAAACCATTAATTCAAGTTAAATAGAACTATTTAAATCATGTTTAATCAACATCATCTGTTTATGTTAAATGAACACCAATGTGTTGAGCTAGTTTAACATCATCTAGTTTTGTTAAGATAATGTGGTGTAATCGTGTGGAACCACTGTCCACGATTGAATCATGTTCAACCAAAGTGCTATTTTTTTGAGTGTACTTCTTCCTCATATTATTAATATTACTATAATTATTATTATTTTTATTATAAGTAGAAGTAGTAACATTAGCATTGTTATTAATAATAATAATAATAATAATAATAGTAATTACTTTTTTTCTATTTACTTTCACACAGGTCAAGAGTTTTCAGACTGGAAGCTCAAATAAATGAGGTTTTGGCTCTATAAGTTGTTGTATTAGTATTTATTTCTCTTACTATAAAATGTGCTAAAGTGTTTGTAAGACTTTATATATCGATTGCATTTAATTATGAAACATTACAGGAAACATCTGTACAAACATCCGAACAAATGAGGTGTGCCATAAAAACATAAAAATCACAGTACATTGTTAATTGTGTTCAGTACACGACGATTACTCTGATTTATACGTTCTTTTAAGGAGGATGAAGGTTTTATAAGCGTGTTCCCACAGGGGCCAGAGATTTCATGGTGGGGAGGAAGGGAAGGTTCTGGAGGAAATCAAATTTATGAAGAAAGTTGGTGCAGAAAGGCAGATCGTAAAACGACTGATTGCTGAGGAGCACTGAAGTCCCGCTTTCGACACTTTTCCTCCAGCGCTTTATCCCTCGTTCCTCATCCGTTCCTGTAAACGTGAAGAGAAAGAGTGAGGGTGAGTCAGCTGAACAAATCTGAACATCTGAAATGTTTAGTCACATGTGGTTCTTCCCCAAAGCACAAAGTTGGAGGCACACCATTGTATTTGACAGCTTTTGGTGAAGTAACACGACATTTTCCCTTCACCTGAACTAGAAAACCCACTTTAGCACCCAAACCTGTTCCAGTATGACAATCCCCAAAGTGTAAAATCTAGCTCTATGAAGGTCTGCTTTACATGGAAGATCTCCTGCTATAGAGCTCCAGCCCTATCGAAATGTGACTGCACCCCAGTCCTCCTCACCTTCGCACCTTCTCACCTACATCAGTACATCAGAGGATGGTAGTTGCTTAGTGGTTAAAGCATTTATCTTTGGATCTGAAGGTCATGAGTTCAAATCCCTGCCACACTAAGCTGCCACTCCTGAACAAGAACCTTAACCTCAAAGCTACTGTATGAATGAGATCAATAAGCCCTGACTTGTGACTCAATGAGCACAAATCTCAGTAGTCACTTTCTTAAATCTAGTCTCTCAGAAGAATGGAGGTTAAAAGTACAGCAAATGGTGATTAAATGTTGAATGGGATGTTTAAAAAGCAGCAGATAGAAATCTTATGGTCAGGTGTACATATTTTTAGCCAAGCGTATTTAGTTTCGCTCTGATTGGTTAAAAGGTCCAGATTAATTCACATTATGTTCACATTACATCAGATGCTCCACAGAGACACAAAACCTCATGTTACAACACAAACATTTATGGAAGGAGTCTCCAGTGTCAGAACGTTGTGGCAGGTGAAACTGTAACCTTTTCCATGAGTTCTGGTCCGAGGAGTTGACTATAAATGGTGAAGGAACAGGGGTTTGTAGATGCTATGATGTAGGTGAGGACACATTTTCTCTGGACAGTCTACAACATTAAAATGTAGTTACAAATGGATAAAAATCATGATGTTTCTACAGACTTTTACTGCTGTATTATACAATGGTTTGTTCCTGTGTGTGTGTGTGTGTGTGTGTGTGTGTGTGTGTGTGTGTGTGTGTGTGTGTGTGTGTGTGTGTGTGTGAGACTTCTCTTGTTAGTGTTAGTGTGTGTTAGTGCAAAGTAAAAGTCCACTTCCTGTTTAAAAAAAAATGGTTACTATAATAAAACTAATGAAATCATCCATGAAAACGACGGAAAAAGGCTGTTATCTGTTTTCACAAATATTATTTAGACTTCAAAAATTCAAATCTCAGATTTGACAGAAAGAAAGGATGACAATTTAACTCTTAGCTAGCTTCGAAGTGAGTGAGCTAGCTAGACTGCTAGTCTGCTAGCTGACAGGTAATAGAGTGGGTGTGGCTACTTATGGAATTGTGTTTCTTCTCGAACAGAACAGAATAAGAACAACTGGCCATATCAGATCCAAAATATCACTCACTGGATATTAAAGTCATGCCGTACAAATAAAACAGCAGTGTCGCTCTTATGATCATGCAGTTTTAGTCAGAGGAGGGATGTAGGAGGTGGTGGCTAAGTGGTTAAAATGTTGGACTTTTGATCAGAAGGTCATGAGTTCAAATCCCAGCATCACCAAGCTGCCACTGCTGGGCCCCTGAGAAAGGCCCTTAACCCTAAACTGTTGTATAAATGAGATAACTGTAAGTCGCTTTATCAGGGCATCTGCCAAATGCTATAAATGTAAATGTAGCAAATATATAAAACGGCTGTGATTCGATGTTCAGTATAACCTGCACTCTTGCTCATGAACGACTGAAAGCTCTGGACTGAGGGATGTGACTCACCTGGAATAGTGTTATCCAAGATGAATCCTAAGAAGCCACCAATAAACATGGGTGTGGTGAAGAGAACCGTGAATAACTGATCCAGTTCTGAAATACCTGTAAACACACACACAAACACAAAATTCAAAATGCTTACAGTATGTAATACTTAAATCCTGCATGATGAACAAAATGCCTGTAGATCTGCAGCAGTTTCCTGATTATCCCTCGTCTGACCAGACCCACACCAGGCCCAGTTGGTCAGGAGTTCAATGTGTTGCATTTACAATCCAAAAGCGATTGGACGCTTGGACCTAATATGCTTAAGTGGTCTGTATTAAGTGCATGTTTGTTTCCAGTAAAACTCGCCTTCCCTTCCCCCATGTTTGCTAAGCACTCAGGAGATAACTGTAGACTTGCGATTGTGACGAGGACACGTCAGTGTCACACGTTCAGCGAGGGGTCATGTCTCGTCCCGGCGAAGCAAAAAGATTACGCTCCAAGGAGGATTTACAGATCAACAAGGTCTGACCTTAAGAGCCCAGACAATGCTGCTCAGTGCTGCAGATAATCCCAGAGACCCATCGTTTAATCCTCATCATCACCATCATAATTACCACCTCACTGTACATCGTCACATTGCTCCTCATAAGCAAATCATTACTACTTAATCCTCAAATGTGTTTAAAAACCAAAATGATGTCCTATAGATATTTGTTTTTTAAATGCTCTCCAAGTTACTCCAGTGGAGGGTCGTCCATTTCACACCTGGACCTTCAGTGGTGTCCTGTCTGAATCAATCCACCTCTTAACACCATCATTATGACACTATTATCATCTTCCTGCTTCGCCCCAGCCTGCCTCTGGATGGTGTTCTCTTCGATTGGAGGCCACTCTGTGCAGCTGGGGATGGTTTCTCATCAATGATCTGGGGATCCATGATATCACAGAGCAACACATGAGCATTAAGGATGGATTGAGGATGGATTGTACTTAAGGCTCAGTACTACAGGTTGTATTTGATCACATGTTTCACTGTAATAAAAACAAAGAAAATGGGTTCCCTCAAGGTTTCTTTCTCATCTCAGGGAGTTTTTCCTTCACCACATAATATATAAATAAAAATCAATTGAATAAAAAATTCAATTGAACCACAGATATAGAAATCATCAGTACTATAGAGAAGTGCAGTAAAACAGAGCGCTGCATCACACACAGGATCTCAAACAGAGAGAATGAAGTCATCACTAAAGCAAGAAACCCAATGAACACAATTCAACACGTTTTCTTTCAATCGAGCCACAACTGCACCTCCACATACATCATCTCCAGCAGAAGCGTTGATATTCACCTCATCACATCACCATTGGGTTTCTCTGTGTTTTTGTTTGCATTTTTTTCCCTGCATTACAGTTTTAATGGGGATTTACAATTCAGGCAAATTGTATGTTTTTGCAAAAATTCCACTGGAAAGAAAATGCTGTATAAAGTATGAATGATTTTGAAGTGTTTTGGTCAACGTTTCATCCTGATGTCCAGCTTTAACACGTATATATTTGCTACACATGCAGGTTGTGAGCTCTGCCTAGTGCACTCTCTGACCATCCAATCAAAAGACGTGAAAATGCAGACGTGATTGGGACGACTTCTAAAGCGCCTCAGTGTCAGTAAGTTGAAATCTGATTGGTTTGATTGAAGCAACGAGCAACATGGATTGTGAGCTGCAGGACACCTACAGGGATTGTTGTGAAGGTTCAAGGCAGGCGGATACTGCTGACGCCGGCAACACAACTGAAATCTGATTGGATAGAAACTCAAACTGAAACTTACACTTGATTGAGCCCGAGAGAAACGCTATGAAATGAAAATAATAAACTATTGGGAATAATTTGATACATATTTATTGACTAAAATATATTAAAACCAAAGTCAATGATTCTGACTCGTACCTGTGTTGAGGGTGTCGGGGTTTGATTGAAACCACGTTGGCAGAACAAGTCCGGTGAAAACAGAAAACCCAAAGATCAGCAGATTCCTGGAGGAGTTTAAATCCACATACTGCAGGGAAGCAAAACACTTTTATTAGTAATGTTGTGAGGCAGACAGACCTTCATACAGAGATGATGAGTGAAGGAACATTTATTGTGTTTCTCGACTATTGAGTGATTTTTTTTTAAATAATGGAAATCACAAACATCATTTACCAAAAATCCCTCTTTCATTTTCTGTCTATATTACAGTCATATATATGTTCTTTAATACAACTTTATAACCTGGTTCTCTCTGTGAAGCTGCTTTCAGACAAGATCTATTGTTAAAACCACTCTACAAATCTATTGTAAATATATATATATATATATATATATATATATATATATATACACACACACACACACACACACACGCACGCACGCACACACGCACACACACACACACACACACACACACGTATGCACACACTTTTACAATCTCACACTCAGTTTCATTCTCACACAATCTCATCACTTTCACAATAACTCTCACACTCACTCTCACTCTCACACTTACTCTCACACTCATTTTCATACCAACACTTACTCTCGCTCTCACACTCACTCTCACACTCACTCTCACTCTCACACTCACACTTACT
Organism: Silurus lanzhouensis; assembly: GCA_039877035.1. Classification (NCBI taxonomy): domain Eukaryota; kingdom Metazoa; phylum Chordata; class Actinopteri; order Siluriformes; family Siluridae; genus Silurus; species Silurus lanzhouensis. The sequence goes on from JBCEWE010000518.1 coordinate 728,665, forward strand.
CTCACACTCACTCTTACTCTCACACTCACACTTACTCTCACACTCACTTTCATACCCACACTTACTCTCACACTCACGCTCACAGTCACTCTCACTCTCACACTCACACTCACTCTCACTCTCACACTCACACTTACTCTCACACTCACTCTCACACTCACTCTCACACTCACACTCACTCTCACACTCACACTTACTCTCACACTCACTTTCATACCCACACTTACTCTCACACTCACTCTTACACTCCCGCTCATGCTCACACTCACTCTCACTCTCACATTCACTCTCACTCTCACACTCACACTTACTCTCACACTCACTCTTACTATCATACCCACACTTACTCTCACACTCACGCTCACAGTCACTCTCACTCTCACACTCACACTTACTCTCACACTCACTCTCACTCTCACACTCACACTTACTCTCACACTCACTCTCACACTCACACTTACTCTCACACTTACGCTCACAGTCACTCTCATGCTCACACTCACTCTCACGCTCACACTCACGCTCACACTCACTCTCACGCTCACTCTCACACTCACTCTCACTCTCACACTCACACTCAAGATCACACTCATGCTTACTCTCACACTCACTCTCACACTCATGCTCACACTCACACTTATGCTCACACTCACACTCATGCTCACACTCACTCTCACACTCACAGTCACTCTCACACTCACACACTCATTCTTGGCTCTGAGCCAGACCACAGATCAAATGCATTTAGGCTTTAACTGCGTGTTGCCTTGTGTAGCCTGCAGCACTGATCTCCAGGCGTATTTCCTGTTTCGACATGCAGCTTCCTGCAGCTCACACAGGGACCTCCTGTGTGTGTGTGTGTGTGTGTGTGTGTGTGTGTGTGTGTGTGTGTGTGTGTGTGTGTGTGTGTGTGTGTGTGTGTGCATACTGCCCATGTGGTCAGTGCTGAGACAGAGAGCACAGAGACTTTCATGTCATGAAAAATAAGAAGAAACAAAAGGAAGGATTTTCAGCAAGAAGGAACGCTTCTAATGTCTCCAGATGTGAAACTGGGGTTTCTCTCTTAACGTTCCTGCTTTACAAAGCACCTCGTTTACTTTCTTCTTTTGTTTAGTTCAGTCTTCTCTCACACTAAAAATGTTTGGCATGCCAATAAAGTGCAGAAAAATTTCACATTTTTGGCAGTAATCCAGTCAGTGACGGTGTGGAGTGGTGTGGAGTAGTGTGGAGCAGTTTGGAGCAGTGTGAAGCTGTGGAGGCAGTGTGGAGCAATGTGGGGAGTGTGGAACACTGTGGAGCAGTGTAGGGCAGTGCGGGGCAGTGTGGAGCAGTGGGAGCAATGTAGAGCAGTATGGGGAAGTGTGGAGCAGTGAGGAGCAGTGTGGAGCAGTATGGAGCAGTGTGGGGAGTGTGGAGCAATGTGGGGAGTGTGGAACACTGTGGAGCAGTGTAGGGCAGTGGGGAGCAGTGTGGAGCAGTATGGGGCAGTGTGGTGCAGTGAGGAGCAGTGTGGAGCAGTATGGAGCAGTGTGGGGAGTGTGGAGCAATGTGGGGAGTGTGGAACACTGTGGAGCAGTGTAGGGCAGTGGGGAGCAGTGTGGAGCAGTATGGGGCAGTGTGGTGCAGTGTGGAGCAGTGTGGGGAGTGTGGAGCAGTGTGGAGGAGTGTGGAACACTGTGGAGCAGTGTAGGGAAGTGGGGAGCAGTGAGGAGCAGAGTGGAGCAGAGAGAAGTAGTGTGGAGAGTGTGGACCAGTGTGGAACAGTGTAGAGCAGTGTGGGGAAGTGTGGAGCAGTGAGGAATAGTGTGGAGCAGTGTGGGGAGTGTGGAACACTGTGTAGCAGTGAGGAGCAGTGTGTAGCAGTGTGGAGCATTATGGGGGAATGTGGGCAGTGTGGAGCAGTGAGGAGCAGTGTGGAGCAGTATGGGGCAATGTGGGCAGTGTGGAGCAGTGAGGAGCAGTGTGGAGCAGTTTGGTGCAGTGTGGAGCAGTGTGGGGAGTGTGGAGCAGTGAGGAGCAGTGTGGAGCAGTGTGGAGCAGTTTGGTGCAGTGTGGAGCAGTGTGGGGAGTGTGGAGCAGTGAGGAGCAGTGTGGAGCAGTGTGGAGCAGTTTGGTGCAGTGTGGAGCAGTGTGGGGAGTGTGGAGCAGTGTGGAGCAGTTTGGTGCAGTGTGGAGCAGTGTGGGGAGTGTGGAGCAGTGAGGAGCAGTGTGGAGCAGTGTGGAGCAGTTTGGTGCAGTGTGGAGCAGTGTGGGGAGTGTGGAGCAGTGTGGAGCAGTGTGGAGCAGTTTGGTGCAGTGTGGAGCAGTGTGGGGAGTGTGGAGCAGTGCGGGGAGTGTGGTGTTTAAGTTTGTTTAAGTTGTTTATAAGTTTGTTATTTTGTTTATTTGTTCATTTATTTATTTATATTGTTAGTTGTTATCCACTTAACAAATAATTATAAAAAAAACCCAATAATTAATTAATTAATAATATTTTTTTTCTCGATTTTTCTCACATGAATCATTCTTCTCACATGTGCAGTTTAAACATGAATCATTGACTTTATATAATGACTCATTTCCAGGTGACTCATTTTTCTTCCACATGTGATTTTTCAGGTGATTTATTCAGTTTTAGTTTCATGGTAAGTGCTGATTTTGTTTGATGAGTGTTTTTATGGTTTTAGAGAAAGTGTTACGATCATTTTCGTTCGTTCCGTGTAGGGTTAACGTCGACTGCTGTCGATGTCATGATAAATAACACTGAGGTAAACAGCGCTGATAAATAAACACATTGTGGGAAAAGGAAACGTTATGTGCGGTCTTCGGTGCGAATCAATCATGTGTTGTCATGCCATCGTTCTTTTGATCTTTGCATGACTGACATTAACAACCATAGGCATAAAAATGTTGCTTAATAATTACTATTTGTCTGAAACCTGTTCTGCCGAGCGAATCTCAGCTTGAACCTTTTTAACTCACGAGCTGCTCAAACGTCAGGGAAGAATCCAGCGTATATCAAATAAGCTTTCAGAGTGAGAAGAACTTATATATTTGAGTTGATAACACCTGCAGGTTGGAGATTCCCACAGCAGCGACCATCCCGAACATCACCAGGAACATTCCTCCGATCACTGGCTCCGGGATGGTGATGAACACAGCACTGAACTTCCCAAAGAGTCCCAGAATGAGCATGAGGAGGCCAGCCGTCTGCAGAACAAGCCTGCTTCCAACCTGGGGACGTTAATCACAACAGCTCAGATCAAACACTTTGATTAATGCTGCACAAACTTGGGTTACTTTAATTGCAATAATAATAATTATAATAATAATAATAATAATTATTATTATTATTATTAATATTATTATTATTGTTATTGTTATTATTATTATTTTTTTATTATTATAACTATTATTGTTATTATTATTATTAATATTATTATTTTATTATTATAACTATTATTGTTATTATTATTATTATTATTTTTTTATAACTATTATTATTATTATTTTTTTTAATATTATAACTATTATTGTTATTATTATTATAACTATTATTGTTATTATTATTATTATTATTATTATTATTATTATTTTTATTATTATAACTATTATTATTATTAATATTATTGTTATTATTATTTTTTTAATATTATTATTATTATTATTATTATAACTATTATTACATTCTGGACTATTCCAGTTATATGTGTTTTTCCCCCAGATATAAGCAAATGTTTGTGGACACAAAATGCTTTTTTTTCTAATTACGCCAGCAAACTATGTTGCTATTTGAAACTTTCTAGGTATCCAGACACCACTTCCATTAGAGACTCCTTCCATAAATCATTAAATAAAACCACCTTTTAATCAACAAAGACTATGTAATTTCAGAAATTATTGTCAATTAACAGGAACCATGTCCACAAACCATGTAGTTGAGTTAAAGTAGAGATTCAAAATGTGACTCCAATAAAAGTAAAAGTGTCCCTACAAACTTTCACTTGAGTGAAAGTACAAATGTTTTTGCCTTCAAATGTACTTAAGTATCCAAATTACTGATTTATTATAACTCTAATGTTCCTATTATCAAATGTATCACAAGACTCTTTATTAATCACCTCAGTTTATGTGAAAAGACTCGAATGCGACTCTCAGCACACTGATCTATTAATAGAATAATATTAATGACTCAAACACTGATGAGTCAGTCCAAAACTTTCTTTTCAACGACTTCGAAACAATTATGCAAATGAGGTCCCGGTTGTTGTGTGTGTTCGAGTCTGGAGTTTCTTCCATCATTTAATCCTTTTAAAAATGTTCTGCTTGATGTTGAACTGATGCCGAACTGTATGTTGGTGATCAGTAGATGCACCGAGCGCCGATCAAAACGAGTGTAAACCGGAGCGTGCGCTGGACCCTGATTGGTGGATTGCTGCGTGTTTGACCAGTTACGTTTTTATCCAAATAAATAAAAAGGAACGACTGATTTCACAAAATGTAGTTGAGTAAAAAGTACGAAATTTGATATTGAAATGTAGTGAAGTTACAGTAAAAATCTCCCCAAATGGATACACTGTGTATACTATGAAACACACACACATACACACACACACACACACACACACACACACACACACACACACACACACACACACTGAAACAGATTATTCGATTCGAATTGCCTGTAATTGGATGCTTTCACAATGTAGACTGTAATAATAGAATAAGCCTTTAATCATTGATCCACAGGCTTCGACCTTAAAAGTGCTGAACGTGTGACAGGATGACTTTTAATCTCCTTACTGAGCTCGTGACTCATGTTCTACCTGTGACAATTAGTCATGTGAACTTGAGTAATGCTTAATCTGTTGACACCGGCATGACCAAGGTTTCCTTTCTCACAGGGGTCGTAGTTTCACTCGCCGTCTCCCCTCCTTTCAAAACTAACTCTTTTCCTCGCAATCTCCATGCTGTAGCCGTGTGCTTTTTCCTGCATCATGCGACGTGTGTTTATCGCCTACACGCGATCACGTGATATTACAATCCGACAAGCGAGAACATTCAGCACATTTAATCAGCATTCATGGAAGGAAGGAGTCTAAAACTGTCAGAAGGAAAGATTGTTTGGTTGCCTAGTTACTATATTTGTAAAATACGAACAAAAGTATTGGGACACCTGACTTTTCCAGCCATTTGTGGATCTTCTCCAAACTGTTACCACAAACTTGAAAACACATTATTGTATAAGACATGTGGAAGCATGTAATTTCCCCAGGAGAACTAGGAGGCCAAAACCAGTTTTAACATGACAATGCACCTGTGCACAAAACCAGCACCATCAAAATATTCATTAGAAAGCAAAAAAAAAAAAAAAAGGTTCTTTATACTTGTCCAATGTACTTTACAGCACAGTGAGATTCTATCTTCGCATATCCTAGAGATGTTAGGAAGGTGGAGTCAGAGCGGAGGCTCAGCCATGATACTGTACATACCCCTGAACTTGAAACCCTGACCTTCCCATCAGCAACCCAGAGCCTTAACCACTGAGTTCCCACCTTCACATAAAGATATGGTTTACATTTGTTGGAGTGGAAGATCTCCACGTTGGCTGCACTCCAGGTCTTACCCCAGGTCTCACCTCACCCACATCAGAACCTGACTTTACCTACAGCCTTGTAGATGAATGAGCACAAATCTTCACCAAATCTGGTGGAACATCATTCCAGAAGAATGGAGCCAATTATAAGGGCAAATGAAGACCCAATGTGGAATGGAATGTTCAGAAGCACATCGCAATTTTTTGCAAAGACGTTTCCAAACGTTTGTTCACAGAGTGTATATTATAACAAGAATTTACTTTAAATGTGCACATAAATGGATAAAAAAATATGTGCCATTCAAAAGAAATACAGAGTAAAACACTGTTCTGCTGTTATAGGAAAATGTAATGGTGGTATCAGTAACTCCATCACTGTGTGTCATGTGAAGTAAATTGCATTATTTTCTTATGTACATTTTATTATGTAGCTGACAGAAACAAAAAAAAAACCTTAAGAATGTACCACAGACAGAAAGCAGACGTGGCTGACGTGGGAAAATCCTAGCCGTGGCTGGAAAAGCCTGGATTGAAGGATAGCATGCAGACCCTAATTACAGCACTGAGTAAATCTAAGCAGGGGGTGTTGCGTTTCACTTCAGACAAATCACCCCAAGGTGAGGGCAGTGAGGCAAACCTCAGCACCCGTTAGCAGGGTATAAGGTGTTAGGCAGGAGGTAACACGGTATGCACTGTGAAAAGCACAAGCAACTGGAGAAGATGGAGAATCGGTGAAACCGAACTGAGCAGACAGAGTAATTACAGACAAGACGACAGAGGTGACAGACGTAGAAACCCAGAGTGAAAGAGAAACTCGAGAAAAACTAGTGTTAAGGTAATTGGAAAACCCTTATCCAGAAATGTACAGCTGTCCTTGCTTAGAACCCTGTATTGGCAGCTTGATGGTGCTGACCTTCTGAGCAGAAGTCCATCTTCTTATCCACTAAGCTACCACTTCCCCAGTCTGAGCTGATCTGAGCTTACTTATCACTAAACTGGAAAAATGTCTGTGACAGATTCCAGTAATCTCATTTCAGGAAATCCTAGTCCTCCTAGGAATCATGAAGTCGTGATTCTCAAGCTTCCAATCCATTTCGAATCCATTTCCTAACACCATTAAGAATCAAATATCCATGGAGTTATATAGAAATAACATGTTCCTGAGTGATTAGATCTTTATTGAGGACCAAAGAATACTTGAAGCATTCCTGTTATTACCAGTGGTGTAAAGTATTTGAGGATGGAAATGTACTCAGTTACTGTACTTAAGTGATTTTTTTTACATCTTTTTAGTTACATCAAAGATGTAAGTAATTTTTACTCTCTACTCAACTACATTTCTGATTCAGTTGATTTTGTAAATTCTTCTAGACTTCCTCAGTAGACTTTTTACTCCACTGTATTTAAATAAACTATAAAACTTTGCACCTCTGTTGAAGATGCCATTACACTCCCCCACACACATCCTCTGCCAGTGAGCGACTTTTTTTTAATTAACACTGCTGGTCTCATTTTCACTCCAAAAAGAGCTCAAATAAATTCCAAAAAATCTATTTCTGACATTGAAAGCTGCATCACATCACAGTCACCTCTGTATTTGGTTTTACTTTATCTATAATTATTTACTTTCCTTCAATTTGCCCATTGAATACTAACAGTTCTTCTACATTATAAAATGACACTGTAATTTTATTAGTTTATTCGAAGATCCCTTTTTGAAAGATTGCTTTTTTCTTTTGATCGACTTGTTGATCTTTGTTTTATCCGGGCGTGTTGAAGAGGCTGTTGTGTTGACCTTACTGTTGTTAATGCAGTGTTATGGTGGACAATTAGACACACAAATCAACTATTTGGGGCTTTTTACTAACACGTGTCTTGGTGTTGAGGACTTGTGCATTTTTGAGCCTACGTTCAATACGAATCAAATACTCATGTTCAAATCAGATACTCAAAGACTTTTACTCAAGTCCTACTGGAATTAATACCTCTGATTATTATTATTAGTAGTAGTATATGTATTATCTGAACACCTACCCTGGTGATTCCCAAGGCAGCAATGTTTTGGCTGTAAGACGTCGTCCCGTTGCCGCTGCCCCACAGCCCTGCCAGGATGCAGCCCAGGCCTTCCACCGCAATACCACGGTTAATAGCATGGGTGGGCGGAGTTGGGGCACCAGAAAGCCGCGCACAGGCGTAGTAATCCCCGATGGACTCCATGGTGGACGCCAAAACCCCCACCATCATGCCCAAGACGGACGAGACGCTCACGCTCGGAAGACCCCACTGTCCTGGAGATGGGATTTTGAGGGAAAGGATACAGTAAATCAAAAAGTAACATGCAATAAATAAGTTCAAAAGCATCTTCTGGCTTTTAAATAATAAATATTCTCTCTCTCTCTCTCTCTCTCTCTCTATATATATATATATATATATATATATATATATATATATATATATATATATTTTTTTTTTTTTTTTTTTATATATTTGATATATAAATCAAAAAATCAAAAAATTGATTACTGGGTAGGGATCTAAATCTGAATCTGGATTTCTGTAAAGCTGCTTTGTGACAATGTGCATTATTAAAAGTGCTACAGAAATGAAATTGTACTGAATGTTTGCAAAGTTTCATGTATTGCACGTTTCTGTACACTACTGTACAAATGTACATTTCCTGTATGTTATACATACATGTATCCTGTTTATTAATAATGCAGTTGGTCCCTGATCTCTGTAATGTGTAAATATATCCAATATATATACTGTGTTATGCATAATGTATTTATTATAATGCATGTACAGGTAGTCTTAGTCTGACTTACAATAGAGATGTGTTCTGATGAATTGAAAATATCAGAACAGATCGAGACATGACCTACCCAGGAGTCTGGAAAAATAGTAATCAGTATGCAGTAGTATAATGTCATTTGATAATAATTTAATAAGTTCAACTCCAATCTATAAAAATTGTAACTTTATGAAGTTTGCTTCGTGCACAGGGGCATTGTGATGGTGAAACAGGTATGGGTCTCCTAGTTCAAGTGGAGGGAAAATTTCATTCTACCACATCCAAAGACGCAGTACAGTTGTGTTCCTTTAACTTTGTGATAACAGTTTGGGAAAGAACCACATATAGCTGATAAATCAGATATCCCAGTACTTTTGTGTATATAGTGTATATACTGTATGTGGCAGCGGGTGCGTGGACAAGTGCCAGTTTGTGAAGCGGAGGGAGGAGCTACACTAAATGAGCGGTAAGAAGCACACGGGAGCAGATGAGACGAATCAATACGCCGTTTCACTGTTAAGCGGCAATAGCTAGAACAGGGCTTTAAAACTAAAAACTCTGTCGACCGCTAGCAGGGGAAAGGTGTCTCACAAGACGGGAGCAGCATCTCGATGTATCGTACTGCATACTGTATGCGCTGCTACGTTTGCCTGCCGCACAAAACGTGAAAAATATTTTTGCATCATCGTATGATCAAAAAAGTCGGATATGATATGTTATAATTATGACATATTTACTACATGATCTCTGTATAAACACCTTCAATAGAATAGATGCATTTACAGCACAGTGAAATTCTCTTTTCGCATAGGAAGCTGGGGTCAGAGCGCAGTGTCAGGAATGATACAGAGCCCATTGAGCACAAAGGGTTAAGGGCCTTGTTCAAGGGCCCAAGAGTGGCAGCTTGTTGAGGATGAAGATTAAAATAATTTTTCTAATGTTTGTACTGTATAGAAAAAACTCTGAACTGTCCACCATCTAGGGTCGGGAAAGCAAACCTGACCATGCTGTCAAGGTGGGAGGGGCTTATTCTCTTTCCCCTGTCAATCACACAATTCTATTAATCTGGGTATGTGAAAGAGTGCAAACACATAGCCCTGTGATGGTTTCGTTGGTTTTAAGGTATCTCAGATGAAGTGTGTGTTGATCTGTTTGGTGGTTGGAAATTTACAGATGACTTACTCAGGGAAACAATGTCCTGGTTGTGATTGCCTGATGCGGATCGCTACACTCTGCTCATGTACCACACGTTTTCATGCGTCTTTTATAACAATTAACGCCCTTAGATCCACCATTTTTCCCCTTTCGGCATCAATAAAGTAAGAATCTGTACCTATACAGTTGCAGAAAAGGGTTTAAAACCCTGTTAGCTACTGAGCAACTGGTTAAACTGGGTCCTGTGCCAAGATATACAGACAGTGTCACTGAAAGAATAGTGCCATAATGCGTGTTTATCTCAGCATGCTGCCAAGAACAGATGAAAAGAGAGCAATTCTCCATTCACAGTTTAGACATTAATTCACAGCTGCATGTCAATAATGAGTGCAGCACCTGTGTGAGAACTTTAGAGTATTCTAAGTCAAAAAGCTGTTTGCCGCCTGCAGCTCAGCATTTAACACTAAAATTCCCTCCAAACTCATGACCTGGGACCTGAGACAGACCACTGCTGCACCTTTCCACTCAGGTGGCCCTGATCTCCTATTTGGAGAAGATTAAATGCCTGGAGAACTCTTGAATGTTGGGAAGACAAAAGATTGTGGACTTCAAGGTTGTGAAGTTTTCAGCAGGAAGCAGAAAGGTGCTACAACCATGTGTGAAAACTAGAAAGATTGGACAGTTTTTAAAACCTTGGTGTGGTTCATGCAGAATCTTTAATGACACTACTACATCATCGCGGTGGGAAGTGTGGTCTGGTCTGAAGGCATCTGTTTCACCACACGCGTGAGAGATTTTAAAGTTCACCGCCAGGCACCGAGGAACTTTTACGCCTGCAACATTCTGAGCATTCATCACCAAATCAAAGAAACTGAGGTGAAGAGAAGTGGCATGAGAAGTGGTCTGCGGAGTGGAGTGAAGAGAAGTGGAGTGGAGAGGAGTGAAGAGGAGTGGAGTGAAGAGGAGTGGAGAGGAGTGAGGAGAGGAGTGGAGAGGAGTAAAAAATAGGGTGAGGAGTGAAGTGGATTGGAGTGAAGAGAAGTGGAGTTAGGACAGAGAATATTCTGAATAACACTATGGTCCATTGCGTGTCCTGTCGATTCGGATATTTATTATTTATAGGCAGATAGTAGTGATTTGTGATCTTCCAGCAGTGAGGATAACACAAGCACACACTCCCTGGCCTGCTTTACAGATCCTTGGAGTGTAGCTGTAAGTTCTTGTTATGAATAAGATTTATGTTCTGGCTGGAAAGCGAGACTTGTTCAACGTGTTCCAGACGTGTTCAATGTGCAGGTTTCATGACTGCTGTTCAGCCTGAACACCAAACCCTCAGCCAGATTGGCGGTTCTCGATGAGATATCTGAGGAACTGAGTGTTACAGAAATATATAAAGTATTCAAACCCGCTTACAAATAAGCAGGAAATGTTCTCAGGATGACACAATGGGCCTTTTCAAGCGAAAAACATTTTCCTACAAAACGTCTGATACGGATATCCTGAAATGTAAAATAAACCTGGGGAGTTTTCTGAGGCTTTCTCCAAAATAAATAAATAAATAAATAAATAGTCATTATGAAAAAGAAATTTACATTTACAGTCACCTGAACACATTTAGCTTTAGGAAATATGTATAATATTCCGATACATTTAACAGGAAGTTCTCCGAAGCTACATTCCCTGAAGCTCATAATCGAGATCTTTGATAGTTACGGTGGATCCTTTCAACCACAAATTTGTGCATTTTAACCAGACGCAGTTAAAATCTCTTGTTACCACAGAATTTGTGATCCATCAATGTTTGCAAGAGCAGTTTTGAGTGCTTCAGAAGATCTTGCAAACATTGAATCTGGAAATCCCTGTACTGTACAGGATTCATTTTGGTTTGTGTTTATAATAAATATTCAGTAGGGGCACCAATGACTTTGCCCCTTAGGACTTTGAGAGAGCACACTAATATTTATGAGAATACATAATTTAATTGTAATGATTTTTATTCTATAAAAAGTAAATCATTTTATTAACTGCATGAGTTTGGAGCATTCATTTGATACAATAGATTTTTTTTATTATTATTTTGAAGTATTCGCTGAAAAAGTTGCAATAAAATCATTTTCTTTTTCAGACAGAGTACAAACACATGTTGATGTAGGTGAGATGAGGAGGCCTGGGGTGCCGTTCCAATTCATTATGCTCAAAAGGTTTTAGGTCAGAACTTCATAGAAGGAGATCTTCCACTTCCGCCCATGGTAAGCATATGTTCATCAAGCTGGTTTTGTGCACAGGAGCATTGTCATGCTGGAACATGGTTGGGTTTCTTAGTTCAAATGAAGGGAAAATGTCACGCTACAGTACGATTGTGGAAGTTTGAAAAGAACCACATATGGCCGGAAAAATTCAGGTGTCCCACTACGTTTGTTCATATAGCTCTGTTTGTCACCTGTTACCCTGTGCTGCTAGTAAATGATCTTCTCAAGCATGAGTTTTATGTTTAAGTACTTCCCGCTGGTGGATTAGATAAAGAATGCTCAGAGCTCCGGAATTGTTGAAGCGAAGATGGTTCTGTTGATGGTTCTGGTGAAGATCTCAGTGTTGGATCATGCTTTACTCATATGGATTGTTTAATCTCACACAGAGAACATATTATCTCACTATAGGGACTATATTGACTAACTATTGTCAGTCCTCAGGGTTCCATCCTGGGATCTACACATTTTTCCACACGTATGCATTTCTAAACCAATTACATTTTTACACTGATGACGTGCAGATTTTTTTTATGGTGGAAAACTGCCTCCCTAAATATTAGGGACGATTAGGACGTCAGGACGATGGTTCACAGATGATGGTTTGTTATGGTTTTGTAATTCACAGGATGTTTTTTATTATAAAATCACTACAAATGATTTTGTAGAATTTTGTTGAGCTCTAGGATTTTTTTTTTTTTTCATTTTTGTATTTTTTATTGTAAGTTGATATTTCATGCTTTTATTTTCTCCCGGTTGAATTACCATAATGCCTCGTGTTCACATCAGTGAAGTCATCTGTCACACATCTGCAACTCGTTTGAAAAGCTGCAGCTCGGTTCTACTTACAAAATAACAGGGATCATGTTACGCTGGTTCCAGCTTCCTTTCGCTGGCTTCCACTTTCACGCAGAATAAATGATTTTTATATTTGTTTTTATTAAACCACGTTGCAAAAGTGTTTCACGCTTGTACAGCGACAAGATCTTTAAGGTCCATTGCACGGCTACTGCTGACTGTTTCTCCATCTCAGCTGAAGCAGGACGCTCATGTTTCATCTGTTACCATTTTTAAAATCAAAGCTTAAATGAGAACGTTTAACTCTATATTATATGCTGTACAATATGTGTGTATGATTTGTGTGCTCAGTGAAGATCCAAAATCTGAGACTTTTCTTTTATTGGAAATAAACTGAAGATTTTAGAAATCAGAAGTAACAAAATGTAGCTAAATGAGTGTGTTGCTTATAAACAACTTGAATCATAGTAACATCCAGTTCCAGTTCCATACAGAGTGATAAAGCAATGATCACTTCCTAATGCCCCTACTGAGCTCCAGGAAAGAATTTTGCATGGAGCTTTAGTTACAGTTACTTTAATAAATGCTTTGGGGCAAGAGATGAATTTGACGAACCGAGAAAGAAAATGTTGAGAATGAGAAATGAGAAATATGATGAGAAAAAAAGACACCAAGATTTAATACCAACAGCTTAATTACTAGTAGAGATGCAGCACAAAATCACACAATAAAGTTTTCCAGTCATATGCGGTTCATTCCCAAACTGTTAACACAAAGTTGAAGGCACACAATTTCTTTGGATGTTCCAGTTCCATTCTGTTCCAGAATGACGATGCCCTTGTGCACAAAGCCAGCTCCATGAAGATCTGCTTCACATGGGATAGAGTGGAAGATCTCAATCTATAAACTGTAATGAATGTGAACACTGATTGCACCCCAGGCCTCCTCACCTCACCATCAGTACTTAACTTTACTAACAGCCTTGTGGCTAAATGAATCTCCACAAATCTCCATAAAATCTGGAGGAACATCATCTCAGAGAAGTGAAGCTTATTCCAACATTAAATGTAGACTAAATGTGGAATGAATCTGCCTCAGCTGGAGTTAGTTGCTGCCTTAAACGTTTATAACGGCACCAGGAGTAACACTAACAACAGGCTACATTATTAGTAGAAATGCAGCCCAGATGTTTGCACCTCTCTCTTTTATTCTATCCTTCTTTTTCCCATTTTACCACTTTTGCCAGTTGCTTTTAACCATGCTCTATAAATAACATATGATACATTTACATGTCCAAGTGACTTTAAGATGCTGTATATCCACCTCCTGATATTTTTACAGAACATAGTTGGCATTCTGATTTACTTTGATCATGACCCATGAAATATAGATTTTATTTTGTTTATGAGCCCTGGGATTATATCACATGGATGCAATTTTATTCTCATATAAAATGACTTTTAATAGTATGAATTCAAATAAATGAGAATTTTACTGATATTGTGGAAAAAAAATATTGGTGCATCCAGTAACCCAGAAGGTATCATTACAGCATCGCTAAGGCACCAACCTGGATAAGGCATGAAAAACCACGCAGCACTGCTAACTGCATCGAGGTTGATATCTGTCCGGGCCTGGTATCCATACTGGTGCGGTGAATTGGGTAGGACTTCGGAGTATGTCAGGAGAAAGCACACCAGCCAAGCTCCAGCCATCCCGAACAACACCTGCCAAGGAGGAGAGGAAACGTTCCTCAGCTTTTCCTCAGAACCAAGAGGAATGCTGAAGAAACTAACAGGAGAAGTAGAAATTGTGAAAAAATGTGACAATGACACTGTGGCATTTTAAATTTGGACTTCAGTCAGTATCTGTCATATCCATTCCCATGCCTTTCTGTTTTATTATGTATATAAATATATATATATATATATATTATACATAGTATATTTTTTATGCTTATATTTTATATTTTATAATTGAACTTTTGTTTATACTTAATACATTTTATATTTTATTATTATTTACATGCACATTCTTCCTTATTGGACAGTTGTTAGAAGCTTTTCACTACATGCTTTTCACTCTGTATGAATGTATATGTGACTCATAACATTTGATTTGATTTGAATTTAATATACAGCAAACATTTTATCAAATTAGATGTCTCTGTTTTGGAGTTTTAATCAAAGCTTGTGATTTTTGACCCAAATGTAAAATTTTTCTCTCATGTTCAGAGTATAGCACTGTATACAGTCTAATCTCAGAAACATTGCAAGACTCCACCCCACGTTTTTTTTTTTCGGGCTGCAGAAAAAATTATAAATATTCTTTTGGTTTCTCACGCATCGATTGCTGCAATGCTTTGCTTGTTGGGGTTTTGAAATCTACGTTTGCTGGATCTGTGATGATCACAAATGTTGAGCGCAGTAGCTCCTACTTTTATACCAAAGACTGTAGAAAGAACATTTACTTATAATCTTATACTCCAGTACTCATGTTAGTTCTCACTCTCCAGTCTCCATCTCTTGATGTCACCCAAATGAGGATGGGTTCCCCTTTTGAGTCTGGTTCCTCTCAAGGTTTCTTCCTCATTACATCTGAGGGAGTTTTTCCTTGCCACATCAGGGATAAATGCACACCATTCACCTTCACTGTTGATTTCTGTAAAGCTGCTTTGAGACAATGTCTGTTGTGAAAAGCGTTATAGAAATAAACTTGAATTGGCTTGACTTGACGTTAAACAAACGACAGGTTGTCCAAAATTCTGCTGCTAGGATTCTGCCTGACCAGGTCTGGTCAGCAGATTTCTCCAGTTTTGGTGTCATTGCATTTGCTCCCTGTCAGATACCGGATTGTTTTAAAAGTTCTAATGCTGACCTACTGTATGAGGCCCCACATGGTACGGTACAGCATCTTATTATTTGACAGAGCTTTTAACTGTCTACCCTTCAAAACGAGATCGTCGTTCCTCTGATTCCCGTCTTTTGGTTGTTCCTCCTAGCTGTTTACGCTTTGGGCTTTTTCCCCGCACCAAAGCTGTGCAATTCTCTTTTCTCTTTTTATGTGATCTTTTTATTGTGATGTATTCTGTGATGTTAATATACTTATTTTATTTAGTTCTCTTTTTTTTCTCTTTTTTCTCATTACTATTATTTATTTATTATTCTTATTTTTTTTCTTCCATGCTGGAAAGCGCTTTGAGATGTTAGGCACTGTATAAAATAAAAATTTGGATTATATTATTATTATCTTTAACCCCTTGAGAGGAGCAGCAAATTGACAGTGGTGGGATTTGAACTCAAAACCTATTGATTAGAAGTATAGCATCATAACTGTTGAAATACCGTTTCCATGACATATATATATATATGAACGCAAACCGTGGTTCAAATTTATGGCACTCGTAGAACCTTGAACATTGCAGAGTTGAAGGATATACTTCTTAACAGGTTTCTCTGTGGTTTGTCAGAAATCTGTGACCTTTTTGTAACACTGACAGACTGAGCTTTAAAAGAGAAATTCAGTTTTATCTCTCATTAAACTCGTTTTACATTTCTTCTAACAAATGACACACAAAACTTCCTCCATTCTTTTTGTGCGCCAAACTGAAACTAATGAGATTAGAAATGACACTAAGCTGACGTTGTCAGATGAAAAGATCCAGCAGAAAACGCTTTATTTTTAACTGCTGGGTTTTTTTTCTTTCTAAGAAAACCAGCTGGAACTCACACCAACAGCTAAACAAAAAAAAAAACAAATAAAACTTACCGAGAACAGGCTAAAGAGAGGATAATGAAACACTATCCATTTCTTGTCCCTGTAGGCAATAAGAGGGACTTTGATCTTGCTGAGATACTGGGAGAAGAGGAGGATGAGAAACACAGTCCTGCAAATACAAAAGAGACTTCAGGAAAAAAAACATTCTTATAATTTTTTTATTTCTTCCCAGGAAAAGTCTGATTGGTCAGAAAGTGTGGATTAATTGTCCCTAAATAAATAACCAGGAAATAAATATTCATTTATCATTTCAATATATACTGATTTGCTATGCAGATCAGATGTTGGATTTGGTGTAACTGCTACTAGAACCTTAACTGTTGGCTGAAACCTCAACATTTGCCTCTTCGGTTAAGATATTTTCAAATATCTTGAGATCACAGTTGCCTTAACTGCTACCTTTTGATTGAACTGTACGGACAAAAATACTGGGCCACGTACATTTTCCAGTTATATGTGGTATTTTCCCTTCACCTGAACTCAGAGACTTAAACCCGTTCCAGCATGACAAAGCCCCTGTGCACAAAGTCAGATCCATGAAGACATGCTTTACATGGGTTGGAGTGGAAGATCTCCTGCTACAAAGCTCTGACCTCAAATATTTCACACAAATGCATCTATACTATTGTATGCCTCCAGCTTTGTGGTTACTGTTTGGGGAAGGAGCACATATAGCTGGAAAAATACCATAAAGTAACTACACTACTCAGATGGTTTGTTTGGGGTAAAGCCAGGCCAGTAACACCTCCAGAAAATGCTGACTTTGCCTTAGGAAATTGCAACTGATAACATTTATGACAAGTAAATAATTTTTTTTTGTAGAGTTTACAGTACAGTACTAAAGTACATATTCAATTCCCCATCAAACCATCAAAAGGAGAGAGTCAAAACCTCGCCATTTTTTGTTGGGTCATAGAACCGTGAGTATTGAGGTTGCACTGTGTATACTGTGTGTATATATATATATATATATATATATATATATATATATATATATATATATATATATATACACACACACAAGGTACAGTTACGGTACTGTAAATTGCTTTGCTTTGCTAAATTATGTATACAAACTCATACTGATCATTCTTTGAAGCTCGTGGGTAGGCTAGGCCATGTCTCGACTTACAATATATCAACTACCCATGCTATTAAATTTTTAAAATCAATAATATTTTTAATGCTAAAATGAAATCTGCTCCAGGCTATAAACTAAATGCAAAGCATTTGGAATGTGGTTTGATGACTCAACAATGTGAGTACAAAGTCCACACGGTCCATAATGAGGAAAAGGTCTTTTTCTCTTTAGTCCCCCCCTTATGCTAAGTGCACTCAGCTAAGCAATGCGCTGCAACATCGAAACATGCATTGAGCATAATGAATGGACTTCACTGATTGGCCTCAGGCTACGAGTCTACAGCGGGGACAAACAAACTCGCATGCACATCCACTCAGACAAAGGCGTGTGCACACAAAGGCGTACACTGCGATACACATACACACAGAGGCACCTGGAATGGAGGGCTAATGGGCTGGTAAATGGAGATGTGTAGCCTGCCGCTCAGTGAATGCTGCGCTCTGTGTTACACCTGGCAGACTTTTAAATGTTCTTTTATAGGTCATTAATGAAACAGGACAGACTGGAAAGCCGATCCTGATCTTCAGTAAGCAATGCTGAACTGATTGTACTTTCTTATAAGCTGCTGTCACTAGTATATAATGCTGTGGTGTTTGACAGATTTATGAATATCAGGTCATTAGCAGTGGTGCTGTTGGTTTAAACTGCCTCAAAGTCTCTGGTTAACATCAAGGAAATAACCAAAGGCTTCGAATGCCTTTTTCTTCAACATTCTTACTCAAAAATCTTCTTTTTTAACATGTAATTTCTTCCTCAAAATTGATTAATGGCTGCGTGATCTCCTGCGTCACCTTGAGCTGATTGCCATATCAATCATTTGCATCAGTATAAGTTAATAGGTCTAGATTTCACTTAAAACTACAGTTAACTCATGCTTAGAACGTGATTTTAGACTGAGAGAAATCTGAGCCAGAATCTAACTCCAACTAAGGCAGAGGTTTGAGACAGAAATCTCTTCAAGCTTAAACAGAAATCTGAGGCAACAGTTAACTCATTCTGAGGCAGGCATTTTAGACCACATTTAAGTCAACCTGAGGCAGAAATTTGAGATAGAAATCTCCTCATGATAAAGCAGAAATCTGAGACAGTTAACTCAAGCTAAACCCAAAAATTGAGGCAAGAGTTAACTTCTGCTAAGACATTTTAGACTACATGTAACTCAAACTGAGCCAGAATCTAACTCCAACTAAGGCAGAAGTTTGAGACAATGATTAACTCAAGCTGAGGCAGAAATTTGAGACAGACATCTCCTCAACCTGAGGCAAAAATTTGAGACAGAAATCTCCTCAACCTAAGGCAGAAATTTGAGACAGAAATCTCCTCATGATAAAGCAGAAATCTGAGACAGTTAACTCAAGCTAAACCCAAAAAATTGAGGCAACAGTTAACTCCTGCTGAGACATTTTTGACTACATGTAACTCAAGCTGAGCCAGAATCTAACTCAAACTAAGGCAGTTGTTTGAGACAATGATTAACTCAAGCTGATGCAGAAATTTGAGACAGAAATCTCCTCAAGCTGAGGCAGAAATCTAAGGAAACAGTAAACTCCTGCTAAGCAGGCATTTGAGACAGACATCTCCTCAAGCTAATGGCGGAAATCTGAGGCAACAGTTAACTCAAGCTGAGGCAGAAATTTGAGACTAAACCAAACTAATGCTGTGGCAGAAACAAAGTTTAAATGTCGGATTTAACTTGAGTTAACTGTGTCTCAGATTTCTGCCTTATATTTAATTAACTGTAGTATTTTCTGTTTTAGCATGAGTTTGGATCTGTCTGGGTTTCTGCCTCATTTGGAGGAGCTATCTGTCTCAAATGCCTGTCTCAGCATGAGTTAACTGTTATCTCAAATTTCTGGTTTAGCATGAGTTAACGGTGCCTCAGATTTCTGCCTCATTTGTCTTTAATTTCTGTCTTAGCATGAGTTTGGTTCTGTCTCAAATTTGTGCCTCAGCTTGAGGTAACTGTTTTCCTAAATTCCTACCTCAGCTTGAGGATCTTTTTGTATTACATTTTGGTCTTTGCTTGAGTTAATCATTGTTTAAACCTTCTGCCTTAGCTAGATTTAGATTCTTGCTCAGATTTCTGCCTCAATTTGATTTTCTTTGTCTTGAATATCTGCCTCAGATTGAACTAAATGTCACTATTTCTGTTTTAAATGGCCATGGTTACTTTCTTGGAGATTATACAGTACTGCATTCACTTCTTATGAGTAAACTTCTTCCTCAAACCTCCTGCCCTAACCTTACCTAGTGTCTCACACTACAAGCTGACTCACATAGCTGAAATGCCCCAGTGTGATCCTGACTTCTTCCCAGCTTGGATGAAGAGCGACAGACCAATCAGATTAATGGTTGGAGCGATAGACAGCGGGCCGATGAACTTCAACACAAATCCCACCAGCCCTGAGAGTCCGAGCACAACCTGAAGAAGCGATGCCACCAGGATGGCTCCCTGGATCTGGGAAAGGAGCATTCATTAAACACAAGCACTTCTTCTTACACCAATGATGGAAGGTTCTCAATCTCAGTGTAGTTTGGTTTATATTACAAGCCAAAAGCTTGGTCGATCTTGTGATGTAGCTCAAGAGAAAGTTTTCTCTCAGTATGGATTCTAAACCAACTAAACATATGTATGTTTCATTTCTGTTGCATGGTTCACTGATCTCACAAAGAATTCCTCAGCTCTCTCTCACTCTGAATGGGTGTGTGTAGGTCTTATTGGGTGTGTCCCCTCATGCCATGAGAGTGCCTTTGGGGTAAATCTGTAGTTCCACCTGTAGTATTATTCCAAAGTCGCATCCTTTGTACCTCTCCTGCATTGTGACTGCGATGTGTGCGGTATTCTAGCACTTAACTCGAAACCGTACGTTATTTGTGCTTCCCTCTGTTCTTCCTACAAACAGCTTCCACTTGTTTCTTGTTTACTGGTGGAAAGTTACTGTCACTATCAGCTCTTCACCTGTAAGTCATTTCGAATGAGACAAACAGGGGCCCTAGAGAGGGGGAAGTGAGGATGTTACACCGCCCCCTAGTGGAGCAAGTACAAGGCATAGTTTTTTTTGTGATTGTTAGCGAGCCCTGTTTTTCAATATCATTGTCTTACTATTAGTCATTAACCATTGGTTTCTATTACAAAAAATATATGAATATTTAGAAATATTGATAGATGTGTTAAAGAACCACTTCAGTACTCACTAAAATAAAAAAACTCACTTTCTAACCTTCTTTAGTTATTCACATATCACCGTGTAAATATTTATTACAGGTATTTATTTACATAAAAATCGTTACTGTATTTATTTAATAAATTACTCATTCACTCATTAAATTTTTTTTTTTTTTTTTTAATGACATCTGTTTAATTACATGCTTAATTAATTATTTATTTGGTGTAAATCCAAATTTCCACCCCCATGTTTGCATGGGTGGAAAATATCCGCAAATATTTTTCTGTTCCGGAGAAAAACCACGATATGAATCACCAGGTTAGATCGTATCTCTGTATAGAAAATAGGAGCATCTAAACAAAGTTGTTAACACGCCACGATGATGCAAGTAATCAAAAAACAAAAACAAAGACAACTTTTTTTGGACTCCTGGGTTGAAAGCATGCCGCATGTGTACCTCTCGTATGCGCATTTTCCACACTTCCTCAGGGTCTGTATGGGAAACAGACGCCACTGTGGTATTGAAGTCAGGGGTCACGCTACCCTTAGGGCATTTCCACTTGGGCAGTGCCAGGATAGCCAGCGTTGGTGTGACGAAAGTGAACGTTCCGCCTTGCAAGATCGGCAATCTAGACAAACATGATGATTTAGAATTTGTGTATAATATACCTTGTGTACATTAAATACCAAGGAGATCATGGGAAGCATGTGGAAGTAAATGAGCAACCTGGTCCCAATGGTGGTCTGAAGCATGGTGCAAATTCCTGATACGAAGAAAATGGTGGAGACCAGCTGGCTCTTGGCCGCGTTGTTGTCCTTAATGCACAACGGCTCTGCGAGGATTAAAGGGATGGCCAGGATCCCACCGAAAGCCAGTATGTAATGCTTAAATAGAAGACAGGGGAAACACTAATCAGCTCATGCAGACATTTGTTGAATAAAAACTTCAGGCTTGGCTCTAGAAGAGTTTTTTGAAGAGGTGATACACTATTTCTCTCTATTTTATGACTGAAATCGAGGTGGCTAATACGAGGCTCTGAGGAATTTCTCACTGACATCAAATTCACACACCCTTTTATTCGTAATCTCCCTGTACACCTTTTAGTCGAGGAGTATGACCTCTCTCATCCTGCATAACAGAACCTTCTCACACTTTACATGTAGGAGCAGATCTCTCATGTGTTCCTCTCTCAGTACAGGCCGAGCTGAGCTTCGTGAAGTTCTGGCTCGGGGGTCTGTTTCCCTCAGAATCAGGAAATAAAGATGGAGAAGAGCATGCGTGAAAGTGGCCACACTGGACTCATCTGCATCTACATACTGGAGCTAAGAAAGAAAGTGGAGCAAACAAACCTTTCTTTGACAATTTGGGCATAAAAACAATATTAAATACTGTAGGAATTTGCATCCAAATCACACTGAAAACATATACTGCAAGTTTAAGAGTGTTATGTTACAGAAAATAGTCATTTCAGGCTGCCAAACATTCGTCAACAACTGTGACATCATCTCAAACATTCCATAGTACGGGGATGTGAAGAAAATCAAGCTGCATCACTTGGAGTCACATGACTTCTACTGGAATGATGCTTTACTTCCATTTTTTTTGATGCTCTGATTGACATGGTCTTAAAATGTGTTACCATGGCAACACCACTTAAGATATGATCCGATTGTTTGGCGGATTTAGATAGATCATGCAAGTCAAACCTGGGGAACGTGATGGAATCTTCTTGGTCCATTTACATTCACAGCAACTTATCCAGAGCGACACAGATCTCATTTATACACTGAGAAGTAAAGAGGTTAAGGGCCTTGCTCAGGGGCCCAGCCGTGGCAACTCGGTGGTGCTGGGATTTAAACTTATGCCCTTTACAAAAAAAAAAAAAGAGGAGAAGTGAAAAAGGAATAAAAAGAAAGGAGGAGGAAGAGGAGGGAAAGGAGAATACAAATGAAGAAGTAGAAGAAAAAGAATAAGAAGAGATAAAAGAGAAGAATTAAGAGGAGGATGAATGTGAATAAGTTGGAATATGAAGAAAAAAAAGATGAAAGAAGAAGAAGAGCATAATGAAAAAAGGAAAAGAATTTGAAGTAAAAAAAAGAAGAGGAGGATGACTAAGAAGGAAAGGAAGAAAATGACATTGAGGAAGAAAAAGAATAGGAGGAGGAGAAGGTAGTGGAGGGAAGGGAGGAAAAACATAAGAAAAAAAAGATGAAAAAGAAAATGAGGATCAATAAAAAGAAAAACAAACGTATGAAGGATGAGGGAAAAGAAGATGTAGAAGAGGAAGAAGTAGTGGTACAGAAGAATGAAAAATAACAGGAGACTATAGAAAAAAGAGGATGATAAGAAAAAAGAAGAAGAAGAAGAAAAGGCTGAAGAAGAGGAAGAAAAAAGAAGAGGTCGAGGAGGCAGAGGTTGCACAAAACTACAGAGTGTAGAAACGACATTATAGAAAAGGAAATGAAAGGAAATGATACATTACATTTCTTACAGAAAATCACAGCTTTTACACAAACATCACAATAAGATTAAAGAATCATCATTTATTTCTTTTTATTCCTAAACATTCAAAACAAAACTTTTAAATTCCATTTGCAATTTTACAGAACACATTTTTTGTTTTTTTTCTATTATAAAATCAGTATTGTTCATTAAAACACCATCATCTCCTTGAGATATTTTTTCATTACACGCAGCAGAAGTGTTTTTTCAGATTTGTTCTCATTCTCATGCTGTTTAGTTTATTTATTATTATTATTATTATTATTATTATTATTATTATTATTAATTTTTGCTGAGCTCCAGTTTGACAGTTCCGATGGGTAAAAACATGGTGAAATGATGGATTCCAGTTTATGAGCAAAAAAAGCAAATAGTGGTTTGATCCAAAGGCAGGGGGGTAGTAAGTCTGTGTGTGTGTGTGTGTGTGTGAGTGAGGGGGGGGGGGGGGGGTAATAGGGTGAAATGTGCTCTCTGAGCTAGCATACTTTAAACAGATGTTTAATTTCAGCCATGAACTAATATTGTGTTTCCCTGGTAGCCTTCAGACAAACATTCATCTGGGCAGAAGACATCTCCTCTACAATGAAGAGTCAATAATGTTTTGCTAAAACGACTTCGCTTTAAGTAATTCATGTGCTTAGATTTGCACCGACTTTGCGCTCTAAACCAAAACTTAAACCAAAACAAATGATTCGAGTTGAACATCTTAGCAGAGCCATGAAGGATCTCTGCCAGAGAACCCATGTTAAGAATGTTCTGGAACAAACTTCGTCTGTGTTTTATTAGCATGAGTGTAACCAGATATTTAATTAGCATACAAAAAGCTTCAATAATGTAGAACAAATGTAACAATTTAATACTCAGAACCTTCTGAAAGCTTTTAAAAGCATCTAACTGTGTTCATCTTATTTTTATTTACTTTTTTTTTTTTTACCGCTGTTCAGGTTATATTCCTTTATAAAACACTCCATATCAATAACATCTGGGCTGAATTCTCACATCTGGGTGACACTGCATCCAGACAAGATGAGGAGAAGAAGAAACAAAGAAGAAAAAGAAGATGATAAAAAAAGAGGATAAATAAGAAGAATATAAAGAAAAAGAAGAAGAAGAATTGAAAGAAGAAGAATATAAAGAGAAGGGAAGAGAAGAGAAGAAAAAAAGAGATTATAAAAGGAAAAGAATTAAAAAGAGAAGAGAAGAGAAGAGAAGAGAAGAGAAGAGAAGAGAAGAGAAGAGAAGAGAAGAGAAGAGAAACAATTTTGATGAGAATATATTATAAGAGGAGACCAGAGAAGGAGAGAAGAGAAGAAAAGAGGAGAGAGGAAAAGAAAAGAAAAGAAAAGAAAAAGAAAAGAAAAGAAAAGAAAAGAAAAGAAAAGAAAATAGAATGCTGATGACACTCAGTTCATCTTTTCTTTCTCTCAGATACCACAGCTTCCGCTCGGATCTCGGCATGCTTGGCGGACATATCTTCATGGATGAGTGATCTTCAACAAAAACTCAACCCCAGCAAAACAGAACTGTTGGTGAAGAGAAGAGAAGAGAAGAGAAGAGAAGAGAAGAGAAGAGAAGAGAAGAGAAGAGAAGAAGAAGGAAGAGAAGAAGACAAGTCCTGCTTAATGCACACGCCCTTGTTGATGTTTTACCTCTTTTTTCAACACAATTCTTTTTTGTTGATATTTTAAAAATAGCTGTTTTTATGGAGCAGAGATCAGAGTGTAAATGAAACACTCCGACAGCAGCAGTGATCTGACTCAAGCCGTAAAGTGTCTCACGCTTCTGCACCAGACTTCATTCCAGTCGTCTTTCCCTCCATCCATTTATTTCTGCCTTTGATGTTCACTTTGTTTTTACATTTACTTCACATAACAGTTCAATAAAAGTGAATGATGTGAACATTTATGAATAAAAAAATAAATAAAAATAAATAAATAAAAAGCAAGATAACATTTTTTACAAAATAAAAAATATAAATCAGAATCGAATAACCCCATGGAAGATTTGGGATCAAAACAAAACAAAACAAAACAAAGGAACACTGAGTTCTCTTGATTTATTTTGGTCAGAATAAAAGGAAGTATTGGGACTTTTCCAGCCATATGTGCTTCTTCTCCAAACTGTTACCACAAACATGAAGGCACACAATTGCATAATACGTCTTTAGATGCACTTCAACTTGGAGAACCAAAGCCTGTTCCAGCATGACAATGCTAATGTGCACAAAGGAAGCTCCATAAAGATCTGCTTTACACAGGTTGGAGTGGAAGATCTCCTTCTATAGAGCTCCAAACCTATTGAACACCTTTGTGATGAATGTGAACACTGACTGCACCCCAGACCTCCTCACCTTCTCACCTACATCACTACCTGAATGAGCACAAATCTCCACAAAATCCAGTGGAAGATCTTCCCAGAAGAGTGGAGCTCATTAGAACAGCAAATCAGCCCCAAAGGTGGAATGGGATGTTCAAGAAGAATCGTATGGCCTACAAACTTTTGTCCATATGTATGAATGTATGAACATCAGTTTTGAAAAAAAAAGATTTAATAAAAAAAAAAAAACATTTTCCCGTCTGGAAAAAAAACAAACATTTAAGATATAATTTTAAATATACAGAAACTTCAATCAATTGAATTATTAATCCATGGACTTAAATATTTGTTCATCACTCTGTAGAGTGATGAACTCTGTAGACCAGCCTTTTGCGTAGATTTTATTGGCCGATTAATATTTTTTTTGAAAACAACATCATTATATCTACTTTGGCTTTAGCAATATCTAAGTGGTGCTGATGGAACAGCACCGTCCTGTGATTTCTCAAAAAACATCTTCCACTTTTGGAAGCCAGCCAAAGTCTGTTTTAATCACCCTTTCTTTAGAAATCAGAGCTTTAAACTTGTTTTTTCCTTTTACATAGTAAACACACACAAACCCATTTAGATTTCAGTTTAAATGTAGCCAAGAGTAACAATGAGGAACTACAAATATCTACAGATCATGCTCAGGTAGTTGCTCCTAATGGTATTTAAACCACAAATCAAAATCAAAATCAATCGAAGCTAACCACTGTAATCTGTCAAGATTCATAAAACAAAACTCGTGACTAGCTCGCTAACTCTGCTAATCATATAATGCTAACGCTATTGTAGCCAAAATCCACAAAAAATTTAATAAAGTCAAAATGGGATTTGTTTTATAATACAATATTGACTCAAAATCATTTTATTTCCATTTTTTCTTCGCTGGATTCTTTTTTGTGTGTTTGTGTTTCCTGTGTCGCAACAAGCTCTTGATTATGACCGCTAACTTTAAAAGGTCTTTTCAAAACAAAAGGGAAAAATAGTACAAACTCAGTGTCATATGGATTATTGAGAGATGATCATCAGATGCCTTTTTGAGAAAAACACAAGAAATTAATACATTAAAGTATGTTAACTTTGGGACCTTATATAGACACGTGTGCCTTTCCAAATCATGTCTAATCAGTTCACCACAGGTGGACCCCATTCTAGTTGTAGAAACATCTCAAGGATGATCAGTGGAAACAGGATGCACCTGAGCTCAATTTTGAGTGTCATGGCAACGGCTGTGAATATTTATTTACGTGATTTATTTTTCATTTTTTTAATACATTTACAAAGATTTTAAACAAAATTCTTTCATGTTGTCATTATAGGGTTTTGTTTGTAGAATTTTGAGGAAAATAATGAATTTAATACATTTTGGAATGAAGCTGTAACATAACAAAATGTGGAAAAAGTGAAGCGATGCGAAAACTTTCCAGATGCACTGTACACTCAGTTTCCCATAATGACAATGTAAAAACAGAATTCTAGAAATGTCTGTAAATTTCTTAAACAAAAAAACGAAGAACCTGAAATGTCACATGCATAAATAATTAGACCCTTTGCAACATCTTTCAAAAAAAGCTCAGTTTCCTTCCACTTCTCTTGTTTGTTGCTGAGATGTTTCTACACCTTGACTGCAGTCTATCTGTGGAAAAGTCTATTGATTAGGCATGAATTGGAAAGGCAGCAACCTCTATATAGAAGGCCTCACAGCTGACGATGCAGATAAGCAATGAGGTCAAAGGAACTGCCTGCAAAGCTCAGAGGCAGGATTGCTGCAAGACCTAGATCTGGGGAAGGCTACACAGAGCACAGTGGCCTTCATAATTCTCAAATGGAAGAAGCGTGGCACAACCAAGACTCTTTCAAGAGCTGATCGTCTGGCCAAACTGAGCAATCAGGGGAGATGGGCCTTAGTAACAGTGGTGACCAAGAACCTGATAGTCACTCAGACTGAGTTCTGGATATCCTGTGTGGAGATAGAAGTTCCAGAAAGACAACCATCACTGAAGCCGAAGCCCTCTAACGATGTGGGCTTTACATTTACATTTACGACATTTAGCAGACACCCTTATCCAGAGTGACTTACAACTGAGCAGTTGAGGATTAAGGGCCATGCTCAAGGGCCCAGCAATAGCAGTTTATAGGTGCTGGGATTTGAACCTATGAAATTCCGATCCAGAGCCCAATGCCTTAACCACTGAGTTACAACCTTTTCTTTATGGTAGAGTGGCTAGACGGAAGATTCTCCTCAGTGAAAAATCCCATTGAAGTCTGTTTGAAGTTTGCCAACAGGCACCTGAAGGACTCTCAGACTGTGTGGAACAAGATTCTTTGGTTTGATGAAACCAAGATTTAAATCTTTGGCCTCAATTTAAAACTTGAGTTCTGGAATAACTCAGGCCCTGCTCATCACCTGCCAACATTCTCATCAGTGAAACATGGTGGTGGCAACATCATGCTGTGGCAGTGTTATTTTTGCAGTAGGGACTTGGAAGATTACTCACACAGTACTCAAGACTTCAGTTTGGGCCACAGGTTTACCTACATAACAATGACCCTAAACACACAGCAAAGACAACACAGGAGTGGCGTAGGGACAACTCTTTGAATGTTTTAAAGTTGTCCAGCCTACTGAACATCTCCAGAGAGACCTAAAAATGGCTCTTCACCAACACTCCCCCTCAAACCTGCCCCAGCTTGAGAGGATTGCTCCGAAGAATGGCTGAAAATCCCCAATTCAGGTGTGAAAAGCTTGTTGCGTCAAACCCAAAAGGACTTGAGGCTGTAATTGCTGCCAAAGCTGCTTCAACTAAGTACTGAGTAAAGAGTCGGAATATTTATGTACATAAGATATTGTAGAATTCTGTTTTCTTTTTGTCATTGTGGGGCACTGAGTGAAGATTAACGGGGGGAAAATCATAACATTACATAACACTGAAAACAGTGAAGTGGATCTGAATACTTTACTATAATATTTTTTACCACTTTGGAGCAAACATTATTCAAAGGTAATAGGGATTTAAAAAATACCTTGTTAAATGACCAGGGAGAACCTTGAAATCTGCAAAAACATGGAGAGAGGACTGGCAGAAAGTTACTGACATGATATAAATTTTACATCTTTGTTACAGAGCCATGTCCAAGCTGCCACAGGACCCACAAAAACTAAAACCAAAAAGGAAACTGAACTTAATTTTAATTATTACTTTTTTGTTTGCAGCTTTAACAATGGATAATTGTTCTAAGGAAGATTAAAAAAAGATCCAAAAGTACACTATCATGCTGTGCTGAAGGATCCCATCTATCCCACATTACACACTGAATTTGGGAAACTCTCCATATTATTCCTGTTACTTCCACATCAGGTCACCTGCATAAAAATGGAAAGAGGAATGGCTACAACAGACTTCCTGTATCACCTCCGTTTATAGAACCATGATCTAATCCTGCTAGGTAAACTAACCTTGCTCCTGATCAGGCTTGATCTTACTGACCTGTTTCTATAACAACTCCAAGATGAACTCCTGAAACATGTCAAATAGTAAAAATCTATTCGAGCTAATTGAGTAAGAACGGGTCCCTGATCAAGAATTACAAAGACAAAATCAACAAAACCTGAGGCCCATAACAACAAGCATGGAAAACAAATGTGAGACAATGAATGCAGAAGGGTCTATACACCAGTTATAATCAAGGTGACATGTGACAAACAAGGAAGTGCAGTGGCTGTTGAGTAATATAGTGCTTAGGCTTGACACAGGGGAATCCAATATTTTGAAAAGAAGTCCATTTTAGCTGACGATAAATCGAACACAATACTTGATGACTTTACAAATAAAACCTGCATCACTTTGTTCTATTATTGTACAGCATTTTGTCATTGTTTGGATATGAGAGAAAAGTAGGCCTTCATGAAAATAATTCAGGGGTAAAAACCTTTCATACACACAACATGTGGTTTGAGCCAAAATTGTGCTGCAAGGAAATCAAAATTTATTTACATTTGAGGAATTTGGCAGACATTTATCTCATGTTAGCATCTGAGCAGGGTTGGATGGTGAAGACTTGGCAGTGCTCTGGTTTTAACTCATGACCTTCTAATCAGTAGCCCAACATCTCAACCACTAACCACTATCCACTAAGCTACCACTGCCCTGGGGGGTCAGTCCATTTCTGTCAGCTTTTGGCAAGCTTCATTGTTTTAAATCTGATGTGGCCAGCTTTAGGAAGCCAGTGGGAGGGAATGCAGCAATGGGACAATCTGGGAGAACTTGTTTAACATGAAAACAACATTTGCATTTATGGCATCCAGAGTGACTTACAACTGAGCAGGTGATTGTTAAGAGGCCTTGCTGAAAGGCCTAACAGGACCCATTCGATCTTGTGACATTCTGATCCAAAGTGAACCACCTTAACCCGTAAGCTACCATCTCCCACAATTTGCATTCTGGATCATTTGCAAGGGTCTGATGACATACAAATGGAAAACAAATGGACAAGTTGCATTTTTTTAAGTCTGAGTATTAAGAACTGAACAAGTGGGTGATGTTGGAGAGGCTGATATTGATTTCTGATATTGTAGATGAGAACTATGCAATATAATTGGCACAATGTGATTCATTTGTGCACAACTTCCCCAAGGTTGCATACACCTGCCCAAGTTCTCCCACCCCACCCCACCCCACGGCTGCGCTCTCTCCACTGGCTTCCGGTAGCTGCATGCATCAGATTCAAAACACTGATGCCTACCTACAAATCCAAAAATGGGCCACCAACCTCTTACCTCAAAGACCTAATCACTCTTTGCACCATGCTATCTGAGATCATCTACCACTGCTCAACTGGTCCCACCCAGTTTGCTTTGTCCTTGTTTATATTTATTTGTAAAGAAATCCTCTCAACAGGGTTGTAGTCTGATGGTATCTTAAGTTTGTAATCTAGCAAACCAGTAATCATTTATTAATTGATAGAGACTTAAAGCACTTTTGTATGTCTCTCTGGATAAGGGTGTCTGATCAATGTCGTAAATGTAACTGCACACTAACAGTTGGAGGGATCCTGAAGATCATAACACGAGGATGCATCTCCTGGTATATACGGTATTTCAAGCTTGGTGGGAAATAGTTGCTGTTGATGAGATGCCATCCATGCTAGACAAGTTGAGAACCTTAAAACTTTAGTATCTGGAGCAGGAGGAGTTGTGTTTAATTAGCAAAGCAGGGGTATGAAGAGCCACATGAAAATAATGAATTTCCCTCTGGGGTGAATAAAGCAATCTAATCACAGAGAGATAACCAATCATTGAGCTGTGTTGGACAAAAGTAGAGTATCTGCAGAGACCAATCACATCCATGTCACTTGGTCTAATTCTTTAACACTGGAAAACTGCAGCAGATGTTCTTTAATTCTAAAATACACTATATTGCCAAAATACCTTTCCTGCCATATGTGGTTCTTCACCAAACAGTTACCACAAAGCTGGAGGCATACAACTGTACAGGATTGTTGCCCATTTTACCCAACTGATCACAGAGAAAGAGGAGGTGGTAGCTTAATGGGTAAAGCATTGGACTTTGGATCTGAAGGTCATGAGTTTGAATCCAAGCCACACCAAGCTGGCCCCTGAGCAAGGCCCTCAACTCCATAACTGCTCAGTTGTATAAATAAGATAAATGTAAGTTGCTCTGGATAAAGGCATCTGCCAAATCCAATAAATGTAAATGCAGAAAGACTAAACTCTCACTAGTGTCAAGATGAATGGGTGGACCAATTAGGAACAGTCACACAACAATATACCTATGTTCTAAGATCTCTCGAGAGTCCAACAGATGTTCTACAAATCAGTAGTATAGTGCCTCAACAGCTACTGGTTTAAAAGATCAGTTTTAAAAAGACAAAGCTGTGCTAGGACTTGTCATTGTGTCTGCTATGAATGGAGACTTGGAGTGCCCGAGGAACTTCCTTAAGAGCATAACACAAAACTGTATCCGGCATAGAATCTGTTGTCAATTGTGTAACGAAGTCTGCAAGGTACTAAAGCAACGAGAGCTCGCTTTCAAGAAACTGTTTAACAAAGTGGCAAGAATAACTGATTTCTTAAATATGACACCAGTTGGAGTCACAAAGAACAGACAGCTTTAAAGCTCTTGTCAGGGCAAGCATAAGAGGGATTCCATAAAAGACAATTTGTTTGTAGTTGACACACAAGTAGATGGCAGGTTCCGGCAAGACCGTTGCTTTACTGATAATTTAGGAAATATGGTTATTAATGAGAAAGTTTATATCGCACTTAAAAACTGATCCTCTATTGTCTTATCTATATTCAGTCAAATACAAGGTGTACTTCCATTCATTTAACTGTAGAATGGTATGTTGTAGGTCTCAATTTTTACTTTTAACTTAAGTGTCGAACTCGCTCCTGTGCCCTCAGTTATACATGCGTAATTACATATCTAACCAAGAATAAAGATTGTTGCATGCATGACAACATGAAATTATTTTAAATGGCAGTGTTGACATAAGAGAAAGTGTGTGTATGTAAGACACGAGAGTAAATTTCTAACATATCAACGCCCCTCTCCCATCGCTAATAGCGACGGTGCCTACGTGCTGTAGACATCATAAAACATCATTTGTTTTCTTTTTTAAAGCTATAAGCCAATATGTCTGGCATTAGTTGTGAATGAAGTGGCATTGCATCCAGGGTTTATTATTGGCTCAAAAAGCAGGGTGTTTCTGAAACACACTCCGGAAACAATGCAACCCTGACCAGCATGAAGCACTTGATCTTTTATTGATTTCTCTTTATTTCTCTATTGTTTTATTATTACTATTATTATTATTATTATTATTATTATTATTATTATTACTATCAAATCTGCCTTCCTTCAAATTCAAGTTGTGTCACCTGCACATATTTGCTGATCCTTTAGCACTGTGTTGCTCACCATTTGTTCTACCAGACAACATCTGGAGCTTGAGCTTTATCAGGTGCAGCATCTATTTTGGAAAATTTTCTCCTCCCAAATTCTTAATGCATCTCAATCCTTTTTTTCAGCTTCATCTTTTCACTTTTATGCCAGATATCATTCTCAAATGTTGAACCTGGTCTTTTTTTTTATTTTTCAGATGACTGACTTCAGTGCCTACACTACTTGGATCTGCCAGTTTCATCATAGTGCCCTGCCTCTCGATATGGGCTTCTCTTTGATTGCAGCCGGGGAGGCTTTCAAATCAATCCCTGCAAATCCATGACATTACTGAGCAACACAGGAGTGTAGAGTATGGATTTGAAGTGTCGTCAATGTAAACAGTGCTACAATGGCTCAGTGCCACAAGTTGCATTTAATCGCCCATCACTGCACACCTCAACAACAATGAACTGTACTAAATGTATATTCAGTGATGAGGATGAGAATGGGTTCGCTCTTAAGTCTGGTTTCTCTTAAGGTTTCCTTCCCATTTCATCTCAGAGATTTTTTTACCACAGTCAGGACTGACTCACTCTTTCTTTCGGCTTCTCCCATTAGGGGTCGATACAGCGGATCATCCGCATGTTTGATTTGGTACATGATTTTACGCTGGATGCCCTTCCTAACGCAGCCCTCCACATTTATCTGGGCTTGGGACCGGCACTAAGGCTTGTGCAACCCTAATAGCTGGAGTTGGTTCCCTGACCGGGGATCAAACCCGGGCCGCAGCGGTGAGAGCGCCACATCCTAACCACTAGACCACCAGGGGACAGGACTGACTCACTGATTAGGGTAAAACTTACAAGTATAAAGAACAAACTCATACATTCATTATTACCACTTTATCTTTGTAAAGTTGCTTTGAGACAATGTCCATTGTTAATAGCGCTCTACAAGTACAAATAAATTTAATTGAATCGACTACTCTGACAAACATCTGTGGCAATCTGGATATGATTTCTAAAATGTCTGTAAAATGTTTAATTAACATTCAATATTCAGATCACAACTGATCAACCAGCATCTGATCCACGGTGTATTCTTTCCTTACACAAGGCATTCCAAGGATAAGCTTTTGATCCACCATGATCCTAACCATGATACGGCGTTTCCTGTAAATGAATTAACGAGTGAATAAATACTGTATTGGTCAAACCACATTCAAATTATTTACATAAGTTCTCCCATTGTTTTGAAAACTTTAGTTTAAATCCTTCAGCCTGATTAATGACGAGGTTGTTGCTTTTGGAGCCGTGCCTTTCAAATCAGCAAATTCTGGTTTAAGGCTCCATGCTACGACCTCAGTTCAGCCAAGACACATATGTGAACATTGTAAATGCGAAGGATATAAACACAGCACATAATTGTTTGCACCTGAGCATTTGTAGCATAAAACAACCTTTTTTTTATTGCTAAATAAACATGTTGTTTCTAGGAAAAAGACGTCTAGAAAATTTTTTTTATACATTTGATATGGCATTAAGCCTTGGTTGCAAAAAATGCAAAAAAGTCACCTTTTGCACAAAGCAGTTAAAATTGTCCTCATTCACGTAGGTTAAATAGGTATCTCAAACTAGTGCAGAATCTTGAAAATTAAATATTTAATACAAACTCGGACCTGAATGGTCTACAGCTTTTATTACATTTTCAATGGCATTTAGGACTGCAATTGTCCAACTTTTTCAGAGAAAGTCAGGTCAAGTCAAGTCAAGTCAAGTCAAGTCAAAAAGCTTTTAGTGTCATTTCAAACATATAAAGGTGACGCAGTACACAGTGAAATGCAACAACGTTCCTCCAGAACCCTGATGCTACATAAAACAACATTAAACAACAATCACAGAACAGAAAACACAGGGCCAATGCCTAGTAAGTGTCCTCGCCACATAAAGTGCATGTGTGCAACCTGGTGCAAACAGTGCAAAGACGATAGCTCCGCAAGTGAACCTGTTGTAACGAGATGAAGTGAACAGTAGCAAAAATGTTAACAAAAGATATTTGCAAAAGAGCAAATAGCAGCAATCCAAAATAAACAAAAATGTGCAAAAAGGGCAGAAACTCTGTTGATATGGGGACATGAGTTGAGTAAAATGAGTTTGGTGGGAAAGGGTGGAGCTGAGAAAAGAAATGAGTGATAAGTAATGACACCTGTTCTGTGTTACAGTGAACAGCAGCAAGGATTAAACAAGTAAAAGAGCTATGAGCTGCACCCATACAGCACTTGATGATGCTCAGTGAACTTGGACACCCATCTTCATTCTGACCATGTCCCCACCAATCCAGGGATTCTCTGTAACATGGGAAAATTTCCATCCTGGTTGAATTTTGTAACTGGATAAAAGTTGTTGAGGTCTGATTCTACATAATATGTATAATATTTCTGCATCATTTAAAGATTTCTTACAACAATTTCAGCTGCTTTAGACCAGATATTTTTCAAGCCTAATCTCTTCTACTTGAGCAGCCTAGGCCTAATATCATCCACTGTTTATTTTGTTCTTTTTGTTTTGTTTTTTCACCCTGAAAACATCCTGGGTTTTTTTTTTTATCAAGTTTACTTAGCAGTTGAAGCGACATAAATGTTTTATGCACCAATGCAATGTTCAGTTGGAAACAATTATACGCTGTTGTTATCTTCTTTGCGTTTACAATGTTCTGAAATGTGTCTTGGCAGGAGTCCGGTAGGAGCATGGAGACTAAATGACAGAGAGAATTAGGTGATTTGGAAGGCATTAAAAGGAATTTAGTACCAGGAATGAAATTAAGGGTCCAAAATGCATAGATAAATGTTTTTTATGCTTTACTTGTTCTTCAGTTCTCACACTGGCAGTTATTATTTATTAATTTAATAATTCATTCTGACCAGGAATTATATCCTGGCTATGGTCATGAGGGATAAGATGCCATTTAAATAGTAGAAATCATATCCAGGATGCCACAGATGTTAATAAGAGTAATGCAGGCATTGATGTTAACATCATCTGAAAACATCAGTTCAAGTGCAAATGTTTAGAAACAATTTTAGAAAAACAAGAATACATTGAAATTATAATGCATATTTAAAGCAATGAAACAAGAAAATTACAATTAAAAATGGGTTTAAAGAAAAAAGGACCTTTTTGTGTGGACGAAAATCATTTACCCCGCTGGCATCCATCTTGTTCCATTTGTGAACCTAAAGAAAACCTATGAATTCTCGCATACCTAACATGCACCTGCAGTCCTGGTTGCACATTTATTGTATTTATTAAATATATTGTCTTGGCATTGCCTCACTCAGTTGTGTTCCCTCTGTAGACGCATCAGAACGGGATCACTACAAGAACGTTTCGTAGAAGTATGAAGCGTTTCCAGTTTGGGAAATTATGACAGTTTTATGTTTGATACTTACAGCACATTTGTACCTCTGTTGCCAATAGCGATAAAAGAGA
The DNA here is from genome assembly GCA_039877035.1 of Silurus lanzhouensis. Lineage (NCBI taxonomy): Eukaryota > Metazoa > Chordata > Actinopteri > Siluriformes > Siluridae > Silurus > Silurus lanzhouensis. Next base: position 764,575 of record JBCEWE010000518.1, read on the forward strand.
GCTGGTGAAAAGGTTATAATTTACTCGCATGTCTTACACACGCTGTAATTTCAAACGATTTCATGTTGTAATGAATGCGACAATCTTCAGTCTGTGTTAGATTACACGTATATGGCCAAGGGCACAGGAGAAAGTTAGATACTTCTTCTTCTTCTTTCTGCTTCTCCTATTAGGGGGCGCCACAGCGGATCATCCGTCTCCATACCTCCCTGTCCTCTACATCTACCTCTTTCAAACCATCTACCTGCATGTCTTCCCCTCACCACATCCATAAACCTCCTCCTTGGTGTTCCTCTTTTCCTCCTTCCTGGTGTCTCCATCCTCAGCATTCTCCTACTGATATACCCCATGTCCCTCCTCTGCACATGTCCAAACCATCTCAATCACACCTCCCTCACCTTGTCTCCAAAACATCCTACATGTGATGTCCCTCTAATAAACTCATTTCTAATCCTGTTCATCCTCATCACTCTTAATGAACATCTCAGCATCACCAAAATACGTCAGATACTTGTACATATATGCGACAAATATTTCAAAATTTTTTCAAAGTTACAAAATTGGCCATTTTTACACACACACACACACACACACACACACACACACACACACACACACACACACACACACACATTCTTAAAAAAAGTGTAATTGCGAATCATAAAAGATGAGGTCATCAAGGTATTTTAGAAAAATATAACAATACCTTATAAAAAAGGTTTTGTTGTAAAAGGAACAGGTAAATATATCAATATGTGAAACAGTGAATTCTTTCGGCTTCTCCCATTAGGGGTCGCCACAGCGGATCCTCCGCACGTTTGATTTGGCACGTTTTACGCTGGATGCCCTTCCTAATGCAACCCTCCCCAATTTATCCGGGCTTGGGACCGGCACTGAGAGTGGCTGGGGATGGTTCCCTGACCGGGAATCGAACCCGGGTCGCAGCAGTGAGAGCACTGCGGCTTAACCACTAGACCACCAGGGGACCTAAAATGTGAAACAGTGAATAATTTGTGTTATTATCAGCGATGTGTCCTATCAAAACATCTTCAATCTTCCTCTTCTTCTTCTTCTTTCGGCTGCTCCCATTAGGGGTCACCACAGCGGATCATCCGTCTCCATAACACCCTGTCCTCTACATCTGCCTCTTTCACACTAACTACCTGCATGTCTTCCCTCACCACATCCATGAACCTCCTCCTTGGCCTTCCTCTTTTCCTCCTACCTGGTGGCTCCATCCTCAGCATTCTTAAAGTACCAACCCTAACCTCTACTCTCCTACACTTCTCCTTTCCCTGCCGTCTCTGTAGACGTCTTCCTCCTCTCCTTCTCCTCCTTCGGCCAACAGTAGCCCAATTTCCACCGGTACCCTATCGGCTAACAATACCTGTGGCGGTCGTTGTTAACCCGGGCCACAACCGATCCAGTATGAAATTCTCATTTGTGATCCGCATATTTGATTTGGCACATGTTTACGCTGGATGCCCTTCCTAACGCAACCCTCCACATTTACCCGGGCTTGAGACCGGCACTAAGAGTGCACTGACTTGTGCATCCATAATGGCTGGGTTCAAAACATCTTCAATAAAGGCTGAAATTATTACAGTGTTCTGTCTTTTTTTAATTGTACATTTGCAACAACTGGATAATTTGTATTATTTTGGCCACTGCCCCTCAAAATGTCTGTGCACGGTCCTGCCTGTAAGTAAAATCCCCTGTGATAAATACACTCTGTCATGTTAGGAACTGGCCAGTAGCCACTTAAAAACCAAGACCGTGATTCATTTTTTTCAATCAATTCTCAAAAGTTGCTTATCCACACTGAATCGTCTGAAGATGCTCACTTTCCTGTACGCTGTGGGACGCTTCATTCTGCGTTTATTTATTTACGGCTCTTTGAAACGTCTAATGACTAAACTTATGTCTGCGTTTTCAAAAGGTAAATTTATTAGCGTAGTCATGGCCTAAAGGCCTAGATTTGCATCAGACACAGCAGATATATGTGTTGATTTTATCTAACACTTCAGCCATGACAGCGAAAACACAGGCAATACAATCTGCTGTGGCTCCTAAATGCGAAAATCTTTCGCACTATAGCCTGTTCAAATATTATTTTTAACATGAGACGAATAAAATGTGGCGGCGAGCCATGTTTTCACACCTGTGGTGCAGAATTGAGGGGTCTTAAGGGTACAAATATGGCACATTTTACTAAACAGACAAATCAACTTTACCGTCGCCAAGCTGCCACTTTTGGGCCCCTGAGCAAGGCCCTTAACACTCGGTGCTCCAGGTGCACCGTACCATGGCTGAGTCTTCGCTCTGACCCCAGCTTCCGAGCAAGTTGGGAAATGCGAAGAAGTAATAAAGGCTGTTCAAACACATCCTAAGTAGCTTCCCCAATAAATTGTGCATACCTCCTTTAAAAAATACACCTAAAGAAAAAAGTTCATGGAGTGTGTCCTAGAAAAGCAGCAACTAATAAAAAATTATTCAAAACCTAGGTAACCTTCTTGACCTGACTTTTAATTTTGCTATAAAAATGGATCTCTATTTATTGTGTTTCACATTCAGGTCATTTTAATTTCCCATAATCACTTCCATCTTGAATTAAATCAAACTGGTTTAATAATTGTTTTGTTATTTCCGGTTTTCTTGGCTGTCAGAACATAAACGGTCCTGTCAGACAGCCCACTTATCAGAATGATAGATTAGCAATAGACTTGACTAAATAACTGGAGGGTTCACAGGCCAGAAAATGTGTTTGCAGCTGTACAGGTTGTTCACCCAGCAGGCAGGAGATATTTCTGCTGAGAACAGATTTTTATTTGACAGGTGAAAAATTACATTTCTAAAGCAGTTGTCAAGCCGTAACACAAAGCACACTGGATAGTATCCAGTGCACCGCTCGGCCCCCAGAATACTCAATTATTTTTCTAATTTTTAATCTTCTTTAAGGAATATGCAACATTCCTGGCCCTACATTCTCCAACTGCCTGGTGTAGTTTCTCCTTCAGGTCCTAAAGGTCATTAATGTCACTAAAGGTCCGTGGTGAACAGTAAGGAAGTAAATGTAATTCGTTATTGTACTTAAGTAGTTTTTTTTACGTATCTGTACTTTACTGAAGTGTTGCCATTTGGGAAGACTTTCACTGTAACTTCACTACATTTCAAAGTCAAATCTCTTACTTTTTTTTCAACTACATTTTGCAAAATCAGTCGTTTGTTTTTATTTATGAGGATTAAAAACTGGTCAAACACACAGCGAGTCACCAATCAGAGTCCAGTGCACGCTCTGTTTTAAACTTGTTTTGATTAGCGCTTGGTGTACAGTCAAACCCCCGATAACTCGCGCCTCGAAAACTCGCAACTCTGAAACTTTGTGGGTTCTCATTTGGAACCTCACTAACAGCAAGTTGTGGATTATCTTAAAATTCAAGGGAATCCGCAGGGGACAGAATGTCCAGGAACGTTGGGAATAACATTTGAAACTATGTATTTCAAATACTGTACACTTTTACGTTTATAAAGTGACATAATGTTCGATTGTTGGGGCGACCTGAAAGCTAAACCTGGATTTTTTTTTCAATGTCAAATAATTTTGAATTGAGTTTTTGTTACAGGATTCCATGAGGTGAAACACTCTACAGAGCGTTCCTTGTCTGTGCAATACAAGAGCTATGGTATTATTAAGACAGACTGTTAGCAAGGAAGAACATTGGTTATGGTTCTGGGTTACTGATTAGAAGGTTGGGAGTTCAAACTTTGGTATCACCAAGCTGCCACTCCTGGGGCCCCTGAGCAAGGCCCTTAACCCTCAGTGCTTCAGGGGTGCTGTATCATGGCACATGACCCTCTGCTCTCACCCCAGCTTTTTTTCTGGGATATGCAAAGAAAGAATTTTACTGTGCTGTAAAGTAAAAAAAAATAAAACACATTTCTCTCTTTTTTCTTTCTGAGCCTCAGACTAAATGTTCATTTGTCACAAAGAAAAGATTTTGGAGACTAAACAGAGCCTGACTCACTGGCTGGTAGATATCATCTTGCTCTTTAAGTGGCTGGTCTTCACCCATCGTTTATCCAGATATCCAGTGACTCAGCTGTCTAGAGGAAGTTCATTCCCCTAAAGGGAAGTTCAGGGGAAGTCCAGCACTTGATGCCAGAACAGTAAAGAGTCTTGATGTATATCTACCCATTACCCTGAGAGATGGTGGGACAGTGGAGCAGTGCTAGAAGATCAGAGGAAGCGTGGTGCAGTGCGAGAAGTGATGAGTAGTAATGGAAGTATTAGGAAGTCTGAGTTTCTGTGCCAATATAACAACTTAGTAAGAACTCAGGGAAGAATTTCCAGAGAAAGATGGAACATGACAATAAAATTTATTGCAAGAACTGCCTACTTTATTTGTCACTTTTGTTACTTTTGTCGAAAAGACTCAGCATGCATACACATGCATCTGGAAAGGCACCACGGTGGTTCAGTGCCCTTGGCAATTATCCTTTGTTAAATACCTAAATGAAGCCAAGTCTTAGTCTCAAACAACATAATTGTTTTCAGTGCCAATCTTAAACCGGTCTCACTTTCATTAGGACTGGAACTGATACTAGTTGTCTAGACAACAGCCCGACTTTCACACTATCACTGTCGGGCCCATGATCAAGGCCCTTAAACACATTGGTGGACACAAACCATGTATTTGAGTTATAGTAGAAATGTTGCACTTGAGTAAAAGTACAAAAGCATTTGCTTTCATATTTTCAGCACAACAATTCATTAATATAATGATGACACTGATTGATATCTATAAAAAGCCCAAAACCTTCTTTTCAACTACTTCAAAATAATGACACAAATAAAACCATGTGTGTGGTGGTGAGTTCGAGTCTGGACTTCAAGTCTTCCATCATTTATTCTTCTCTAAATGTTCTGCTTGATGTTGAACTGATGCTGAACTGTATGTTGGTGATCAGTAGATACACCAAGTGCCAATCAGAACAAGTTTAAACCAGAGCGCAAACTCGACCCTGATTAGTGGATTGCTGGGTGTTTGACCAGTTTTTATCCTCATAAATAAAAACGAACAACTGATTTTGTATAAAGTAGTTATGTAAAAGATGCACAAAAAAGCTACTTAAGTACAGTAATGAATTACATTTACTATGTTACTGTCCATCACTTGTTAAACACGATGTAAACTTTTAGCTCAGTTGTAAGCTGCTTTGGATAAAAATGCAGATGAAAGAAATAAATGCCTACGTATTTATGACTTTTGCAGCTTATGCAGTTGTGGTCATGGGTATTTATGTGTTGTAATGTTAATGTGGCTTAAATCGATTTGAACTCTTCATGATGAATCCAAAAGAGATAGCAAACGGTGTTGAGTGTTTTATTGAAACGAAGATTCACAGGTCAAATGAAGGTTTTCAACAGATGGAACTGCTAGTCAATGGTCACCTAGATCCCCCACCTAGATATCATGCCCTGCCAATTTTTTTACAGTTGAAGCATCAAACATGAAGTGTGCACCACTGGTGAGCATTGATCATTTGTGTCAGCTGGATGTTTTTGGGTTAAACTAAAGCATGTAATAAACTGGGAAAGAACAAGGCTTTTGTGTTCAATTGATTGCTAGTTCTATGTGTCGTTGTCACAAATGTCAGTTATCGAATTACACTAAACCTTTGTTTTGTTCTGATTTCAATCGAACACAATATGACAGTGATATTTATTGCAAAAACTGTCATACAGTAGGTTTTCTCTTTATTTCCTTTGTTGAAAAGTCTGCATGCACACACATGCAGTGATTCTCAGTGCTCTTGGCTGCCAGCCATATTTTCACTAATATATTTCCAGTTATTATCTCAATTATACATCTACATATTCTGTCATGATAGAAACAATATTTCCTATCAGCGCCAGAATGTCCCTTACTGGTGTCCCCCTGATTTAACGTCCTACTTCACATTTGTGACAGTAAGTTTAATCCAAACATGGATACGGCTGATTTGTTTTGCTGCCAAGGAAGACCTCTTAGACAGAAACGACCTGCTGTGGGAAAAAGAGATGAAGACAAGTGTCTTTTTCTCCTGAGAAGACCTGTGCACCATAAAGAACACCATTACTTCTCACAGCCTAGTTATGGGCGTCATTCCATGTGAGTCACATCAAAGACTCGCGCAAAATGAAGGGATCGTCAATAATTGCTTCTTGCAGGACAATACGATGGGATTACTTCTCTGAAGACAAGAGAAGAAAGCCACTGATTTGAGGTGTACATTGCTCTTCTCTCTTGCTTCGCAAAGGATGTCAATCTCCCTTCTGGCATTTTAGAGGCTGTTGCTCCACAGTCTGGTTTAGTGAAGGATACCACTTGCTCCTCTGGCTCCAGGTTGATCTTTGCTTTTCCCACTGGTGTTGCAGTGCTTGTCGCATCACACTCATGTACTGCCCTGAGCTTTGCACCACTCAGCAGTGATGTGGGGGAGCTTTTATTGCTTGGATGTTATGTCTCATTCTTCACCATCATAACCAGGGCCTCTAAAGACACTGTTAATGGAGCAGAAACATCTTTTCTGACTGCCCACAACTCACTTTAACTGTGTTTAGCTTTTTAGGAACAGCATGTGGACAGGGTGGTTCTGTCATGGTAGCACCCAAATGCCACAGAAATACATTTCTCAATCGCCCCACCCTCTCTTGTTGTACCAGGATATTTTGTATTCCTGTTTTGCTGTTAGTTCCATAGTCTTGCTCTGAGATTGCACGTTTTGCCTGACGTCTCTGGGTCAGGCCTTTGATTCGTGTTTTTGCTCTTTCAATACTGGTCTGCACTGTTTATAAATAGATCTGCATTCGCATTCACTGCTGTCGAGTCCACATTCATGACAAAGTCCTGCATCTCCCAAAATATATTGTGGCTCTCATACATAATTAATGTTTATATGAAGTCATTTGGATTCTGAAACACTGTTAAGTGTTTCTGCTCAACAGTTGTTTCCTGTTTGTCCGTTCTGTTTGGCTCAGATGTTTGAAAAACAGAAATGTCTATCTTTGGGCCACAAATCACAAATCTGAATAGACAGAAGATGCTGAATAATTTAAGCTTTCTGACATCTTCAGGATTTGGTGCATTCTAGATTGTCTATGATATTAGAAGCTTTTTTTTTTCTTAACTTCAAAAGAGAGCACAATGAAAAGCTGATGAAGGAACAGCTGATTACATCTGCTTTATCATAAATCATAACTTGCCTCAATTATTCTGAACTTAAATATAAGTGAATAACGATAATCATATGTTGCTGAGTAATGCATTTTGTTTATAAAGAAGTATAGAGAAGGTCAAAAAGAGTTGATTGTGTGTTTGTGGATTTAGAGAAAGCATACAACAGGGTGGAGAGAGGAGTTGTGGTATTGTATGAGGAAGTCAGGTGTGCCAGAGAAGTATGTGAGGGTGGTGCAGGACATGTATGACGACAGTATGACAGCAGTGAAGTGTGGAGTAGGTTCACTGGTTCAATGTGGAGGTTGGACTGCATCAAGGATCGGCTCTGAGCCCTTTCCTGTTTGCAGTGGTGATGGACAGGTTGACAGATGAGGTCAGACAGGAGTCTTTCTGGACTATGATGTTTGCAGATTATATTGTGATTTGTGGTGAGAGTAGGGAGCAGGTTGAGAAGGGGAATGAAAGACAGTAGGAGTAAGACAGAGTACATGTGTGTGAATGAGAGGAAGGGCAGTGGAGTGGTGCAGTTGCAGGGAGAAGAGGTGGAGAAGGTGGAGGAGTTCAGGTACCTGGGGTCAACAGTGTAAAGTAATGGAGAGTGTGTTAGAGAAGTGAAGAAAGGAGTGATTTGTGATAGAAGAGTATTTATAGTAAAGTTTATAGGACTGTGGTGAGACCTGAGATGTTGTATGGATTAGAGACAGTGGCATTGTGTAAAAGACAGGAGGTGGAGCTGGAGGTAGCAGAGCTGAAGATGTTGAGGTTTTTGTTTGGAGTGATGATGATGGACAGATTAGAAATGAGTTTATTAGAGGGACAGCACATGTAGGACGTTTTGGAGACAAGATGAGAGAGGCGAGATTGAGATGGTTTGGACATGTGCAGAGGAGGGACATGGGGTATATCGGTAGGAGAATGCTGAGGATGGAGCCACCAGGAAGGAGGAAAAGAGAAAGACCAAGGAGGAGGTTTATGGATTTGGGGAGGGAAGACATGCAGGTAGTTGGTTTTAAAGAGGCAGATGTAGAGGACAGGGGGGTCTGGAGACGGATGATTCGCTGTGGCGACCCCTAATGAGAGAAGCCGAAAGAAGAAGAAGAAGAAGAAGAAGATACGTTGCTGATTAATATTTTAATTATTAATTAATTTATAAAAGTTTGAAATATATAAAGTTGTGATTTATTTTTGTGTTTCTATGCAGTTCTTTCCAACAAAATATCTAATCTGAAACATGCAAAAAGCCTTTTGGGTCAGTACATCCAAATAATTTGTTGACCGTTCACATAGCTTGTGATGCTGCACTAATCCCAGGATCTCCCAGTCGATCACGAACTGACTGACATTCTGACAGTATGGGCTTTAAACTAATAAATGTTGCAGAAGTATTCACAAATTTTTTGGATGATTCTCTGTTTCAGGTGCGATAGAAGTGTGAGGGATTCCAGGAACAGCGATATGAGCTCAGTGCGTGTTTTTATTAGAAATGAAGGAATTGTGAAAAACAGACTTGAGTAAAGTTAAAAAGGATGCACTGTTGAGTAGAGTGAATGTACATGTTATTTAAAAAGAAAAGAGTAAACTGGTAAATTACATCTTTAATACTTGTCTTTAATTTAGGAAAGTGCATCCTGATATCTTAACAATCTTTCGAAATCTAACATGCCATGATAATGTTGGTGCCAAGGTCTCAGGGCTGTAGGACTCAAATCCACTCCTGAGACTTTTTTAGTATTAAATGAGACGTGTTTCAAACATATTGGAATTTGTATTTAGCCTTGGCTCAGTCTTTGGCATTGTTCTTGCTCGTTTATAAGAAAAAAAATGTTTGCAGGATTTCCTTTTAGAAATCAGCCTAATCATGGACCCATTACACAAACAAAGCTGAAGCAGTTAAATGGTAAATTTAGTCTTGATCTGGTTCTGGGTTTAATAATAGCGGTCTTGACAATACCACTGTTGGATCCGTGATCAAGGCCCTTAAACCCTCATGTGCTCAGCTCAGTTTTAGTTGCTTTGAGTAAAAATGCCTACCAAATAAATAAATAAACGGACAGATGGATGGATGATTAAATATGAATAAGTAAATGAATAGATAGATAGATAGATAGATAGATAGATAGATAGATAGATAGATAGATAGATAGATAGATAGATAGATAGATAGATAGATTTATTATATTTTAAAAGTTACACCAACTTATTCTATTCTATTCTACATTCTCCATAGTTAGCAGCAGTTCCACAAGTTTGCTATCCATTGTGTTATTATTGGCTAATGAGAATCATTAAATCAAGTCAAAAGAAATAGAAAAGAACAAAGAATCTAATGTACACGTACTGACCACTCATGATGTACTAACTGCAAAAGTGATTGTTTCTTACCTGGAAGCCCAGGAGAAGGCAGAGGTACCATGGTGGACGATCATTGATGGAGTAGATGAGGTTACCTCCAGACTGCTGAGTCAGATTTTCCTCAGTGTTGGACTCTGCTGGAATGACATTGCTGGCCAAGTGGATTTCATCTGATATCTGGGGAGGAAAAATGGACATCAAATCTTTAATAATTAAATACAAATATAAATTGAATTTATTTTTTTACAAATGATTGTCCATATCTACTCTATATGTAAAAAGTTTTGGGACACCTAACTTTTTTTTAGCCATATGTGGTTCTTCCCCAAACTGTTACCATGAAAAGGTTGGAGGCACACAATTGTATAGGATGCCTCTGGATGCTGTGGCATGAAATTATCCCGTCACTTGAACTAGAAGACCCATAAAATGTTCCAACAGGACAATGCTCCTGTGCACAAATCCAGCTCCATGAAGATATGCTTAAATGGGTTGGAAGGAAAGATCTCCTGCTATGGAGCTCCAACCCTACTGAACCATCTTTGGCATGAATTTTTGCACCCCAGGCCTCCTCACCTCACCTACATCAGTTTCATTTACTATCACCCTTGAAGCTGATTGAATCTCCACAAATCTCAACAAAATTGAGTAGAACCCCTTTCCAGAAGAGTAAAGCTTATTATAAGAGTAAATGAAGACGAAATGTGGGATGGAATGTACAAAAAGAAGCACATACCCATTTTATGCTCAGGTGTCCACACATTTATTAATATAGTGTATGTATATGTCTCCATGAGCATGACTGAAAACACACTTTTACAAAATCCAAGCCTTTTTCTACCATATTTCTGTACAAACTGCTGCAATATGCACAAAATACATTTCTTTTTTTGTCCAGAGCCAAAAATCATCCTGTTCTACATTTATAGCGTGTGTTTTTGATCCTGTTCATGTTCTTTTCTGATCTTGATTTGTGATAGTAGAGTATCTGCAATAATGAAAGTTAAAGTTTATAGGACTGTGGTGAGACCTGAGATGTTGTATGGATTAGAGACAGTGGCATTGAGTAAAAGACAGGAGGTGGAGCTGGAGGTAGCAGAGCTGAAGATGTTGAGATGATCGTTGGGAGTGACGACGATGGACAGGATTAGAAATGAGGTTATTAGAGGGACAGGGCATGTAGGAGACAAGGTGAGTGAGGTGAGATTGAGATGGTTTGGACATGTGCAGAGGAGGGACATGGGGTATATCAGTAGGAGAATGCTGAGGATGGAGACACCAGGAAGGAGAAAAAGAGGAAGATCAAGGAGGAGGTTTATGGATGTGGTGAGGGAAGACATGCAGGTAGTTGGTGTGAAAGAGACAGATGTAGAGGACAGGGGGTATGGAGACGGATGATCCGCTGTGGCGCCCCCTAATGGGAGCAGCCGAAAAAAGAAGAAGAAGAAGATGTTCTTTTCTGATCTTTATGAAATGGAACAGAACCCAAAACTATAACTCTGGCTAGACCCAGTTCGTTGATTTGGAAAAATGACAAGATAATTTTCTAGCTTATTGAGTTCCATTAGATACAAATGTTCCCATAACGTCACCCCTATGACATCTTATTACTAACGTTATTATGAGCCGGTGAGCCCAAATTACAGGGGTGAGTGAGGACTTGCACAAGTTTTAGAAATTGAATAAAGCTCTGTTTATGGCATTTATTGTGGAATGCCCCCTTTTTTCTTTTTTAGGCACATGGCAGTAGAGTGGACATTTAATGAAAACAAAACAAAAATAAAAACATCTCCCGGGCTAGACCAGACCTACTTCTGGATCGAATATGACTTCAGCTATTTCAACCCCCTTAAAACCAGACACAGAGGGTGTCACTGCATTACACTCGCCATTTATTATCTATACGTTCCTTCATATCTTTGGGACGTAATTGTACAGAACTGTATCACCACCTCGTACATCAATCGAGCAGATTTTTACAGCTTTGTGCTTCTACAGCACAAAGTTAGTGATTAATCTGTTGTGCTGGCAGTTCAGCTCATTGGAAACACATGAATCCTGAGCACAATCCAGCGACTCGGCTTCAACAGGAAATGATGACTTGTCACAGGCAGAGAGGTTAGAGTCCCAAAGTTCAACCAGCGCAATAATCCTCACCGTCAAAAACAAGTCCGTTTGGAGAAACGAAGAGGACCCGATGTTGGGAAAGACAACATAATAATGTCTGTCCTTCAAGCGCACGGGATGCAGGCAAATAGATTAACAATGTTCTAAAACGTTATTAGAACCTTATTAAAACATATCCAAATTGCCAACACACACACAGACTTCAGTTTAAAATACAGTATAATCATTCAAATACATAAAAAATACTAGCCCTTTTCTGTAAACACTTACAGAGGTTAAAATTGTATATTTGAGTTCATTCACACCAGGACAGGAAGTTGCATTGTTTGATCCTCTTAAATATCATGGGGGGAGAAAAAAAAGTTCTTGCCTTCTTTCTTTTATGGATAAAACGTCTTTTTTTCCAGCCGTATGTGATTTGTTAGCGCAAGAGTTGAAGGCACACAATTGTATAGGGGGTCTTCAGCTTGAAATTTTCCCTTTACTTGAACTAGAAGACCCACAGCTGTTCCTGCCCCTGTGCATAAAACCACCTTCATGAATACATGCTTTGAATGGAGTGGAAGATCTCCTGCTATAGAGCTCCACCCCTATTAAACACCTTTAGAATGAATTTTTCATTTTTCATTTAAAAAAACATGAATTTATTATTTTTATTTTTAAATGCTTTAAAACTTTTAATGCCTGTCTGAAAAACTTTTAAAAGTTACAACTGTATATTTGAGTTCATTCACACCAGGACAGGAAAATGCCTCATTTGATCCTCCATGCATTCTTAAATTGATGGAAACTCATTTTGCAGCCATCATGAGGTTCCTCCCCAAAGTCTCAGCACAAACTTCGATGCGCACAGTTGTATAGGATGTCTTTAGCAGGAAGTGTTTTGTTCACGTGAACTAGGAGGCCCAGACCTGTTCCTGCCTCTGTGCACAAAGCCAGCTCCATGATGATATGCTTTCCATGGGTTGGAGTGGAAGATCTGAACGCTGTCTGCACCCCAGGTCTCTCACCTCACCTACATCAGTACCTTACTTTACTAACATCCTCATGGTTGATTAAACCTTCACAAATCTCCACAAAATCTAGTGGAACATCTTCCCAGAAGATTTGAGGTTATTATAACAGGAAATGTGGACTTGGATGTTCAAAAAGCTCATCTTGACAAGATTGTTTTCAGAGCACAAGCCTCAAAGCAAATGATTCATTTTAGCATTTTTTTCTTCGATATAAAGACGTTTATTAACTATTGGGTTTACAAGGTGTTATATCACAGCAATACAGGCCATATTGCACATCGCAACCCAAGGGAACGATGCGCACTGAGTAGATTTTGCTCAAAATCACGAATTTATACTTATAATTTGACAATAAAGTGCAATCCTTTTTTTATGCGCTGATGTTATTGATTTATATCCTCCCTCACATCGGAGCCTAATTCATAACATAGTGTAATAAATAACATTCCCTCTATAACCACACACACACATTTTACTCTTTGGAGGTTGCTGAGCCAAGAGAAGGAATAGCTGAAGCTTTTTCACGCTGGAATAACAACAGAAAAGCAGCACCCTCGCTTCTCATGCACCCACGCACACGTGCACGAGCAGACCTCCGTAACACTCCAACCAGCAGGGAGGAATGAAATGATGAGGACTTACTGTCACCTACTGGTATGAAAAACACTTTTTTCGAGATGGAGATTTCTCGGTTTCATCTGTCCAGCAGTGTAGACAACAGTGAAGTCATTTAGTCTTCATTAGCTTTTATTATAAGCTCCACTCTCCTGGAAAGATGCTCCACTAGATTCGGTGGAGATTTGTTCTCATTCAGCCACAATAGTGTGAGTAAAGTCAGGTACTGATGGAGGTAAGAAGGTGAGGAGGCCTGCGGTCAGTTTTCTCATTTAATAGGGTTGGAGCTCTATAGCAGGAGATCTTCCACTACAAACCATGTAAAGCAGATCTTCATGGAGCCTGTTTTGTAATGCTGGAACAGGTTTCAGGTGAACTCATAGTTCATTCAAAAGAAAAATGTCATGCTCCTGTATCCAGATTCTATGAAATAGGAATAGGAAATATTCCACCCCAACCCAACTTAAAGCATATGGAAGCGGTAGCTCATTGGTTAAGATGTTGGACTTCTGATTAGAAGGTTGTGAGTTCAAATCCCACCAAAACTGAGCTGCCACTGCTGGATCCTTGAGCAAGGCTCTTAACACTCAACTCAGTTGTATGAATTATATAATTGTAAGTCACCAAATACCACAAATGAAGAGCAGATCTTCATGAAGCTGGCTTTGTGCACAGGAGCATTGTCATGCTGGAACAGGTTTTGGTCTCCCAGTTCAAATGGAAAAATGTCATGCCACAGCATCCAAAGACATGATATTAATGAAACTATTCTGATTAATCTCTGATTAAGAGAAGGCGTACGACAGGGTGGAGAAAGGAGTTGTGTTATTGTATGAGGAAGTCAGGTGTGTCAGAGAAGTATGTGAGGGTGGTGCAGGACATGTATGAGGACAGTGTGACAGCAGTGAAGTGTGCAGTAGGAACGACAGACTGGTTCAAGGTGCAGGTTGGACTGCATCAAGGATCAGCTCTGAGCCCTTTCCTGTTTGCAGTGGTAATGGACAGGTTGAAGGCTGATGTCAGACAGGAGTCTTCATGGACTATGATGTTTGCAGATGATATTTGTGGAGAGAGTAGGGACCAGGTTGTGAAGAGCTTGGAAAGCTGGAGGTACGTGCTGGAGAGAAGAGGTGTAGAAGGTGGAGGAGTTTGGGTAACTAGAGTCAACAGTGCAAAGTAATGGAGAGTGTGTTAGAGAAGTGAAGAAAAGAGTTCAGGCAGGGTGGAGTGGGTGGAGAAGAGTGATAGCAGGAGTGATTTGTGATAGAAGAGTATCTGTGAGAGTGAAAGGGAAAGTTTATAGGACTGTGGTGAGACCTGAGATGTTGTATGGTTTAGAGACAGTGCCATTGAGTAAAAGACAGGAGGTGGAGCTGGAGGTAGCAGAATTGGAGATGCTGAGATTTTCATGGGGAGTGATGAGGATGGACAGGATTAGAAACGAGTTTATTAGAGGGACAGTGCATTTAGGACATTTTGGAGACAAGATTAGGTGTGATTAAGATGGTTTGGACATGTGCAGAGGAGGGACATGGGGTATATCAGTAGAAGAATGCTGGGGATGGAGAAAAAGAGGAGGCAAAGGGGTTTTGAAAGAGGCAGATGTAGAGGACAGGGGGAGCACCCAAAAGAAAAAGAAGATTCTGATTAACCTCAAAAAAAGTTCAGTTGTTGCTGTAGAGCTTTTCTGACCACTGAAGTCAAACAGCTTCTAGATTCACCTTGTTAAAATGAATTATTTAGGAGAAAGATAAAAAACTTTTTCTAAACATGTTCTACAGAACACTATAAAGTCCATCATCAACAACATTTACCTCATCATGAACAGGACATCCAAAAGATAAAACCTTTCCAGGGAGGCGGCCATGAGACTTATGCCAACATTAAAGGAGTTGCAGGAATATCTGAAGAGAAATGATTATTCTCTGCATGAGACAGGAATCTCATATATCTCTCACATGGGGTAGAGGGGTGGGGCGGATAGAATCCAAGCTCAAGTGGGAAAAAAATCACCACAAAAAAGGAGGAAAAAACGTGTTATGATCTGATGAGGCAAATTCCAAGAGGGATGCCAACATCAAGAAAAACACATCATAAAAAGAAAAGCATCCCTCTATTGAAACACGGTGGTGGTAGCAGCATGCTTATGGGTTGCTTTCCTTCAGGAAATGGGACTTTTTTCCTCAACATAAAGGGAACCATAAATACCAGTCTTTTTTTTCTCTAATCTGAAGATGGAAAGGAATACCAGGTTCCAACAGAACAATGGCCCAAAGCGTACATCCAAAGCAACAGAAGGTCCAAATGTTGTTGAGTGAATAACAAAATCCCAGACCTGAATCAACCTAACAAAAGACTGAGTGGTAAAATGAAATCAAAATGAATATTAGTTTTAAATAAAAAAGTGTTAGTTTCTAGGTTCTTATGAGTTTTTTTATTTCTCCACCTGGTATCTTCATCTCAATTAAATGTTTTACACTGAACTTCCAGCCAGATGTGGTTCTTCACCAATGTCTTTGGATAAGGTAGCATGACATTTTCTTTTCACTTGAACTAGGAGACCCAAACCTGTTCCAGCATGACAATTGTGCACAAAGCAAACTCCATGAAGATCTGCTTTACATGGGTTGGAGTAGCCTCCTCACCTCACAAATCTCCACAAAATCTAGTAGAAGAGTGGAGGTTCTTATAACAGCACATGGAGTCTAAACGTGGAGCTTATGATCAAGCTTACGATCAGGTGTCCACAAAAGTTTGTCCATATAAGCTATATTTGTGTTTCTCGACACCTGCTGAGGCTGTTTTAGACTCACATCTTCACCCGTTTATGTTTGTGTGTCCATGCTCATGTGTGTTTGCCTGTGTGAAGGATGAAACCCTCCTTAAGCTTTATTCTTTCACGAAAGCCCATCTGGAGCCTGCTTAATTGAGAACAACTCCATAAATCATACTCACTTCAGAACCTTTTCTCCCAGAACACACCACAGGAGGCTGGACCGAGGCAGCAACGCACCGTCCAATCCCCAGCATGGTTCCCGTCATACCAGTGATATTTATTATTCTATGAATAAGTTTTTTACAGAAATGTAACAGGGGAAGGATGAGGTCATTCTCCTGTTGTTACGAATGTCCACGAGTTTGCATGCTAGAGCCGACTTTGGAACGCGATCTGCGAACGTGAGTCTGCTTTCGCACACGTGGTGGTTCTTGCTAATGTCACAAAAGCCTGAGCGTTCTGATGGAGCGAGCAGGAAAATGCTAATCTCTAACGACGAAGAAAGGACACGGACATTGTATCGGACATGAACGTGTTCATAACGTCTGTTTATTCAGCTTCAGGAAATGAGTTTGGGTGAAATATGGTCGAAATAGAGGATGTATGAAGCCACATCTGAGTCAGCAGATGATTAAAGAAAGGTTTTCTTTAAATGAAAAAAAAAAATTGTATGTGTATTTACAGGAATTTCTCCGGGAAGACTCTAGTCAGAATTCCTTTAGGTGGGGGTGGGGGCAGGAATGTGATTAAAAACATCCTCCAGTTCAAACATTTGATTAAGTATAAGTACATTATTATTATTATTATTATTATTATTATTATTATTATTATTATTATTATTATTATTATTATCATTTATTATTATTAATATTATTATTTTTATTTTATTATTATTATTATTATAATTATTGTTGCTATTATTATTATTATTATTATTATTAGCATCATTTTATTATTATTATTATTATTATTATTATTGTTGTTGTTGTTGTGTTATTATTATTAGTATCATTATTATTATCATTATTATTATTATTATTATTATTATTGTTATTATTATAATTATTATTATGATTATTTTATTCTTCTTCTTAATATTATTATTATTATTGTTGTTGTTGTGTTATTATTATTAGTATCATTATTATTATCATTATTATTATTATTATCATTATTATTATTATTATTATTATTATTATTATTATTATTATTATTATTATTATTAGAACCTACAGCACTCAAGTGTTAGAATTTATCCAGAGTAAAAAGTCAATACTTCACTTGTACATTAATTTTAAGAACCCGGGACGAATTTACGGAATCGAGGAGAGTTTGAAGTAACCACAGTGTGTTATGTTCATACTTTATATGCATCTGTATGTTTGTTGAACTTCAGTATTTATGAGGGAAATGTGTCAGATTTTGACAAATAGGTCACTTTATCCCAGTCCGGTTAATGTTTGATTTATTTAAATTTACATTTTTTTAAGATCATATAGGACAGAACAAAAATGGATAGGGCAGGAAAAAAAATCCTGATATTAAGAAGAGATATATCTATATATACATAAAACAAAATAATACATTAGAAATAAATAAATAAATAAATAAATAAATAAATAAATAAATAAATAAATACACAAACATGACCTGCTTCACAAAGCCGCATCTCTTGACAAGTAAGTTTAATTTTTAAAGTGTTAATAATATTGAAAAACCTGGAATCTCTGAGCTGTGAGCTAAATGTAGGGGATTTTTTAAATAAATATTTTGGATTAATACAAATTTTTTAGATCAGATTTTAAAACCCTGAATGGTCTTAAGCAGGTGCACAACCCTTCTCTGAATATGCCCAACCTTCCCAGTAAACCGGTGCAGGTTAAGGGCCTTTGCTGAGGGGCCCAGCAGTGGCAGCTTGTTGGTACTGGAATTTAAACTGACCACCTTCTGAGTCGAAAGCCTGTACCACAACCCCTGAATAATCACTTCCATACATTTGAACTCTGAACACGGCTCCTTGTTGATCTTTCTGCTCTTACAACAGCTCTCTCAGGAGTCTGGTCTGAAGCTGTCTGTATGGGAAGTGCTAGATGATGTGTTTGGACTCCACCTCAAATCATTTGGAACAAGCTATACGATAAGAAAAGACTTATGGCAAGAGTCAGTGTCTGTCTTTTCAGACATTCATCTTATAGATTTAGAAACATGAATCTACCATTAAAAAGTTTCCATTTTCTTCACACACTAACCGACCCCATTATAAAATAATCAAGGCGACTCTGACAGCTTGATAAGAACGAGTAGAAGAATTTGGCCCTGACTCGAAGCGAACGCAGAAGGCAAACGGCACGTCCATTAATCTAGTCGAGCCATTAATTATAATCTTTGCTGATTGCAATCCATTTTATTCACACCATTAAAATCCCATTACATCATACCACCAGAGGCCAAAGTGTCAAAACGTCCCCAAATTTACATGACATATGTTTTACACAACATATAATTATAATTTTTATATGTTTTATTTGGCAGCAGAATTTCTTACAGTGACGCAGACGTTGCGAAGTTTGTCAAGACTAGACGAGTTTTCTTTTATAGATCATGTTTATCTCTTTACTGTCAAACCTCGAAAACCTGGACATGACTAGACACCTAAATATCTAGATCACCAATGTGATTCTCAAATGCTCTGGATCTGACATCTTTATGACAAATTATACAGACAAAAGGTTGAGGGAACCTGAGCATAAGATCGGTATGCGCTTTATGAGCATTCCAGTCCACATTTAGTCTCCATTTGCTGTTATAATAAGCTCCACTTTTCTGGCAAGATGTTCCACTAGATTTTGTGGAAATGTATGAGATTTAATTCATTGTGAAGAGGATTGGATTGCAGACAGCATTCACATTCATCCCAACGGTGCTCAATAGGATTAAAGTGGAGCTATATAGTTGGCGATCTTCCATTCCAACCCATGTAAAGCAGATCTTAATGTAACTGGTTTTGTGCACAGGGGCATCGTCATGCTGGAACAGGTTTGGTTCTCCAAGTTCAAGTGAAGGAAAAAAATAATCCTACTGCATCCAAAGGCATTCAATATAATTTTGTGTTTCTATATTTGTGGAGGAACCACATATGGCTAGAAAAATCTGGTTTCACAATGCTTTTATCCATATAGTGGATGAGGTGGTATCAAAAGGTATCAAGACAGGCTCTGTTTGCAAGACAATACTTTATTGATCTACGTTTACACACTATCACCTTCAAAATAGTCCCATTGCACAGCAGTACCCCAGTGAACCCAAGAGTTTCTGCAGTGTTCTGGAAGTCTTCTTTTCGAAGCGCGTCAAACACCTTCTGCGATTCGCCCTGGATCTCTGTAATGGTGTCAAAACAATGACCTTCCATCTTTTGGAAGATGGTGAAGTCCACAGAAGGCAAAAGTAGGCTGGGTGCGGAAGTGAGATCATGTAGATTATTATCGGACGATCATCATGCACGAGTTGCCGAAAAGTTTTATCATTTTGGAGGGTTGAGCTCGCTGAAGACCGTCAATCTTGACCGTGATCTTCGGAAAACAATCCACATGATTTCACTTTCGCCAGATTTGGCTTCTGCTGTCTTCCCCCTCTTCCTGAAAGTGAAGGTCCTGCACATAGGTCAGCATTTTTACACTATTATGGTGATCCAACGCAAATTGCAGAAGATGTTTCTAAAAGGAGACTTCCAATACACATTCCAGGAGTGGCAGGAACACTGGGAGTCTAGACTAGTTTATATAGCCAAGAAATCCTTGTAGCAATTTATTGATTTCAACTATTTTTGTTATTGGGTGCCAATAATTCTGTAATGGGCTTTTTTATGGCACTATTTATACTGAAATGCTCAGTAGATGTTGTGTACACATACTTTTGTTGTTGTTCAAAATATAATGAAAAATAAATTTAAATGAATGATATCGAAATCATAAAAAAGTAGAAAAGAAATGAATAAATCCAGAAGACGAACAGATGGTAAAAGCAAAATTATAAATCAGAACCTGTTACAAACTCTTTTGCTGCCAAAAAACCCCACAAATCCTCTATCACATTCTGCATCTTTTATCATTTTTGGAGCAGAGATCAAGCCAGAGCTGATAACACTTGGAACACGTGGAAATCGTCCCGAGAAAAGATTGGTACGCAATAGAACCTCGGTTCCTATGTTCAGTTCTTCATTCCTGGCCTGGGATGCAGTCCACATTCATGGGGTTCACATTCATACCAAAGGTGTGGAAAAGGTTTAGGTCTCCTCGTTCCAAGTGAAGGCAAAATTAGCTTCTTCTGCATTAAGAAGATGTACTTTACATTGTTGTTTCTCCAACGTTCTGTTGACAGTTTGAGAAGGAACCACAGTTGAAAAAATCATGTGTCCCAGTACTGTTGTCCGTATAGTGTGTGTAACACCACTGGAAACAAATAACTTTACTTTCTTCTTCTCATGATATTTAGGAGACAGATAATGTTGGATTATTTTTTTTAAATAAGCATTTGCATATTTGCAAATGCTTAATGCTGTGACTTTTATTTTTCCTTCATTTTGTTGCAAAATCTATTTGAAATGGCAAAAAAAAAACCAAGCACAAGATATTTTTTGGTGAAAATACTCGCAATTAGGACTCATTTGTAATCACTTTTTCCACAATTACAGGAATAAAACAAATATAAAAACAGCAAATGTCATTGAAATGAATAAAAAGGAAATAAAAAAAGCAGAGTTTTCATTTTAAAGTGCCAGCAGTTTAATGCAATGCCAGTTCTGAAAAAGTTGAGACATTGAGTAAAATGTCCAGAAGTACAGAATGCAAGGATTCACAAACCTCGTAAACCAATATTTTATTTCAAAGTAGAACACAGAAAACATATCAAATGTTTGAACTTAGGAAATGTACCATTTTAAGGAAAAATCAACAAACCATATATACGTCTTAGAACTGATGAGACCAGTTGCTAGAGCTTTAGTTGTTCTCTATGTGTCAGGATTCTATCTGCTCAACTGTCCTGGGTCTTCTTTGTTGTATTTTTTCTTTTATGACACCAATTGTTTTTAATTGGTGAAAGGTCTGGATTGTAGGCAGGTCATTTTAGCACCTGGACTCTTCTAATGTGAAGCCTTGCTTTTGTAATAGATGCGGAATGGGGTTTTGCAATTTCTTGTTGAAATATTGAAGACTGGAATCCTTAAAAATCTGCAAAAAGCTGCTAAAGATGTTCTATAAGACTGTTGTGGCGAATGCCCTCTTCTGTGCGGCGGTGTTGAGAAGAAGGATGCCTCATGTCTGGAAAGCTGGTGAGGAAGCACTGAGCAGATGCAGAGCAGGCTCCTGTCAATCATGGACAATCCACTATATATATATATAGTGGATTGTCCCCAGGGTGGAGTGGGTGAAGAAGCGGTGGAGCTGGAGATGAAGATGTTGAGATGTTCATTGGGAGTGACGAGGATGGACGGGATTAGAAACGAGTTTATTAGAGGGACAGCGCCTGTAGGACGTTTTGGAGACAAGGTGAAGAAGGTGAGATTGAGATTGTTTGGACATGTGCAGAGGAGGGACATGGGGTATATCAGTAGGAGAATGCTGAGGATGGAGCCACCAGGAAGGAGGAAAAGAGGAAGACCAAAAAGGAGGTTTATGGATGTGGTGAGAGAAGACAGGTAGTTGGTTTGAAAGAGGCAGATGTAGAGGACAGGGGGGGTATGGAGACGGATGATCCGCTGTGGCGCCCCCTAATGGGAGAAGCCAAAAGAAGAAGAAGAAGAAGAAGAAGAAGAAGAATCAACTACAGGCTTGTGCGATGGAGTGTGATTATGTTTACACTGTTTACACTAAATACATTTTATTTTATATGTTCAATGTTATGGTAAAAGTGAGGAATGCCAAAGAATTGAGCCTTTTATCTCCTGTCTCTCCCTTACCAACAAGATTCTCTTACAGCTGGTAAAAAAAAAAAAACAGTCAACCACATTTTTCTCCATGTAACTGTAGACCCAAAGAATGAAAATAGCTGATGCTTGTCTTAAAATTGAACTTCACATCAATTAGAGAAACCTGAGATTCTATAATACTGGATGGAGAAAAAACTTTTTACAATCTTTCATTCTGTGTTGCAGATTTCTTGTGTTTGCACAGAGAAACACACATGCACAGATTTCAGATTAGTGAATTAGTGATTACTATAATCTACTATACTTTAAGTCAAGTCAAGTCAGGTTTATTTGTATAGCGCTTTTCACAACAGACATTGTCTCAAAGCAGCTTTACACAAATCAACAGTTAAGGTGAATGGTGTGAATTTGTCCCTGATGAGCACCGTGGCGACTGTGGCAAGGAAAAACTCCCTTAGATGTTATGAGGAAGAAACCTTGAGAGGAACCAGACTCAAAAGGGAAACCCATCCTCATTTTGGGTGACATCAAGAGTTTGATCATAGATCTTTCAACAGTACAGAACACTGGAGAGTGAGAACTAATATGATTACTGGAGTATAAGATTATAAGTGATGTTCTTTCTACAGTCTTATACAGTCTATATGGTTTGTAGCTCCGAGTTTTATGAGCTCAACATTTGTGATCATCACAGATCCAGCATCAGCTTCTCCATGCCAGAGCCTTTAAACACTCCAGGAGGTCCAATGTCAAACTCCACACATGTAGCGGGATCCAAATGGCACTGGTACGTCTCTAGATGGTTCGGGATGTTTGTGAGTTCGGCATCTACTTCTTCAAAGGTCCGTAATCATCACGAGGTGGGAGGTGACTGGAGCTGGCCAAACCTCAGGGTGTCTCGGGATGGGGAGAGAAAGAGAAGCAGTGGAGAGGAATTAGCGTAGCTGCTGTTCATGATATTAACAGCACAAGTTGATAATGTGCATGTGATCAGATGTTCTGGAGCACAAGGTTATGATATGTGATGTGTGTTATGTGTAGGCTTTGCTAAAAAGATATGTTTTTAATCTACACTTAAACTGGGTGAGTGTGTCTGAGCCCCGAACACCGTCAGGAAGACTATTCCAGAGTTTAGGAGCTAAATGTGAAAAAGCTCTACCACCTTTAGTGGACTGCTATTCTAGGAACTACTAGAAGCCCAGAGTTTTGAGATCTCAGGGAGCGTGACGGATTGTAGCGTGTTAAAAGACTGGATAGATACATGGGAGCCAAACCATTTAGTGCTTTATAGGTGAGTAGTAGTATTTTGTAGTCTATTCGAAACTTAACAGGAAGCCAATGTAGGGACGATAAGATCGGGGTTATGTGATCATATTTTCTTGACCTTGTAAGAACTCTGGCTGCTGCATTCTGGACTAACTGAAGCTTGTTTATTAATGACGCAGGACATCCACCTAGTAACGCATTACAGTAGTCTATTCTGGAGGTCATAATACTTTACTATTTTGGAATTTGATACAATGTGGAAACACTGAGCCTTTTATGGTTTTCAAGAGACACAACCATGTTCTTTTTGTTTCTATGCACAAACTCTGTAATGAAACTTTATGAACATTTACTTTGACCAAACAAATATTTCATTGTCCAGATGTTCCACTTTATTTTCATTGAAAAATCCTCTCTTAGCATGAAGAACAGCTTTACACGCTCTCGGCATCCTGACACTTCGTTTCTCCAAACATTCAGCTGCCGTGCCTCTTGTAAAACTCATCAAAGATGTTCTTCACTAGCTGGAAATATCTGGGCAGCCAATTCCATGATAGACGACTGTTTACTCTCTAAATAACACTTACAGAACTCAGACGTACGCTTCGGCTCATCGCCTTGTTGTACGGTGAAGTCAATGAGCCGCAGTCCAGACGGAACTGCATGGTGTTGAAATATGGAATGGGAGCCATGTTGATTCAGGATTTATTTCACTTTCTGGAACCTTCCCTACTCCAATACAACCCCAAACCATTAAACTTCCACCTCCTTGTGTGGGGGTGTGGGGGTGAGGGAGTCTGATCGCAACTTCTCTCCTGTATACACCATTGCTCTTTACCCCTTTTTTCCCCACAAATAAATGTACATACAGCACAATTTCAGAAAAGATCATTTCCACACGTGGAAGTTCAGCTCACTATGTCACTTACTGTTATGTCAGAAAAGTACAGTACAAGGCAGCACACAAGTGTGTATTGTCTTCTTACTTCGCCATTTAGTTGTGTTTTAGTTGTCAAGTCAAGTCAAGTTTATTTCTATAGCGCTTTTCACAACAGACATTGTCTCAAAGCAGCTTTACAGAAATCAACAGTGAAGGTGAATGGTGTGTGTTTATCCCTGATGAGCAGCCGTGGTGACTGTGGCAAGGAAACACTCCCTTAGATGTTATGAGGAAGAAACCTTGAGAGGAACCAGACTCAAAAGGGGAACCCATCCTCATTTGGGTGACATCAAGAGTTTGATCATAAATCTTTCAACAATACAGAACACTGGAGAGGGAGAACTAACATGAGCACTGGAGTATAAGATTATAAGTGATGTTCTTTCTACAGTCTTTATGGTTATAAAACTAGGAGCTACTGAGCAACTCATAAAATAGCTCATCATTTGTGATCATCACAGATCCAGCACCAGCTTCTCCATGCCAGAGCCTTTAAACACTCCAGGAGGTCCAATGTCAAAACTTCACACATGTAGTGGGATTCAATTGGCACTGGTACGTCTCTAGATGGTCCGGGATGTTTGCGAGTTGTGTTTCAGTTTTTATGTGTAATCATATTTATATTAGTCTATGACTCTAAATATCATGTGCTAAAAGCTTCTTTATATCATTATGTCACTTTTTTGACACAATGTGTTCTGTCTTCTTTGGGCTCCTAATTGGTCATTTAGTTGTGTAAATTGTAATCATGTTTGCGTTATTGTACAGAATGTTTAGTTTATTCCAGCTGTGCAGTGCCGTACCTGCATGCTAAATGTGAACTGCTGATTTAATTTAAACTGGAAACTCCTTATATTCTCAGGCCAACTTGGCCATTAAATCAGATTCCGATTTTGATTCTTAACGCGAGTATTACACAAACATTTCCCGAAAGTTTCTATGGGGGAGGAAGTGAGAAAAGACTAACTACTTGTGATAACAGAGAGACAGCTAGAGAAAGGGAAAAAAGGAAGTAGGCTTTAACCAAAAATGTGACTCATATTTAAGTTCAAAAAGCTGCGATGGAGATGTCACATGATGGTTTCATGTAAAATATAAATGTTAAATATAATGTTAAATGTTATGCTAAATATGGGCTAAATGTAAATAAAGGACTGTTCAGTTTAAGTTGTTGTTGAATGAAGTTGCTATGGAGACAATTTTTGAATAAGTAAATAAATAAGTGATTGTTCCGATCATATAAATATACAGTGTACAAAGTTTAGAGATTCCTACTATAGATGTTGGATAACAACTAAACTCTTTAAAAAAAAAGTAATAATTTATTTGACCAAATGTGTTAAATCACATTTCATAATCCAAAAGGTATCCTACAATACACAAAGATTGTGGAAACCTTGTGATTTTCATCAATTAACCTAAATTTCTAGTTTCTGATTGGTCAGAAGGTGTTGATTTATTTGGTAAAACAGCAACAAAGAAAGTATGTCTAATCACAGATTTATATCAATGCACCTGTTCTCATGCACTACACCCTATATGGGCAAAAATAAATTTGTGGACACCTGACCATAAGATTGGTGTGTACTTATTTTTGGGCATCCCATCCACGTTTAGTCTCCATTTGCTTTTATATTATAGGGAAGTGGCAGCTCAATGGCTAAGGTGCTGGGCTACTGATCGGAAGGTCGGGGGTTCAAGTCACATGTTTCACAAAAATAAATAAATAATACATCAACAAAACGAGCAACGCAGTGGCATGAGTTACTTACTGCAAATGACAGCTCACTGGTAGGTTTTTCTTTCGTCTCGTTGTCCACGGTTCGCCCCTTTTCAGTTAGATTCATGGCTGACCTGGCTTAAGTATAGACAATGAAGAGGAGGATGAAGAGCACCCAGGTTTCTGCACTCCACTTAAATGAGAAAATCGAAACAAGCCTGGCCTTCAGAGCTTTCAGAGGGTATGTCCAGCTGGTGGTCAGGGTTACCAGAGCTGCATATTGCCCCAGGCTTCAATTATAGTCTCTGTTATCACCAGCCAGACTGCACGGTTGTGTGTTCAGGCTTTTTATCCCTAATCCTACGTCAGTCATGTGCCTGGTTAACCACTCCTCCTCGAATGCTCAGCGAACTGACCAGGCACAAGAGTGGTGTTTATTTTTCATACACTTAAAAAATCTGTCACACAGAACAAGCTTAGGCTCCTCTACCTGATGATTCTACACATTCCAAAGTTATAATTTACCCAAAGGTCACTGATTTATAGGTAACTTATAGAACTTGTGAGGAATATTTCATAATCTGAGAGGTATACTACCACACTCAAAGACTGAGTAAAAACTCACAGGACCGTTGCTCTTGATTTCTGGGTTCTGATTGGTCAGAAGGTGTTGATTGATTGTCTAGAACCACAGCTCTAAATGTAGGTCCAATCACAGTGTTATACGTATCAATGCTGCTGACACAATGGTTGTTTATAGCTGCATATCTGTCAACACTTCTGATATCACACCCATCTCCTGCCCTCCTCCAATTTTGTTCCTGTCAGAAGAACTATTAAATTGTTTATCTAATTTCTATTGCCCAGACCTCCTTATATGCATAATCACATTAATATTTTATTCCAAGGTTTTTTCAGTTGCTAGAAATTGTATAAAACGCATACAACCTCACACAGCACATTATACTAATTTCAAGCATTTATGATCTCAACCTGGCAACCTACATTCCAGTTGCACTGTTGATTTCTACGCAGGTAGTAGACATGAGTAGTTGAATTAAGAATCAGTGGTAGAAATGGAAGAAGGGTCAGATGTTGCTTCAGCTCCCCCCCCCCCCCCCCACCAAAAGAAAAGCTGACAAGTATTTATTAAAGTGAAGACAGAAAGTAGCTTGTTTGAACACAATATGAATGTAACTATCAACTCATCACCACCTCGGGTGGTTCAATGAAATTCCAGAGTAAGAACGGGAGCTTTAAGGATGGATTTGGACTGTAGTTAATGTCAACAGTCTGCTGCACTGACTCAGGACTACAGTTTGCTTCTGATCATCATCACTGTACCTCGCAACATTGTTTATCTGCAATAAATGGACATTCGGTGCAACCCAGATGAGGATGGGTTCCCTCTTGAGTCTGGTTCCTCTCAAGGTTTCCTCCTTATGCCATCTCGGGGAGTTTTTCCTTCACCACAGTCGGTTTTGATGATTTTAATGACATTTTATTTAAAATGTATGATCCACTAAATCCAGATTTTTTTAGGAGCTCAGATCGAATTTTGTTCTGCTTTCATGTGCATTCTGCATTTGCACACAGCACCTTATATTCTTACTGTTTTTGGTTTTGATATTTTCCTACTTCATTGCATTCTATACAATTTGTACTTCTATTTTGCAAATTAAACATATTTGTACTATTTTTACCTACCGCTTTATCTTTATCTGATAAATTTTATTTTATATTTATAGTTCCTTTTATTTAATGCACAATTTTTTTCAGCAGCCGATCAAGTTTACATTTCACTGCAGGTGTTATTCTGTATATAAATACGCTTATGACAAATAAAATCTTGAATCTTGAATCATATCATCTGCCTTTGCTGTATAACTTCACTTGTAGAAAATCTGTTTTTGTCACCAAGTGTGTTTTCCATGTTCTCAAACATCTGTTCACACACAGGGGGGTGTCTGGTGCATGATTCCTGCATAAACACAATGCTCGATAGTTATGTTTTTATAAGGCAGTTTAAGGACATCTTTCATGGTTTGTTTAAATCTCATGTAAATATATATTGCTGGGAAAGATTTCCACTTTGCATTTGCCTGATTGGTGAAGCTCTGCCTGTCTTTACTTCTGAGTAACTGTTGATTGATGATGTAACACTATTAATACCCAATCATCTTACTGACCTGTTGTCAATTAACCGCACTAGTTGCAAAATATGTTTCCAACTGTTTAAACTAAATAACACTTACTTTTTCCAGACTTTTGTAGCCTCTGTCCCGAATATTATTGAGATGTTTTGCAGACATAAAATTTCAAAAATTGACCTTATTTTTACCTCAAAATAGTAATTTTTTCAGTTCTTCTTTGTTTTATTGTGAATTAAAAATCCAGTGATTAGATTTGCGAATCACTGTATTCTGTTTTTATCATGAACAGCAGCTACGCTAATTCCTCTCCACTGCTCGCCATCCCGAGGCTTTCTGAGGTTTGGCCAGCTCCAGTCACGTCCCAACTCATGAAGATTATGGACCTTTGAAGAAGTAGATGCCGAACTCGCAAACATCCCGAACCATCTAGAGATGTACCAGTGCCAATTGGATCCCACTGCATGTGTGGAGTTTTGACATTGGACCTCCTGGAGTGTTTAAAGGCTCTGGCATGGAGAAGCTGGTGTTGGATCTGTGATGATCACAAATGTTGAGCTCAGTAGCTCCTAGTTTTATAACCATAAAGACTGTATAAGACTGTATAAAGAACATTACTTATAATCTTATACTCCAGTGCTCATGTTAGTTCTCACTCTCCAGTGTTCTGTATTGTTGAAAGATTTATGATCAAACTCTTGATGTCACCCAAATGAGGATGGGTTTCCCTTTTGAGTCTGGTTCCTCTCAAGGTTTCTTCCTCATAACATCTAAGGGAGTTTTTCCTTGCCACAGTCACCACGGCTGCTCATCAGGGATAAATACACACCGTTCACCTTCACTGTTGTGAAATATCAGATATATTATATATAGAATTGATATGGAGAATTGGAGAAAATGGGAAATGATGTAGAAAAATGTAGGAGTTTGGTCACCGGTTGCTTTACTTGACGGCATGTTTTTCTTTATGGTGTCACCTGTCTTTAAATGTACAGAATACCTGACAATGATCTATATTTTTTAGACTCATCCCCCTGCAGCATTACTCCAAAATGACACAAAAGCGGTTTAATCCACTGTCAACACACCACCATTATAATTATTACCGCCGGCAATAATATCTGTCTATAACAGTAGGCCTATTCATCCCCCTCTCATGTGAAGTGTATGTTTACGCTCCTTATATACTGTTACACACACCCTTTAAAGCTGGCAGCTGTAATGAGTTTCATAAAGACATGTTATAAGGTTAAATGTGCGGAACCGGTCTTTTTAAACGTCAATCACGATCATAATTACACTGTCGACTTCTATTCACTTCACTGATCTACATTTGCAATTTGATACCTGTATTGCTCTTTCTAATGCTAATGAATTTTCTATGGTGAATGCTAATGATAAACAAAAATGATAAAAAGATAAAGCAATGTCATGGTGAAGTTTTGATTTAAGGAGGTGTTTGTTTAGCATCCAAGAAAGGAGTTTTCTCTTTCAGAGACTTGTATTGAGGTTAAAGTCAGAGCTAAAGCTGTAAAAGATGAAGATCTGCTCGTGAGGGAGCGTGGCTATAAGATAAACGAGAACAGATTGCCGCTACATGAGGGGAAAATGTGTGTTCATGAAGCGAAAAAGTGTCATTGTTGCCAAACCGCTGTGGTATAAGAAGAATAAAACACTTCAGGACACACTGTTGTTGATGCTAACAGTAACTCTGCTTAATCAAACCATCGGAAAATTGATTATTTTCATGTTTTATTCCTCAACAGGTCACTCATCCAGGAAGTATTATCTTGTTTTTTATATGTTTCGAAAAAAAAATAGAAAAGCTTTAACATGGATGACTACGATTTGTGAGGTTTTGTGTAAAAATGTGTCTGAGACGTAAACACCCCTCACTCAGGGTCAGAAAGGTCCGCATGTTGCGCTGCATTGGCTGTGTTTGATTTGTGTTGTTTTCCTGCTGGAATCTGAAAAGTTTGTATTTTTAGCATTTAGTTCAATTTGTTTTCAAATCCTGGGGTCTCACCCTCTACAAACACAGCTGCTTTCTCCAATATATACTGTATATTCAGTGTGTGGACACCCGACCATGAGTCTGGTATCGGCTTCTTTTTAAAAATCCCATTTAATTTTTATTTCCCATTTGCTGTTATAATAACTTCCACTCTTCTGGGAGGTTTATCACTAAAAGGTATTTTGTGGAGATTTATTCAGCTGCAAGGGTGTTAGTAAAGTCAGAGAGAGAGAGGGAGAGAGAATTGAATGAAAACGCTGAATATATTGAATGGATTCTGCTATCTTGTACTTTAGGCAGAATAAGAAAAAATACTTAAGGCAGAATGAGTGAGTCAGAGAAAAACTGACATTTTGAGAAATGAAGAAATGGTTAACACATCGGGTTAACCCATTTAGAGTACGTCTAAAGTCAGAATTGCAAGATAAAAAGTCTCAATTCTCGAAAAAAGTTTAGTTCTCGGAAATCAATATATTCAGAATCCATTTAATATTCTCATATTTCATTCAGTACATCCAGAGTTTTCATTTAATTCTCTCGTGGATAATTTCCTAAACGCCATTCCATAATATACTTGTATATTATATACACACACGTATATATACAGTACAGACTAAAAGTTTGGACACACCTTCTCATTCAAAGAGTTTTCTTTATTTTCATGACTATGAAAATTGTAGATTCACACTGAAGGCATCAAAACTATGAATGAACACGTGGAATTATATATGGAATTATATACATAACAAAAAAGTGTGAAACAACTGAAGAATGTCATATTCTAGGTTCTTCAAAGTCGCCACCTTTTGCTTTGATTACTGCTTTGCACACTCTTGGCATTCTCTTGATGAGCTTCAAGAGGTGGTCACCTGAAATGGTCTTCCAACAGTCTTGAAGGAGTTCCCCGAGAGATGCTTGGCACTTGTTGGACCTTTTGCCTTCACTCTGCGGTCCAGCTCACCCCTAAACCATCTCGATTGGGTTCAGGTCCGGTGACTGTGGAGGCCAGGTCATCTGGCGCAGCACCCCATCACTCTCCTTCTTGGTCAAATAGCCCTTGATGCCTTCAGTGTGAATCTACAATTTTCATAGTCATGAAAATAAAGAAAACTCTTTGAATGAGAAGGTGTGTCCAAACTTTTGGTCTGTACTGTATATATATATATATATAAATGTGCCATGTTATCCTATACATTTGTCTGCTGACAAAAAAAAACGTGCGCTGAAATCAATAAATTGCATCTACATTTCACTCGTGAAAAAATAAGAATTGCTAAAATAAACGAATAATGTGTAAATGTTATCTAAAAATACATTTGTCATTAAAAAACTAATGTGAAAAGCATGTAAATAGATACAAAAATATATATATTTAAAAATAAATAAGGCCATATCCGTACTCTTTCTGTTGAAAACGCATATTTCTCTCTCCGTTTTTTTTCGCCTTCCGTCCACACTGAGATGACGTTTTTAGTTCACGAAAAATGTTTTATTTCATTTCAAAGCGAATACATTCCAAAACGCCATTTTCATGGGAAAACTGTGAAAACGGAGGCTTTTCAAAATGATGTCGCAGTTTTAGTCGTTGCTGCAAAGCTTCAAAGATCCCGAGAACTAATTCGGGGCGTCTTACGTTTTGCTCACGTTTTGAGATTTTCAAATGTATCCGGATTCGTGTAGTCGTAGCTAAAATCATTTATAAATATGTTTAATAAATGAATAATGTGTAAAAATGATCACGAGTGTACTGTATTCCTCACTTCATTTATTCATGATCATAAACAGAACTAATCAACAACACACTCAACTTTGAAGATGACTATAACATCGATTCTCCGTTCGACAAAAAGAATTTCTGGAAAGGAAAGAAAGAATTTTCGATTCCTACAGAGATGAAAGACAAACGAACAAGATTCCTGAAGTATGTGCCAATAAAGCGAGAGGAAACACAAAGGGACTCAACTAATGGGAAACTCGTGCGACGTGAGGAGCGTGATGAGGATTGGAAAGCTGTGAATGGACGATACGGAGAATCCAGTAAAGAAATTGTGTACAGACAGAAGAATTGGCCATGTGACTACAAACGGTTTGTGTCAAATTTTGTGTACAGGATGAGAAGAGATGAAAATGCAGGACTCCTGAATTCCAGAGTGCACACGTTCGATTCTCAGGCGGTTCCTTGAGTTTCCTCAAGACAACAAAATAAATGTTTAATTAGAAGGTTACCATGGTGTCCGCCATTGCTATTGGCTGATGATTAGCTCTGCGTTATTCCTGAGCAATTCGTAAATTTCCAACATTTTGGTACGTCTCAGGACTAACGAGTCGTCTCAAAGAACGATTTGTCCATTTTTAACGCAACGTCCTTAATGAAAATTTGATTATTTTACTGTTTTGGATCTTCAAATTCAATTAAAGTTTATTTCTATTGCTCGACATGTATTTATCCCAGATGAGAAACCTGGAGCGACTGTGCCAAGGAAAAAGTCCCTTAGATAGTATAAGGAAGAAACCTCATGAGGAAGGAACCAGAACTTCATGAGGAAGGAACCAGAACTTCATGAGGAAGGAACCAGAACTTCATGAGGAAGGAACCAGACTTTAAAAGGGAACACCAAGAGTGTAATTATACTTATTTAAAACATTACAAACACTGAAGAGTGAGAAATCTCATGAGCACAGGAGTGTGTGATTATGAGTCATGTCCTTTCTACAGCTTTCTACAATCAGGTACAGTTGTGGAACCTCCTGAGCAATAAAGCATCTGAGCCCATTATAGATTCCACACCAACTCCTCCACCTTTAAATGTTCAATGATGAAGAAAAATCTTGATAATTAAAATTAAACAATCGTCATTGAAATAATTGACCCCCCATCCGATATCACCCCCCATGTTTTAACATCTGTGCAAACTTCTGATGGTATTTCAAAAACGGAAGAAAAAAAAAAAAGATCATGCAGTCGAGAACAAATAATGAGGAACAGGAATGATTCATTCACCACTCAGCTCAGTGATGCATTTGTTCTGCGGCACATGCACAACATTCTGTTTATAGCATAACACCAGGATCCGTACAGGAACTCGAAACTGGAGTCTTCTGGTCCTAATCGGTCTTTCGCTTGACTCTGTACAGGAGACAGAAATTATTACTTTACCTCATTCTGGTGCGATTCAATTTTTTTTTAATGTGTACAGGAAGCAGATCGGCTCCTCGCTGCAGTTTCTATGTTACAAATTTTGGCCAACATAAAAAACATGTTAGTGGATGAATCATTTTAGTTTCTCATCAGTTTTCTTAATCATCATGTCCATCGTGCAGCCGTGTCATGGGAACTGGTTCATGGGTTTGCTGATTTCATGCAGCAAAAATTCACCATGCTCTCTGGGTGGGAGGGGTTTGTGTTTTCTTCCCTGTCAATCAAAGCGAAACTAGCCAATCGTGTACATCTGTGAGGTGTTGTACAAAGTGGTATCAAAATGTTTCAAGACTAGTTTTGTAACATGCCAACAGATGGCAGCACAAGGCTGCACTCACAGTCACAGGAAGCACCGACCTCCATAAGTCAGTGTGCAAACGACATTCCTGTGTATTCCTCACGCACCTAGCTAGCACGGCCAGCTCGCTCGCTTTATGTTGAAGTGGTAGCTCAGTGGTTAAGACATTGGGCTTTTGATTGGAAGTTCACAGGTTTAAATCCCACCACCACCAAACTGATACTGGTGAGCCCTTAACCCTTAACTGCTTGACTCCTCAAGTTACTCTGGATAAAAGCACCTCCCAAATGCTATAAATGTATGTGTAATCTCCTGCATCTTCAACACCTCTACCTGCAGTTACAGTGTTAACCAAATGTTGAGTCCTGGTCAATGATGGACTCATTGTTGTGATGTGAACTCGAAATCTTTGGAAGATGCCCCTCTAAGGAAATGGACTTACCCCAGCCTATCTTCAGATGTTGTTTATGCATATAACATAGGGCCCACCAAACTGCCACTGATGGGCTCTTGAGCAAGGCCCTTAGACCCTCAACTGCTTGGTTGTAAGTTGCTCTGGACACAGGAATCTGTTACCTTGACTTCATTTTATTTACTTAAACATTTAGGGCATTTGGTATACGCCCCCTTATCCAGAGCAGCTTACAATTATCTTATTCATACAGCTGAGTGGCTTATGGGGCTAGGGGCCTTGCACAGGGGCCCAGAAAACAAAGCTTGGTGTGGCTGGGATTTGAATTCATGACCTTCGAATTGAAAGTCCAATGCCTTAAACACTAAGCTACCACTTCTTCAGTTAATGTGCCAGTGTGTGTGTGTGTATGTGTGTGATAATTACGAATAAATCTACGAACAAAAAGACCTCATCCACTAAACACATTAAAGATCTGAATCAGTCCTGAACTCAGTCCATCATAAAAAGTCTAGAAAAGTGATCCACATTCTAATCAACAACATACTTATAATAAATCAAGTGCATTTGTCTGGTATTTCTGAACCAATAAACCTCTATAATTACTGAGGTATGCAGGGCTGTAATCACTGTAGCACCCGTTGGCACGACAGGGCGAGTTACAGTTGGTTTTACAGCGTAATTAGAATAAAGCCTGACTCTATCTAATCATACTTTCTTTATTATAGCTGCATTATGAGTCATGATGTGCCGCTTGGTGTTATATAACCCGTATCATTCAAATCAGATTAGAATGAAACGAGGCCAAAATGTGCGTGTGAGTGTGTGAGACCTTTCCATACTGATCTTAATCCAGTAACTGTATTAAATGAAGTTCTGCTTTCCACCATGCTCCAGATCTCGCTCCACTGTGCATGACGTTGCTATTTAAAAGACCATCAGCTCATTGTGTCACACTCGTACTTTCTCGAGGTCAAATCTGGATCATCATGGAAATAGTGTCAAAAATAATAATAATAATAATTATTATTATTATTATTATTATTATATATGATCATGATAATGATGATTAATATTAATAATAATTAATCATAATAATAATTTATACATTTTTATTAAGCCTAAAAAGCAGTTAAGCCTGTTTTATAGGCATTTACCAGCAGGTGGCAGCATCACACTGCTTTAGATTCACTGTTCCGCTCCACAATAGTTTTAGCCACAATACCCACAATGCACTGTAACACACAATAATAAATTTAGCACTCTCTCTCTCTCTCTCTCTCTCTCTCTCTCTCTCTCTCTCTCTCTCTCTCCTCTAAGATTGAATTATTGCTTATATACTGTTTCGTGCAGTCAGTTATTTCAGATGCTGCATGCTGACATGAGAGCGGGTTTATTCATTACATTTATGCCATTTGGCAGATGCCCCTGACTTGTTTTTTCTCATACACACAACTAAGCAGCTATGGGGTTAAGGGCCTCACTCAGGGGCCCAAGAGTTACATCTTGGTGTGGTTGGGATGTAAACTCATTACCTTCGGATCCAAAGTCCAACACATGAATCACTGTGCTTCCACCACCTCATTTATTAATGTGGGAGAATTCAGAAATAATCATAATAATTATTGGATAGAAACAGCATGATTTTTAATCCCAGCACCACCAAATGATCAATGTTGGGCCCCTGAGCGAGGCCCTTAACCCTCAGTGTTACTGGATAAGGGCGTCCGTCAAATCCCGTAAAATGTAAATGTAATTTCCAGAGAATGATAATCGTTTCTACAGTAACAGCTCATTAACAGGAACTTGTATGACTTTAAAATAAATCCAAGGCTATGTACCAATTAAAACAATAAACCAATTAAAAACGAAATAAATATGAATAAAGGGATATTTAAGGAAAAGTTTAACAGTGAATTTTTGAAGTCTCTAGTGTGTTAAAGCTGTAACAAAAGCCAGCTCCATGAAGATCTGTTTTACATGGGTTGGAATGGAGGATCTGCTATAGAGCTCCAAACCCTATTGCCATGAATGTGAACTCTGCACCCCAGACCTCCTCACCCTCAAACCTACATCAGTACCTGACTTTACTAACACCCTTGTGGTGTGGTGTGAATGAGCAAAAAATCTCCACAACATCTAGTAGAACATCTTCCCAGCAGAGAGGGGGTTATAAATTGAGACTTAATGTGGAATGGAACGTTTATAATGAAACACATACAAATTTTCAGATTCTGATTTCGGGAAGAACCAGATATGGCTGTAAAAATGCAGGTGTCCCAATACTTTTGCCATAAATAATCTGAACTCGGATCTGTGTGAAAATCCATGTTTTGATGATCGAATGCTTTAAGATAGTCATGCTAGCTCCTTGCTAACTACTAGTTTTACAGATAGAGATGATGATAGATAGATAGATAGATAGATAGATAGATAGATAGATAGATAGATAGATAGATAGATAGATAGATAGATAGATAGATAGATAGATAGATAGAAAATTATTAATTGTGCATTATGATAGATAGATCTATCTATCTATCTATCTATCTATCTATCTATCTATCTATCTATCTATCTATCTATCTATCTATCTATCTGTAAAACTAGTAGTTAGCAAGGAGCTAGCATGACTAGCTTGAAGCATGTGATCATCAAAACATGGATTTTCACACAGATTCGAGTTCATCCAGATTTTGTATCTCTAAAAACCACTGCTGGTGTTTCTTCAGGCCACACCCACAAGACACAAGGGTTTGGTTTGTGCCTATATGCAACATTGCAGGTCTATAAGTACTGATTGTAGCTACTCTGTGACAATGTATTGGCACCCCTTTACCCCATGCGTGAGCTGCTCACTAATGTCCAGACTCTTTCAGAAAGTCCAGAGTGATGAAGCGCAATCAATTGATTATGTGCCATGTTGTGTTTTTCCCATGTTACTATTGACTGCTTGTGATGTGTTAAAAGGATGTTAAATAGGGTCATTCTTTTTATCAGTCAGGATCGATGAGCTTTGGAAAACACACTTTATGGACTAAAGGTTGTGGGCCATAAGATTTTGTGCTTCTTGAACGTCCCACTACACATTAAGTCTTCTACTAGCTTAACTAGTCAGGTACTGATGTAGGTGAGGCGATGAGGCCTGGGGTGCAGTCAGCATGAGAAATTTATCCTAAAAGGGTTCAATAGGGTTTGGAGCTCCACAGCAGGAGATCTTTCACTCCATCCCATGTGAAGCAGATCTTCATGGAGCTGGCTTTGTGCACAGGGGCATTGTGGTGCTGGAACAGGTTTGGGTCTCCTAGTTCAAGTGAAGAAAATATTTCATGCCACCATCATTCAAAGACATCCGTGTGCCTCCAATTTTGTGCTAAGGGTTTGGGGAAGAACCACCTATTTCTGGAGGTGTCTCAATAATTATTTCAATTATCGACAGCTAGAAGGTGAATTATGAGAGTAGGTATGAACTCATAAAACTGCTCTCTGATTGAACGAGTACGAGTTCCCAGTCACTTGTAGAGTTAAGTGTGTTTAATGGCAAGGTAGAGAGCTGTGATGAGGAAGATCTCTCATCCTCTTCTGAGTAACAGCACATGGATGGGATTATAGATCATTATCTAGGTGTAGAAATGAAAAGATGAGCAGAAGTACTGAGTGTGTTGAAAGGGTGAGCATGTGTGAATCCTGGGATGTGTACAGAACAGTGTTTATGACTACAGCAGCAGCTCTCGGGGCAAATCTCCAGTGGGATCATGAGATTGAAAACAAAGGTGCTTTGTAAAGGAGTGTCTGTATGGGGGGAGAAGGCAAGGAGCAGAAACAGGGCATGAGGATGAGTTTCATCACCTACGCATATCAGTGTAAATTATATATATATATATATTCTGTATAAGTCCAAATGGCTGGAAAGAATCAGAAAAAGCAAACGTCCATTTTACACCAAATTTATTCATTAATTTAACTTTCATTTATCAGTAAATTTTAATAGTAAATTGCTTGAACAGACTTTCCTTCCTGATGCTCCTTTAAACTCCACAGAATGCATTTATATACACTGTTATTATTATTATTATTATTATTATTATCATTATTATCATTATTATTATTATTATTATAACAAGATTTATTTTGTCATCATCTTCACTACTTTTACTATTTTCTTAATATTATTATTGTCATTATATTATATTATTGTTTCATCATTCTCATTATTATTATTATTATAATTATTATTATTATTATTATTATCATAATTTAATATTTTTCATTTATATTATAAGCATCATGATCATCATTATTACTATAAATATTTTTTTATTTTATAGTGAATATTATTTTTATTATCATTAAATTATATTATTATTAATTCTATTAATGTTATTACTATAAAAATATATTTTTTACAAAAACATATTACACTAATTATATGAATTACATTTTATTACACCTATCATTATATTTTTTACATTATTATCTCATTTATAATCATTATTATTTTATTTGTATTAATATTAAAAAATTTTAAATGATGTTATTTATTATATAATATTATTTAAATGATTATATTAAATGATTAATTTTATTCTTTTATTTTAAGCATTTTTCATTTAAACATCGTAATTCTCCTAAAATGTGGCGTTACAGTGCGCCGCTGGTGCAAAGTGTCATAATGTTCACAGGGTGTGACTGCACACTCATAATCTCTCGCTCTGTCTCATTCACTCACACACACACACACACACACACACACACACACACACACACACACACACACACACACTGCAGCACCAACCCTCCCCTTCTGGCTGACTGTCTCTTTTTTCTCAATGGATTCTAAGAAAGAGATGCTGAATGAAACCTCCATCACTCTGCAGCTCCTCTATTGTACCTGACTGAGGCATGGAAGAAAGGATGCATGGGAGGAAAGAGGGATGAAGAGTAGAGGAGGAGGGATGCTGAAGGTATCGGCGTCTGCTGTCAGCATGATATATTTAAATATGTACACGCAAACATCCGGCCTAGTTTTCAGAAAACGGAAGCAGATCTGTCATTCAAAGCCCCACTGGCTGAGGATTACAGCCCATAATCTGCACGGCAACAGTCTCCACATCTCTCTCTCTCTCTCTCTCTCTCTCTCTCTCTCTCTCTCTCTCTCTCTCTCTATTCTCTCCTTCTCTCACCCACAGTGAGATAATGGAGAAAGAGAGGAATCAACAAGGAAAAGGAGGGGGAAAACTTGAGAGTGGAAAAACGAAGGGTGAATGAACGAGTTTTAGAGAGATGGCTGTTGATTCATTCATATATATTTTTTTCACTTCTTTCATCCGAGAGTGGCGAAATGAAGGGAAGACGGATTGGTCTGAGTGGGAGGGTCTTATCCTTCAGTCAGCCTCACCCTATCCCCCACCTTCATCACTGAGTGAGGATGAGGAGGTTGATGACGTCACTGCTGCGCTGTGGTAAATGCAGCACAGTACATGGGGCTGGATTCTGCAACAGCACTGCAGTCTGACACACACACACACACACACACACACACACACACACACACACACACACACACACACTTTGGATGCTCAGATGACAGGACAATAACATCAATGTAATTGTCTAGAGTATGAGTTTATGAGAACTCAGTGCTGACCATGGAGAAGATGTAGAAGATCAGGGTGGCACTGGAGATGGAGATCGGACCAGGAACGTATTTTTTTTTCCGTTAAGCCTGAGTGCGCAGTGAAAGCAGGCCAGCGCCGGTGTGTTCGGTGACGTTTGTGCTCGACGTAGCCTAGATGACATCATCGGGTGCAGTCAGACAAAAAAAAAATGTAATACAGCACTCTCTCGCCGGGCATCAAGATGAAGACGGTGAACAAAGAGAAGAACAAAGTGTTCCTGAAGAAAAAAAAAAGAAGAGAGATTCGAAATGTCTTTGTTGAGAAATGCGAGATGTGGATGGTTTTGGAAGAGATTTACTGGGTCGTGTGCTGGATTCATAAAAATAAAAAAAACAGATCATCATCATCATCATCATCATCATTATTATAGTAAAGATATCAGGCGAGATGGTGATTTCTTGGTTGCCATCCAATCAGTAACGAAGAGCTTTAACCTCTGAGCACTGAGCACCTCTTCATTACGATGATGAAATTGTTCATCGAAATACTTTTACTCAGCCGCAGAACTGATGCAAATGTTCGGAGAAGCCAAATCTGTTTCCTCCCTATTCCAATAGGCAGATGATGATGATGATGATGACGATGATGATGATGATGACAAATGGGCCCTGAGGCTACATGAATTCAGATCAATTTGGAAATCTCTCCTGATTGGCTCAGTTATGTAGTGTAAACTGAGGGAAACCGTTACGTATTTTCATTTGATGTGGTCATGTGACACATTCAATTCAAAACGAACATAAAAAGATGGCGGACACTGCAATCGTCGGGCCTGAAATGCAGTTTGATCCGGTCGATAAAGATTAACGTCAATTTGTAGACTCTTGGGATCGAATTTCATTTCTTAAAAAACAAAACAAAAGAACGAATCAGAAGTTGCTTGTGAGCCGAAGCTTCTGTTTACAATATATGGATGTGAGGCATGTTGGGGCATTTCACTGTGGACCACTTAGAGTTTTGAAGTGAACACAATCGATCCTGATTCATGTGGACGAAGTCCAAGACACTTTCTTTTAAAAGGTGCAGCCAGTGATTGTTGAGTCTCACCTCATGAAGATTCTGGACCTTCAAAAAGAAGATCTGGACCCTGCCAGGATCCTGAGATGTACCAGCTCCAGTTAGATGCCACTTCATGAAGATTTTGGACCTTAAACATAAACAATATCTTAATCAATACTGAATATATAACCGTCTACATATGCTGGTTCTCCATCATTGAACATTTTAAAGGTGGAGGATGTTGGTGTTGAATCTATAATGATTTCAGAAGTAATTTATGAGATGCTCAGAAGCTCCTGGTTCCACAACTCCAACTGACTGTGTAGACTCATAATCACACACTCTGGTGATCGTGATATTTCTCAATCTCCGGTGTTTGTAATGTCTGAATGGTGTCTTGGTGAGGACGGGTTCCCCCTTTTGAGTCTCTCAAGGTTTCTTCCTCATACCATCTAAGGGAAGTTTTCCTTTGAAATAAATACACTTACTTTAAGTATAAGTGAAGTTTGTTCTATAATTCTTACGTTCTTTAAAGCTGCTTGAAGACAACGTCCACTGTGAAAAGCGCGATAGAAATAAACGTGAATTGAATTGAATTGAAGAAGCAGCCAGAACCATTTAGAAACACGTGTTTTCACAGTAACACATTGGATTTTTGGGTTGTGAGTTCAAATCCCAACCAAGCAAAGCTGTCAATCCCGGGCCCCCGAGCAAGGCCCTTAACCCCATCGCTGCTCAGTGTATGAATGAGAGAAATGTAAGTCGCTCTGGATAAGGGTCATCTGACAAAAATGTAGTTTGCTTGTTGCTAATTTTACGATCACAATATCATAATGGCTAATTAGCGTTCGTACAGCAAGCAACAGAAAGAGAACTGAATAACGAGCAATTAAACCTTCTCTCTCTTTTTTTTATCGACCAAAAAAGCAAAGAACTCAAGAGTGCAAGCTTTTCTAGTCATTTATTAGAAATTATTTTATTAAAAATGCCAGCAGCCTTCAATTCAATTCAATTCATTTTAATTTGTATTGCGCTTTTTACAATGAACATTCTCTCAGAGCAGCTTTACACAGATAATGTGGTGATAAAAATGAATAAAATGTTCTTTATAAGTGTAAGTTTGTCCCTGATGAGCGAGCCGGTGGAGACTGGGGTTGAAGAAAAAACTTCCTGAGATGGCATAAGGAAGAAACCTTGAGAGGAACCAGACTCGAGGGAACCTCATCCTCATCTGGGTTGCACCGAATGTCCATTTACTAGAACTAGTTTTTCTGCATCCTGTAACGACACTATATTTCTCATTTTAGCAATATTTTTAAGGTGAAAGAAGGCGATCCTGGTAGTGTATGAACGAGAGAAATGTGCCTTCCATAGAACTTGTGAGGAACTCAGGAAACTTTCTCAGGAAAAGTGTGGGACACAGCTGGTCATTTATCAAGGACGGAACGAGCAGTCAAGCGTTTTAACTTTGGCCGCACAGAAAAAAAAGGTCCAGGGTCATTCGGAAAACAATACGGCGCCTAGAAGGGCCTCAAACTTCACCGCTGGCGCCTGCAGATCTCTGGGACATCTCAGCTGCTAACACCTTCCCCCTCCCTCTCTCCCAGAAGCACTCAGGGCTCAAAATAAAACTCAGGCAGCATCGTGATTTCCGGGAGAAGCGCCCTGTAAAAGTACAGGAAAAAGGAAAGAGGGAGGGGACGAACGAGGGGACGAGTGATTCATCCCGTTCTGTAGGCAGATTATTTCGGTTTCAGTGAGGCAACAAACTTTAGGGGTGGGGGGGGGGGGTGGAAAGAGAAAAAGAGAGAGAGACTTACGGCTGGAGGAGGCTGATGACGCTGTCAGTGATGCAAACGCAGAAATCTCCACCGCAGTGTGGATGGAAATAGGACAGGAAGTGGGATTTTTCTTCTTTATTGTTTTGAAGAGCAACACCAATGAGGATATTAATACACGCCCACAATCGCTTACTTACCCATCATTCACCTCGAGAAGGATTTCCTCGCCAGTCTCCCACTCCGTTTCACCACCGGCTCCTAAACATGATTCGTTTTTTAGCTAATATTGGACCCGGGGGTGACGTCAAAACCTGTACAGTCACACAGAAGAATACAGATCCATCAGATGCGTACGTATCTGTCACGTACTTACTCATAAGGAACGTAGTGCTGACATTTACGCAGCTGAATTTCAACTCATAAACATCCATACACGTTAAAGACTAATAACGAGAGAAACTTCTTCAAAGACTCGTCGCTGTGAGAGAAAAACAACAACCGAATTCAAAAGTCAAAAAAATCGAAATAAATAAAATCTTTTCCTGGTCATTTTTTATCATCTCACACGTCACATACGCCACACATATTTTTACTCTGTTACTATAGAAACGGTAACGTATTAATAGGATAATGTATGTCTTCCATTTTTTATGACGTAAGAGCGTTTTATGAGAAGACGGTCCTCCATTTTTTATGATAAAAGTGTCCTTTATTTCGAACGACAAAACAGTCCTCCATTTTTCTATGGTGAGAGCGTCTTCCTTTTTATATATAACGAGACAGTCCTCCATTTATCGCTCTCTCTCTCCATTTTATACGCAATCTGTTTT
Organism: Silurus lanzhouensis; assembly: GCA_039877035.1. Lineage (NCBI taxonomy): Eukaryota > Metazoa > Chordata > Actinopteri > Siluriformes > Siluridae > Silurus > Silurus lanzhouensis. The sequence continues at coordinate 807,894 of JBCEWE010000518.1, forward strand.
GTATATGGCCACGTCCACACTAATACGTCTTTGTTCGAAAATGCATATTTTTCTCTCCGTTTTGGACTTTCGTCCACACAGACGGTGGATTTTTAACTAAAGAGAGAAACGAAATACGTAGTTTTTTAAAAACGCTCTCCAAAGTGGATACATTTGAAAACGAAGTTTTTTCCGTCACAGTGTGGACCAAAAAAATAATAATAAAGAAATAAAAAAGGCTTACAAGAACGATGTCGCCTTTTTTAGTCATCGCCGCAACGTTTCAAAGAGCCGGAAATCAAATAAACGCAGGTCTAAGTGTCTTACGTTTACCTCATGCGCAGTACAGGGACGTGTTTCAGTGTGGACGAGCGACTTTTGGGAAACGATGGAATATAAAGTCTGGATTTAAATCCAGTGTTTTAGATGAAAACTCTATTTTCACATTTTTGTACAATGAAAATGCTCAAAATATAATATTATGAGAACATCCTGTATGACAAACGTGCCTTTTGTATGACATGAGCATCCTTTATTTTTCATATTGTTTTGTATATTGATCGGTAGTGAAGATGCAACTTCAATATGAAGAAGAAACCTTGAAAGGACCAGACTGAAAGGGATACTGTCCTCATCAAGACACCAGATGAAGACCCACTGGGTGTTCAAGGATCCTGCTTTTGATCTTTTGCTACAAATATAAAAGGTCTGGAGATACCAGTGATTCTGGAATTGCTGGAGCCAAGCCATTCTGCTGAGGATGTTCCCCAAATGGACACGAGATTACAGTGGATAGTAGATCTGGTGTCTGGGTGAGAATGGGTTTGCTTTGGGGTCCGGGTTCCAGAATTTAAAAGGTAAATTCTGAATGTATTTATTTCTGTCAAGCAGCTTTGTGAAATGCACTATGGGGAAAAAATCTAAATAAAATTTTCAATGTTGCTTCAAGAAACCAAAAACCCTGTGAAACAGAACCTGGCTGTTCTCTTCTTTTGCCAACTTTTTCTCTCCTTTCTCTCCTTTTTTTCACACTTTCCATACTCGTACCTCCTTGAAAAAAAAAGACTTTGATTGATTGATGGCGGTGAACTTTCACAGCGTTTGATCTTTATTTAGGGGAAGTGGGAGGCTTCCAAAAAAAAAAAAGAAAGAAAACGATGGAAAAAAATGCAATCCGCAGCCCATTGAGGAGCACCGAGAGGGATTCTCTGCACTTACGTAAACCATTAGTCATCCTGGCATGGTTCATTTTTCTCTCTCTCTCTCTCTCTCTCTCTCTCTCTCTCTCTCTCTCTCTCTCTCTCTCTCTCTTTCTCCCCCAGTCCAAGTCGAATTCTTCAGCTGGAGAGGTTTTTTAAGTGTGCGTTCCTGGTTCCAAAAAATGTAAGGGAAAATCTTTAATCAAAATGTCCAGAGCGACAAACAAGTGTGTGATGATTTACTCATTCATCTGTTTTATTACTGTTCATTTTCCTCAAATTATTAAGAGACATTGGATTTGAGAAGGTCACTAGGTAGATTCACACACTCGCCCGACACTCAGGAACGAACTTCCATCTACACAAAGAGTTTCTGAAAAAAAAATTATAATAAATCAACGGCCTGCATCATTTCTGTCAGATGTTTATTTACTTTTTTGTCTCTTTGAATCAGTGAACTTGAAAGTTTCATCTAAAACTTAATGGTACTATAAAAGTCAATATATTTATGGCCAAACCCAATTTCCCGCCCTAAGTTGGAGGAACACAATGGTGTAGGACATCTTTGGATGCTGTAGCATGAAAATTTTCCCTTCACTTGAACTAGGAGACCCGAAACCAGTTCCAGCCTGACCATGCACCTGTACATAACGATAGCTCCATGAAGATCTGCTTTACATGGGTTGGAATGGAAGATCTTCTGCTATAGATCATAAAACCTATTGGGAGTTGAATTGGAACGGCACCCCAGGCCTCCTCACTTCACCTACACTAGTACGTGAATGAATGAATCTCCACAGATTTTCAGAAAATCTAGTGGAGCATCTTCCCAGAAAAGTGGAGCTCATTATAACAGCAAATAGAGACTTAATGTGGATGTTCAAAAATAATCAATCATATGTTCACGTGTCCACAAAATGTGTCCTTATAATGTTGAATGGGTCTGAGCAGTGTGTGTGTGTGTGTGTGTGTGTGTGTGTGTGTGTGTGTGTGTATATGTGTGTGTGTTGGTGGTGTAATTTCAGTTACACACAGTGCAAATATCCTCGAGTCATTTCTTCTCCACCAACACTTCGCCCTTCGGAAGGAAATAAAAGTTGTTCTGTGAAGTAAAAAAAAAAAAGAAGCTTCACACAGGATTGTATGAAAGAAAAAAAAAACTAGAGCATGTGAAAACCTTGTCCTTAGAAGCTTTTTGTCAAAACGAATAACGAAGGGTTTTTCAGAAGGACGTGTTGTGAGGCGAGATCTCGAGAATCTTCTTCCAGTGTTACACCTGACCTTTTGACTTCCATCAGACTTTCTCTCTCTCTTACTCTACCTGCATGAAGGTCTGATGCATAACGGGAACTCATCACACGTTCTGCGTGAAGCATCTCACAGTGGAAAAGGACAGCGTCGGTGAGGACGAGCCAGATCGTGTGTGTGTGTGTGTGTGTTAAAGTCAGCAGGTATGTGTTTGATCTAGGTTTGCAGGAGAGGTGAGATATTTCTCTCACACATCCAGTCCAGGGCGCAGTAGAGACAGTCTGACGCCCTGCGCGTCTGTTTTGTCTTCTTTTCCCGGCACAGGCGGGAGGAGGTTGGCCGTGGAGATGTTACATCGCACAGATTGCTGTGTGTCTTCACGGTTTGGAAGCTGAAATCTTCTCATGCATGTGTGTTTTCAAGTGGGTTTCTGATTTCTTTCTGTTTGTAACTGTGCCATTCGTTTAATAATAATTCAATCTCTCTGATCCTGAGAGAAGAAAAGACATGAGCACAGGTATATACAGTTACTGCAGGTTTTACCACATTTGAGACTTTTTAAGACCCCTTCTGTATATACGAGTGTGTCTTTTCCATATGACTATATATAAAATGCAGTAGAATTACATTTTCCTTCACTTGAACCTGTTCCAGCATGACAATCCCACCTGTGAACAAAACAGCTCCATAAAGATATTCTTTACATGGGTTTATAAGTTGGAGTGGAAGATCTCCTGCTAAAGAGAACCACAGCCCTTTAGAACACAATTGGGATGAATGTAAACGCTGACTGACTCCATCCCTGGTCTCCTCACATCACTTACATCAGTACCTGACTTTACTTATAGCTGAATCACAAATCTCCATAAAATTTAGTGGAACATCTTTCCAGAAGAGTGAAGGTTATTAAAAGGGAATATGGAGACTAAATGTGGAATGATCAGGCATTGCATTCTGACATTAGAACATTCTGAGTGGTGAAGTGAAGAACAATGATGATCTCTTCATCATGGAACCTGTTAGTGGGTGGATTTATTTATTATGCAGCAAGTGAACATTTTCTTCTCAAAGTTGATGTTAAAAGCAGGAAAAATGGGCGAGTGTAAGGATTTGAGCGAGTTTGACAAATTGTGACGTCTAGACGACTGGGTCAAAACTGCAGCTCTTGTGGGATGTTCCTGGTCTGCAGTGGTCAGAATCTATCAAAAGTGCTCCAAGGAAGGAACAGTGGTGAACCGGCGACAGGGTCGTGGGGGTCGAGGATCATTGATGCACGTGTGGAGCGAAGGCTGGTCCGTGTGGTCCGATCCAACAGACGAGTTCCTGTAGCTCAAACCGCTGAAGAAGTTCATGCTGTTGATGCTTCACGAGTCACGACTGATTCAGCAGTAAAAGGGGGACCGACACAATATTATGCAGGTGGTCATTATGTTACACCTGATTGGTGAATATATATATATTAATCTAAATGATTCATTATGAAGGTTTTTCTATGCTAAGAAACTCATCACAAAGAACCTAAACAAGCACCACAATCATGAAACCATCCTGATCTTCCTGAGACACGAATCCTCACCCAATCAGGAAGCTCTCAAGAACCTTCATCTCTCCCGAACACTGAAACTGTACAGAGTTCTGGACTGAGGACTGGAATAGAAATGGAGGATTTTCTTAAAGTTTGTCTCTATCACTCTCACACACACACACACACACACACACACACACACACACACACACTTGAAGAAGAGGTGGTACCAAGGCAAGCTTGCCGTATGGCCTTCATCTCCTCCAGCACTGCTTCTGACAGGAACACACAGACCGGACTAAGAATAACCGCTCACACTCGCTGCCTAATCTAACACCTTTCAGGACGTGGGAATGTGTGTCACACACAATTGTCCAGAACAGGCAGCAACACCCCTCCTACTCAGCTCTGGTGTGTGTGTGTGTGTGTGTGTGTGTGTGTGTGTGTGTGTGTGTGTGTGTGTGTGTGTAGAGTGAAAGAGAGAGAGAAAGAGCGAATCCGATTTGTACAAAATGGCAGCATGTTGTTTTCTTGAAATCGAAATAATACAATAATACTATTTTTGCTTGTCTTGATAGCTAACTGTGCTAGCTAACTGTGCTAGCTAATTGTGCTAGCTAACTGTGCTAGCTAATTGTGCTAGCTAACTGTGCTTGTTAATTGTGCTAGCTATCTGTGCTAGCTAACTAAATCTGTTGCAGCTAATTAGCTCGCTCATCATAACATCATTCGTGCCATGTTTTTCTTCAAAGCCACTTATCATGCACATAAGAAAACAGGAAGTGACACTCCATAAACAGGAAATGAACATTTTCTCACAGGAAAGCGCAGTTCCGACCAATCACATTCAAGAATTCAACAGCGCCGTGGTGTAATGTGATTTGGTACGGTATTATAAGCCAGAGCCGTGTGTGTGTGTGTGTGTGTGTGTGTGTGTGTGTGTGTGTGTGTGTGTGTGTGTGTGTGTGTGTGTGTGAGTGAGAAACACATTAGACAGGTTAGTAAATCATGCTGGTTCACACACTGACAAGGTGTGACGTGAGGTTTGTTCATCGGATGTGAGTGGAAATGAGAGGAAGAGGAAGAGTTACTGATACCTTCTAGATCACTTCTGCACATTTATGGCTGAACAACAAACACACACTAGATCCTGTTCTCTCTCTCTCTCTCTCTCTCTCTCTCTCTCTCTCTCTTTTCTCCCCTTTTTTCTTCCTCTCATTAATGCCTTTTTCTTTCGATCTTGGCCCAATATGTTTCTCCCTCTTTTCTTAATCTCAATGTTTCTCCTTCTATCCCTTTGTCCCTCTGTCGTCTCCTCTCTGTTTCTTTGAATCTATCCTTTATGTCTCTCTTTCTTTCTCCCCCTCTCTTTATATCTCTTTTTTTCTTAATCTCTCTCCCTTGATTGCTCTCCTTAATTTCTTTCTCTGTTTCTGTCCTAAATGTCTCTCCCTCGCTCTATTTATCTTCTTCTATCCTTTCTTGCTGTCCATAATGTTTTTCTCTCTCTCTCTCTCTCTCTCTCTCTCTCTCTCTCTCTCTCTCTCTCTCTCTCCTCTCTCTCTCTCTCTCTCTCTCTCTCTTTCTCTCTCTCTCTCTCTCTCTCTCTTTCTTTATCCTTCTTCTTAATGCCACTCTCTTTCTTTCTCTGGCCAAAATGTTTCTCTCTCTTCTCTTTTTCCCCTCTCCCTTCCCTTAATCCATCTCTCTCTCTTTCTCTCTGTCCTTAATGTCTCTCTTCCTCCCTTCCCAAATCTCTCCCTCTCTCTTTCTTTCCTTAATCTTTCTCCCCCTCTATCGTTCTCCTTAATACCTCTCTGTTCCCATTCTTTCCTAAATGTCTCTCCCTCTCTCTCTTTACTTACTTTATCACTCTCTTTCTCTCTGTTCTCAATATCTCTCTCTCCCTCTCTCCCATCTGTTTCTCTTGCTCTTTTACCCTCCTTTCTCTCTCTCTCTCTCTCTCTCTCTCTCTCTCTCACTCTCTCTCTCTCTCTCTCCATACATCTAATCACTTCCTGGACTCTGGGGAACGAGGCCTGGACATGCCTGAATGTGAGCCTGACAGTGGAGCTGAAAGCGCTGGAAGCCATTAATCGATTCTCTCCTCTTTCAGGATGTTTCTCCATCGAGCTCCAGGCTTCCAGCGGCTCCTGTTACTCACTTTTCTACTCCTCCTGATGAGGTTTCCATCCATGTTGTGTAACAGCAAAATCACACAGCTGTCCTGTAGATCAGCGAGACTCTACCTGACACGTTACACACATTTAAACACACCGCGTGATGCAAGATTGCGTAACCGCAGAGTTTGGAAACGACAGGAAATTCAGCGTGAAGATGATTTCGTAGTTCAGGGTTTAATCTGGAGTGTGTTTTCACTTCTTCTGATTCTGAATACGCTTCTACAATACAGTGTTCCTGACCAGGACAAAGTCTTTCTCTCGCTCTAATGAGAGAAAAATATGAAACAAATAAACACATCAAACTGAATTGAGTTGAACTGAAATAAATGTCTAATAGGATTTTGATTTTCCATCACATGAAGATCACAGTCCCTGATCACCTTCAACACTGGTTTGATTGAACGCTGTTAGTTGTGCGAAGGATTAAATCTTTCTAATTCGATGGCTACAACACGTTTCAAAAAAGTTGGGACGAGGCAAAAAAAAGTCAATGTTATTAAAGTTAAAAACATTTTGCAATGAATGAGGTAAATTGACAGCAGGTCAGTGAGATGATCGGGTATAAAAAAAAGTCCCTCAGAAGTAAAGATGGGCGGAGCTTCTCCAGACTGTGGCTAGAAATTGTGGAATCATTTCAGAAAAATGTTCCTCAACATCAAATTGCAAAACGGTTGAATCTCTGATAATTTACTGAACATAACATCATCAAAAGATAAAGCGTGATGAGGAACTCATGACCTCCAGTTTCATCTGCTTGTGTCTTCAACGAACATCTGCATCCTTCAGTGTGTGTTTGAGTTGATGAGTGATGCAGTTGTTCCTGTGATGAAGGATGAGATGTAGAGAGAAGCAGTTTACTGTGTGTTTACCTCATCAAGATTTCAGCTACACTGCCCTTTCTTCTTCCTTTCTTCCTCCTTTCTTCCTCCTCTCCTCTCTCTATCTGTTTCTTCCTCCATTCATCTCTCTGTATCTTTACTATCTTTCCCTCTATTTCTTCCTCCTCTCCTCTCTCTATCTTTTTCTATCTCTCTATCTGTTTCTTCCTCCATTCCTCTCTCTATCATTTTCTCTCTCTCCATCTGTTTTGTCCTCTTTTCCTCTCTCTATCTTTTTCTATCTCTCTATCTGTTTCTTTCTCCTCTCCTCTCTCTATCTTTTTCTATCTCTCTATCTGTTTCTTCCTCCATTCCTCTCTCTATCATTTTCTATCTCTCCATCTGTTTTGTCCTCTTTTCCTCTCTCTATCTTTTTCTATCTCTCCATCTGTTTCTTTCTCCTCTCCTCTCTCTATCTTTTTCTATCTCTCCATCTGTTTTGTCCTACTTTCAAGTCAAGTCAAGTCAAGTTTATTTGTATAGCGCTTTTCACAACAGACATTGTCTCAAAGCAGCTTTACACAAATCAACAGTTAAGGTGAATGGTGTGAATTTGTCCCTGATGAGCAAGCTGTGGCGACTGTGGCAAGGAAAAACTCCCTTAGATGTTATGAGGAAGAAACCTTGAGAGGAACCAGACTCAAAAGGGAAACCCATCCTCATTTTGGGTGACATCAAGAGTTTGATCATAAATCTTTCAACAATACAGAACACTGGAGAGTGAGAACTAACATGAGCACTGGAGTATAAGATTATAAGTGATGTTCTTTCTGCAGTCTTATACAGTCTATATGGTTAGTAGCTCCGAGTTTTATGAGCTCAGCATTTGTGATCACCACAGATCCAGCATCAGCTTCTCCATGCCAGAGCCTTTAACACTCCAGGAGGTCCAATGCCAAACTCCACACATGTAGCGGGATCCAAATGGCACTGGTACATCTCTAGATGGTTCGGGATGTTTGTGAGTTCGGCATCTACTTCTTCAAAGGTCCGTAATCATCACGAGGTGGGAGGTGACTGGAGCTGGCCAAACCTCAGGGTGTCTCGGGATGGGGAGAGAAAGAGAAGCAGTGGAGAGCATCTTTTCTCTCTATCTTTTTCTATCTCTCCATCTGTTTTGTCCTCCATTCCCCTTTCTATCTTTTTCTATCTCTCCATCTGTTTTGTCCTCCTTTCCTCTCTCTATATTTTTTTATCTCTCCATCTGTTTCGTCCTCCATTCCTTTCTATATCTTTTTTCATCTCTCCATCTGTTTCTTCCTCCTTTCCTCTCTCTATCTTTTCTATCTGTCCCGCTGATTCTTCCTCCATTCCTTTCTATATCTTTTTCTATCTCTCTATCTGTTTCTACCTCATTTCCTCTCTCTATCTTTTTCTATCTCTCCACCTGTTTCTTCCTCCTTTCCTCTCTCTATCTTATTCTCTCTTACAATTTTTTTCAGCCTTCAATCTCCCTCTCATAGCCTTTCTTTTCCACTCTCTCTTTATCTATGTCTATCTCATTTCTTCTTTCTGTCTCTCTCTCTCTCTCTTTCCCTCTCACTCCTTTCTTTCTTTCTTTCTTTCTTTCTTTTTTCTTTCTCCATCCTTCTCTCCCTTTTTTCTCTTTATCAGTCTCCCATTTTCCTTAAATTTCCCTCTCTGTAGAAAATTCTATTTCTCTCTTTATCTTTACCTATTATTGCCCCACTCTCACTCTCTTTCTCTCTCACTCTCTCTCTCTCTCTCTCTCTCTCTCTCTCTCTCTCTCTCTCTCTCTCTTTTACTCTCTCTCTCTCTCTCTCTCTCTCTCTCTCTCTCTCTCTCTCTCTCTCTCTCTCTCTCTCTCAGCACTTGAGAGGAGCTGATTCTGGCATCAATCGGCTTTAATGCAGTCTTAACTCTTTGGCTTTAATGCTCTCTTTGCTCAGTAACTGGAGAGCAGGGTGAGTAAGTGCATGGCAAGCTGAAGCCTGAGCAAACAACACACACACACACACACACACACACACACACACACACACACACACTTTCACACACTCCGGATCTGCTCCGGAAACGTGATGCATCCACATTTTTCACAGTATTCTGCACATTTTGAAAAAACAGCGTGACAATTTCACTTTGACTTCCAGGTTTTTTTGTAACGCATTCTTACTCATTCTCTCCCACAGCTGTCATTTTTCTCCTACAAAATTCATTCTAGAACTATTTTGAGATATTACACTCTTTGGGCAAAAGTATAGTGACACCTGACTTTCGCAGCCAGATGTGGTTCTTCTCTAAACTGTTCCCACCATGCACACATTTGTATCATTGGATGTCGCTGGATGCTGTAGCATGAAATTATTCCTTCACTTCTACTAGGAGACCCATACCTGTTCCAGAATGACAATGCTCTTTTTCTCAAAGCCAGATCCATGAAGATCTACTTTGCATGAGTTGGAGTGGAATATCTCCAGCTATAGAGCTCCAACCCTACAGAACACCTTTGGGATGAGCTGGAATGGTAACTGCACCTTAGGGATCTTCACCTACACCTGACATTACTAACACCCTTGTAGCTGAATTCAGCACAAATTTCCACAAGATCTAGTGGAACATCTTGCCAGTTCTTCTAACAATCAATTGAGGCAAAATTGGACATTCTGAAACGAGAGCATCATTAAAAGCAGAAGCATGGTTCCAGAACCTTTGCTCTACCCCACACTGTGTAGACGTCACTATCCTCCTGTTGGAAAGGTTGAATGGAGCCCTGCATGTGCTGGCTGTGGGACGTAATGTAATCTCCTGCTTATCAGGTGTGGCCTTCTTCCTGCTCCTTCACGCTGACCTTTTGAACCTCCTGCCAATAGACAGAACATTCAGCACTCCAACAGCAAGCAGAGCACAGAGGAATTTTTATTACTGGTGATAAAGTGGTGGTAAAGGAAAGAGGGATGGATAGAGAAGGGGAGGTGTGTTTGAGCAGGGCCAGAAAGGTCTAATGTTTGCGTCAGGTGTTAGCAGATCGGGCAGAGATATAGATTGTAATAAGTAGATATGGTATAGAGAATCTACATAAATAGACATAGATATGTAAATAAGCACATGAATAAGTAAACATTTAATAAGTAAATATGTAAGTATGTAAATGCATGAGTTAGTAATTAAGTATGTAAGTAAATACATAAGTAAGTATGAAAGTAAGTGCACGAGTAAATACAGAAGTATGTAACTAAGTTAGTATGTATGTAAGTATATAAGTAAGTATATGAGTAAGTAAGTATGTAAGTATGCATGTATATGAGTAAATGCACAAGTAAGTAAGTACATGAGTAAATAGGTATATAAGTGAGTATATAAGTAAATATGTAAGTAAGTACATGAGTAAGTAAGTATGTAAGTATGTAAGTATGTAAGTGAGAATATATGTGTAATTAAGTAAGTAAGAAAAGATAAGTATTAAAGTAAGTAATTATGTATGTAGGAAAGTATGTAAGTAAGTTATAAAATAAGTAAGTAAGTAAATAATATATGTAATATTGGAATATAAGTAAGTAAGAATATAATTAATTAAGTACACACGTCAGTACACACGTTAGGATGAAAGTAAGTGAGTATATAAGTAAGTAAATACATGAATAAATACATATGTATGTAATTATAAAAGTAAGTACATGAATAAGTTAAGTTCTTGAGTAAATACTTATGTAAGTAAGTCAGTATATAAGTAATTATACAAGTAAGTATGTAAGTAAGTAAGTGAGTTAAAACTAAGTATATGAGTAAATATGTATGTAGAAAAGTATGTAAGTAAGTAATATATGTAATATAGGAATATGAGAAAGTAAGAATATAAGTCAGTATGTAAGTAAGTAAGTATTTAAGTAAATCCATGAATAAATACATATGTATGTCATAATGTAAGTACATGAGTAAGTAAAGTACTTGAGTAAATACTTATATACGTAAGTAAGTATACAACTAAGTACATGTGTAAATATGTATGTAGAAAAGTATGTAAGTAAGTAATAAAATAAATAAGTAAGTAAGTAATATATGTAATATAGGAATGTAAGTAAGTAAGAATATAATTAAGTATGTTAGTAAGTACACATGTTAGTATGAAAGTGAGTATATAAGTAAGTAAATACATGAATAAATACATATGTCATTATATAAGTAAGTACATGAATAAGTTAAGTACTTGAGTAAATACTTACATAAGTAAGTTAGTATATAAGTAATTATACAAGTAAGTATGTAAGTAAGTAAGTATGCAAGTAAGTATACAACTAAGTACATGAGTAAATATGTATGTAGGAAAGTATGTAAGTAAGTAGTGAAAAAAGTAAGTAATATATGTAATATGGGAATATGAGTAAGTAAGAATATGTCAGTATGTAAGTACACACGTAAGTATATAAGTAAATACATGAATAAATACATATGTATATAATTATTTAAGTACATGAGTAAGTAAAGTACTTGAGTAAATACTTGTGCAAATAAGTAAGTATATAAGTAAGTAAGTAAGTATACAACTAAGTACATGTGTAAATATGTATGTAGGAAAGTATGTATGTAAGTAATAAAATAAGTAAGTAAGTAAGTAATATATGTAATATAGGAATGTAAGTAGGAATATAATTAAGTGTGTTAGTAAGTACACACGTAAGTATGTAAGTGAGTATATAAGTAAGTAAATACATAAATAAATACATATGTATGTCATTATGTAAGTACTGTAAAGTTAGTAAAGTACTTGAGTAAATACTTATGTAAGTAAGTCAGTATGTAAGTAAGTCAGTATGTAAGTAAGTAAGTAAGTAAGAAAGTAAGTATAAAACTAAGCACATGGGTAAATATGTGTGTATGAATGTAAGTCAGAAAGTAATATATGTAATATAGTAATTCAAATAAGTAAGAAAATAATTAATTCAGTATGAATATAAATAAGTAGGCAAGTAAGTATCTACATACTGAATAAGGAAGGAAGGAAGGAAAGAAGGAAGGAAGGAAAGAACAATCCCACGATGCATATTACAATGTGTGTAGGTGAATCAGCCTCGTCATTAATTTTGTGATGACTGTAGTAAAAGTTCCTGGATCACCACCATGCATGAATTTTATTGTTATTTTATATGCTATTGGCACAGCTGCACACATCACATTTTCCTTAGTTGTGCTGCAATAAAGATTCTGTTCCAACCGTAAAACTCTATTAATCAGTACATAAAACACAATACTAAGGGTCGTGGGATCAAATAAGTGTGTGTGTGGGAGGGGGTCAAAATTTAAAAATATGAGTCTGAGCAGTTACGGTTATACTGTGGGTTAGTCGTGGGATCTAAATCCTGTGAACAGCACAAAGTTGCTTTCCGGTTCCCCGTATCCTATAATGTAGAGAAAATCTATAAAGAAGTCTGTTTTTCTGGCTAATGTCCTCTTTACCTGCTCAACAGATTTATTTATATTCACACTGTGAAAAATTTTTATATTTAAAGTTTGGAATATGTTTTTCTAACCAAACCCACATTGTAGGTTTGAGAATAACTTGGACTTGGACACATGTCTGAATCAACCTGGATTACATCCCATAATGAATGTACCCCATGTAACCCAGCCATTAGGGAGGCACAAGCCAGTGCATTCTTAGTGCCGGTCCCAAGCCCGGGTAAATGGGGAGGGTTGCGTTAGGAAGGGCATCCAGCGTAAAACATGTGCCAAATCAAATATGCGGATCACAAATGAGAATTTCATACCGGATCGGTCGAGGCCCGGGTTAACAACGACCGCCACAGGTATCGTTAGCCGACAGGGTACCGGTGGAAATTGGGCTACTGTTGGCCGAAGGAGGAAAAGGAGAGGAGGAAGATGTCTACAGAGACAGCAGGGAAAGGAGCAGTGTAGGAGAGTGGAGGTTAGGGTTGGTACTTTAAATGTTGGTACTATGACGGGTAAAGGGAGAGAAGTAGCTGATATGATGGAGAGGAGAAAGGTAGATATGCTGTGTGTTCAGGAGACCAAGTGGAAAGGGAGTAAGGCCAGGAACATTGGAGGTGGATTTAAACTGTTTTATCATGGTGTGGATGGAAAGAGAAATGGTGTAGGGGTGATTCTGAAGGAAGAGTACAGTAAGAGTGTAGTGGAGGTGAAGAGAGTTTCTGATAGGGTGATGATCGTGAAGGTGGAAGTTGAAGGGATGATGATAAATGTCATCAGTGCCTATGCTCCACAAGTTGGCTGTGAGATGGAGGAGAAGGAAAGATTCTGGAGTGAATTAGATGAAGTGGTAGATGGTGTACCTAGGAAAGAACGGTTGGTGATTGGGGCGGACTTTAATGGGCATGTAGGTGAAGGGAACAGAGGTGACGAGGAGGTGATGGGTAGGTATGGTTTTAAGGAGAGGAATGTGGAAGGGCAGATGGTGGTAGATTTTGCTAAAAGGATGGAAATGGCAGTGGTGAACACTTATTTTAAGAAGAAGGAGGATCATAAGGTGACTTATAAGAGTGGAGAAAGGTGCACACAGGTGGACTATGTGCTATGCAGGAGATGCAACCTGAAGGAGATTGGCGACTGTAAGGTGTTGGCAGGGGACAGTGTAGCTAGACAGCATAGGATGGTGGTCTGTAGGATGGTTTTGGAGGCGAAGAAGAAGAGGAGGAGAGTGAGGACTGAAAGAAGAATAAGATGGTGGAAACTGAAGGAGGAAGAGTGTAGTGTGAGGTTCAGGGAAGAGGTCAGAGAGAGGCTCAGTGGTGTTAAGGAGGTGTTGGATGATTGGGCAAATACTGCAGGAGTGATGAGGGAGGCAGCTAGAAAAGTACTTGGTGTGACATCTGGAAATAGAAAGGAAGACAAGGAGACGTGGTGGTGGAATGAGGAAGTGCAGGAGAGCATAAGGAGAAAGAGGTTGGCAAAACAGAAGTGGATAGACAGAGTGATGAGAAAAGTAGGCAGGAGTACAAGGAGATGCGGCAGCAGGTTAAGAGGGATGTGGCGAATGCCAAGGAAAAGGCATATGAGGAGCTGTATGAGAGGTTGGACACTAAGGAAGGAGAAAAGGATTTGTACCGATTGGCCAGGCAGAGGGACCGAGCTGGAAAGGATGTACTGCAAGTTAGAGCAGTAAAGGATGGAGAGGGAAATGTGTTGACTAGTGAGGAGAGTGTGTTGAGAAGGTGGAGGGAGTATTTTGAGCAGCTGATGAATGAGGAAAATCAGAGAGAGAGAAGGTTGGATGATGTGGAGTTGGTGAAGCAGGATGTAGATAGGATTAGTAAGGAGGAAGTGAGAGCAGCGATTAAGAGGATGAAGAGTGGAAAGTCGGTTGGACCAGATGACATACCGGTAGAAGCGTGGAGATGTTTAGGAGAGATGGCAGTGGAGTTTTTGACCAGATTGTTTAACAGGATTTTGGAAGGTGAGAAGATGCCTGAGGAATGGAGAAGAAGTGTGCTGGTACCAATCTTTAAGCATAAAGGAGATGTGCAGACCTGCAGTAACTACAGGGAATTAAGTTGATCAGTCACACCATGAAGTTATGGGAAAGAGTAGTGGAAGCCAGGCTGAGAGAAGAGGTGACCATCTGTGAGCAACAGTATGGTTTCATGCCGAGGAAGAGCACCACAGATGCCTTATTTGCTTTGAGAATGTTGATAGAGAAGTATAGAGAAGGACAGAAGGAATTGCATTGTGTATTTGTGGATTTAGAGAAGCGTACGACAGAGTGCCAAGAGAGGAGTTGTGGTATTGTATGAGGAAGTCAGGTGTGTCAGAGAAGTATGTGAGGGTGGTGCAGGACATGTATGAGGACAGTGTGACGGCAGTGAAGTGTGCAGTAGGTACGACAGACTGGTTTAGAGTGAAGGTTGGACTGCATCAAGGATCGGCCCTGAGCCCTTTCCTGTTTGCAGTGGTGATGGACAGGTTGACGGACGAGGTCAGACAGGAGTCTCCCTGGACTATGATGTTTGCGGATGATATTGTGATTTGTTGTGAGAGTAGAGAGCAGGTTGAGAAGAGCCTGGAGAGTGGAGATATGCGCTGGAGAGAAGGGGAATGAAACTCAGTAGGAGTAAGACAGAATACATGTGTGTGAATGAGAGGGAGGGCAGTGGAGTGGTCCGGTTGCAGGGAGAAGAGCTTCAGAAGGTGGAGGAATTCAGGTACCTGGGGTCAACAGTGCAAAGTAATGGAGAGTGTGTTAGAGAAGTGAAGAAAAGAGTGCAGGCAGGTGGAGTGGGTGGAGAAGAGTGACAGGAGTGATTTGTGATAGTAGGGTATCTGCAAAATTGAAAGGGAAGGTTTATAGGACTGTGGTGAGACCTGCGATGTTGTATGGTTTAGAGACAGTGGCATTGAGTAAAAGACAGGAGGTGGAGCTGGAGGTAGCAGAGCTGAAGATGTTGAGGTTTTCGTTGGGAGTGACGAGGATGGATAAGATTAGAAATGAGTTTATTAGAGGGACAGCGCATGTAGGATGTTTTGGTGACAAGGTGAGGGAGGCGAGATTGAGATGGTTTGGACATGTGCAGAGGAGGGACATGAATTATATTGGTAGAAGAATGCTGAGGATGGAGCCACCAGGTAGGAGGAAAAGAGGAAGGCCAAGAAGGAGGTTCATGGATGTGGTGAGGGAAGACATGCAGGTGGTTGGTGTGGGAGAGGCAGATGTAGAGGACAGGGTGGTATGGAGACGGATGATCCGCTGTGGCGACCCCTAATGGGAGCAGCCGAAAGAAGAAGAAGAAGAATGAATGTACCCCATGTATAAGTTCCCCAATCAAATGCACAACACTTTCTGACTCAGAGGTAATGCAACAGGTAAGACGGCTCAGTTCCACAGGAGAATCGAGTTTTATTAGATTTCTGGTTGAGTTTAGGGTCCGATCTGATCACAGCATTGGTAGTTTAAACTTTTGGCTCCAACTTTAATCTGGTCACCTTCAGTGTTTCCTGTCCTGAATAAAGCTGGACTGAGATGAATTCAAACACAGCCAGTGACACAAAGCTCTTCCCTTGATGGAGCTCATGAATAGACGTATTTGTCTGATGGTCATGTGGAGCCAAGTACAAGTGTTATCTTCATAACTGGCCTTCATTTTTTTCTCTCTATCTCATGACATCTGTTCAACAAAAATACAAGAAAGAAAGTAAGCATATTAGTAAGTAGGAATGTACGTACAGTACGTATGGGCAGAAGGAATTAAGTAGCTGACACGGGTGCAACTGCACATTTGCTGAGGGGTAGGCAAGATCAATAAATACGCTACATGCAATGGCACCCCCCATGTGCAGCACCTCTAAGCACTACATATACTACATATCCCATTTTTGTACCACTGCTAGGTGAAAAAGCATGCAAGTAAGTAAGAAAGCAAAGAAGTAGGGAAGTAATGACACAAGCAAATTAGTATGTATTATGTAAGTAAGGACATAAGTATGTAAGTAAGTATTTAAGTTTGTAAGTAGTTTAAGTAAATAAGATAGATGAATGTAGGTGAATCAGGCAAAAGTAAGGAAGGAAGGAAGGAAGGAAGGAAGGAAGAAAGGATGAAGGGACATTTGAGAGTAAGTAAGTATATAAGTATATTAGTGTGTATTAGTATGTATGTTTGTATGTAAGTAAGTAAGAACATAAGTAATGAAGTGAGTAAGGAGAGAATTATGTGATAAGTACATGAGTAAATAAGTCAATTAGTAAGTAAGAAAGTAATTATGTATGTAAGAACAAAAGGACATATAGTATGTAAGAAGTAAGTAAGTATGTATATATGTACATATATAAGTTAGGAAGGAAGGATGGATGGAAGGAAGGACATGCATAAGTAAATAAGTGTAAAAGTATGTACTTAAGTATGTAAGTTAGTAAAAAGTACATGTATAAGTAGGTAAGGAACTTTGAAGGAACTTCATCATAATCACTTTGACCCTGACCAGAAAGTAACGAAGTCAGTATTTTGTTTTGTTTATAAGCATGTGTTTTATAGTTTTTCCTGCTCGTTTCCAGCTATAGAAGTAAACAAACCTCTTAGTCATGTGATTTCTTTCTGTTGTGAGATCCCAGTCCCAAGTCCACACCTCAGACTTAAGTTTTAATCAATTTTCCCTCCAACTTTCTTGTAAAGCCCTAAAAATGTATAGTATCTATTACTCTTTGTGTCAACTCTTTGGGTTCTATCAAAGGACAGGAGAATGTGTTTGGATTCAGTTACAGCTCTAGTATAAA